>ML677335.1:18311480-18402676 GCA_007922305.1 Dermatemys mawii | reverse complement strand
GCACATTATAAGAGGTGGCATTCCTGCCTCTCTTGGGGTGGCACATTCTGGCCACACCCCATCCCCCTTTTTTTTCTCCTTCGGTGCTCTTGCTGTTTGGGGCTGCAAAAAAGCTACCAGCGGGGCCAGCTCTAGAACAGGAACACAACTGAGTGAGTTCCTTGATACTGAGCCACTATATACCTGCACCCTGAGCTGCAGTTTTATTAACTCCCACCCCGTGGGCAGTGAGTATTACAGGCTGGGGAAGGCTGAGGCTCCCCAAACAGGCAGGTGTGGCTCTGCCCGGCCTCCTGGAACTCTGGGCACTAGCCTGGGGTAGGGGCCAGCACCATGGGAGATGGGGCTCTGGGCTCCAATGGGGAGCATGGAAGGGGCAGGACCTCAGGCAGAAGGGGCAGGTCCGGGAGCTAGCTTTTTAGAGCCAGCATTTCACCCAGTGCTCATGTTTCCCCCCTTCCCTCCACCCCCGAGCACATAAGGCTGACTATGTAAATAAGTCAGTCCAGTATAGAGCAGAGGTAGATGGTGGCGTAAGATGGATCAGGTCACAGGCATCTTCAAAATGCGTGGGGAATCAGATACCTTAAATAATCCTTTGGGGGACACGTTAAGCATGCTGAACACTGTCAAAACAAATTCTTACTGCTGTTTTCCACTTACTGCAGACAGACATTGACTACATCCATCCACAGATAAGCTCTTCTCAGTAGTCCCAGGGCACAAACTGCTTAGAGCAAAAGCACCACTTAAATAAGGAAAATCCTGTAAGTGCAGCTTCCTTTTCCTCCTAGCTAAAGCTACTGACATATGAACCTATGGACTGATGAAGTTAAATGTAAGCCAAGCATGTGTCACACTCTGATCATCCTGTATTGTCCTTTACAAGAGTTTAGGAGGGCATAGGGGAGGTTGCAAAATGTGGAGGGCAGTAGAAGATACAGGATCTGTGAGAAGGGTAGGGAAGCCAGGCTTACTCCTTGAAATTGGTTATCCTGCCTCATTCAGGCCCTAGTCAGACTCGAACATTCCATTTACTTTAATTCAGCCATCAGTGTGCAGGATGGATGGGGCTCGAGAATTTTTTATCTTGAGTATTCACTGTATGATCCTCTTCCTCATCTACTTTAATCATGCAGCCCCCTTCTCTCAAGGAATCAGGTAGGGGTTCCCCATAACTCAGTCCTTACAATATTGTTTCATTTACTACCCATTCTGTACACAATAGGACAGAGCTCTTGAGAAAATTATGCGATCATGTAACTAAAACATGATCATAATGGCCTATAGAGCTCTGGGTCATTCAATGTGCATGTTAATAGACCAAACAGAATGAGACACAGCTTTTTAGTAGAGCACTGATTCCCTTAAAGCACTGCCTCATTCCATACTCACATTTACAATGTATGGAATGAGGCCTCCGACTGCTGCTCAGTGTTCAAAGGGCAGCACCTTGGCTAGTCCGCCACTCATCTACTCTTTAGAGCATGGAGTACCCCTGGTCACGCTAGCTGATCCATTCCTTGCACTTAGTGAACACACATTGACATCTAGCAGCTCCCATCCAACCCAAGACAAGAGAGGCTCCCAGTACCTTCTCCCTTTCCTTTGCATTTCCATACTGGAGTCACTCACTTCTTAGTCTTCCAGTTTTCATCTTGATGGGAAAAAAAATGAAAGATTAGTAACTCTACAGTTTGCATTTTAAATAAGAAATGTGAAAGATACAAATCAGCACACAATAGATGGGGCAAGTGAAAGCTTCATGCAGATTGCAAATTTTCCTTTGCAGAGATGAAAGAAGCCTTACAGACAGGTAATGGCTTTAGCACAGGAGATAATTAAGTTAAACGATGAAGCTTACACAGCCAGTCATCTTTTCACATGCTAAAAGAGCATATTTCAAAATATTATTAGATTGTTCAGTAAAGGTTTTGGAAATATACACAGCTGAGATTGTTGTACATGGACCATATGAGGGGGCATCAGACCAGGAATTAGGACATATGTTCTCTTCTCTTCTCTGTCACTGTCCTCTATTTATGCCTCTGTTTCCCCTCCCACCCTTCATCTGGCTTGTCTATTTAGATTGCAAGCTCTTTAGGACAGGGATTGTTTCTTAGACTTTGTCTACATTACAGACTTTTTGGTGGAATAGCTGTACTACTGTACTGTCTCCCATCTAACCACTTTATGCTGGCATGAGAGATCCAGCATAATTAAACCACCCCTAAAAAGTGTCAGTAGCTCTGTTGGCAGGAAAGCATCTCCCACTGACATAGCGCTGTCCACACCAGTGCTTTTTTCAGTGAAACTTCTGTCAATCCATGTGTTTATTCCCACACGCCTGACCGACTAAAGTGCTAGCATAGACAAAGCCTTACTCTGTCTATAGCCTCTAGATACTGTTGTAATACAACTAAGTACATTTTTGATACATTTATGAATGGTGATTTGTTGCACCAGTATTCCATGTTATATTTACAAACATGACTATAAAGAATTTACTATGGTTTGAGTGAAAATATCAACTTTGTTTATTTCATAAATTAATCTAAAATGTACTATAGTGGCATACTACTTTTAAAACATTTGGCATCTCAACTGAACTCTCAAACATCTCTGCTCCATCCTACTGAAATCTCAATGTTCTAGTGGTGCCATCCTGCATTTACCCAAGCCTCTATCAACCTTCCCAATATGCTTTCTTACCGCAGTTCTTAAACAGAAAAACAGTTGATAGTAATAGAATGTTTTCAGAAAGGCACATCAGGAAACAGTGAGATGCTCACTTTTCTTATTCAAGTCATTTTTCTGCACAATGTTTTTTGTATTTTACTGCCTTTTTAAAAAAAAAAAAAAAAAAAAAAGGTGGTTGATGGTATTTTACAACTTCTAGTACTAACAGATTCAGCTCTACTGTCAGTTCCTGGTGCCTAGTCCTGGACTTTTCCTCTGACAGCTCTTTGTCTTACCTCCTTCTGCTAGTAACATACCACTTAACTATGCTGCTTATGTCTGTTGTGTTGATCTAGTTAATCTCACTAGTGTTTGAAAATGGATGAGTAATATAGGTCTCTTTCTCTACTAATATTAAAATAAACATAACTTTAAAAAAGTACAGGAAATGAATGAGTGCATCATAAGCAAATATATAGCCTAACTGATCAAATTTACTCTTATTCTTATTAATGTATTCCATACCCACTGTGAGTATACATACAAATATTTTATAGGTATGTATTAGCACTATTTGTAACGTTACATATTTTTGTCGCAGATCAGTTTTGGTGCAATTTTCATTTTTCTTCCTTTTTAGGAATTATAAAATAAAAATTTATTTTGAAACTTTTTAATAATATGTAAGTGTCTAACGCACTTATAAAAGTTTCACTTAGGTAGGGGATCTCACTAGGCTCTAGAAATCCATAAAGTTTTCCATGAAGATTTTATATCCAGTTTCCATTAACACTAAGCTGGTCTTTCAGAAGACAACTCCAAAATGAAATTAACTTTAAAAAGCTGGTTTCCATCTTCATATGTCACTTTCTCACACTGAAGTCGCAACTGTTTCATCCCCTATTGTTTTTTATGCTAAAAAGACTGATGTAGTCTCCAGGGATTATCCAAGCAAAATCTAAAGGTCAAGGACCAAATTCTGATCTCACAGATCTTAGATTGCTGTTACTCCATTGATTTAAATGGAGTTATTTCTGATTCATACTGGGTAAGATAAATCAGCATCAACCCCTGAACTGTACAAAAATGTTTAAGTTAATACAAAAATTCCTTATAAAGAAAAAAGTGCCCTTCTCTTTGTTAATATTTTAGTAAGAGACTGCTGCATTCATCAAAACATAATAGATAAACTTGTCAGATTTTTGCACTAAGCATCCCTGGATTTTTTTATTTTTTAATCTCGACTGTCCTGGAATTGTATTGTAATTCAGGAAATGAATGGTGCTCTTGGTCATACTTTTACAGAACACCAACACCAAATTTGTGGAACAACATTCTTCTATATGCATACTTGAAGGATGACCCACCCTGGGTTTGGGGACTGGGACTGAATTTCATCCCCATCAACAGGCTATCTGGCTGGCTGTCTCATTACTTACTGTATGGTCACTACTCTATCCTAGGAGCTGAAATTATGACCGTAGTCTGTTTATACAAGAATTTGCAGCAAGCAGATAAGCAATCAATGGTCCAGTGCCCATCCCTCTGAGACTACCTCCACAATCCAGGCATGGAATCCTCACTGTAGTATACCGACACAGTACATATCCTGTTGCATGACAGCTTCACCTATGCCCCTTCACATCTGCTCTGTAGTGTAGGATGAGATTAATTTAATCTCAAGAGAACAATTATTAACTCATACAAACACTCTCGATGCACAATAAAAATACTTTTGCAAATAGTCATTCTAAAGGGGAAAACACAAGACCCTTGGTTCTGCTGGTCTGTGCTTTGCTAACAAATCTTTTCAGTCTCAAGCATATGATGGTCACAACCTTCTATGGTTAATCTGTGCCTAGGCAAGAACTGAATTTGGCTAAGACTAGTGCTTTATTTTCCGTGCTTTTATTTGAACCTTGTCCCAAACAATCACGATAACTTTTCATACAGAATCCATCCATGTGAAGTCCAACCTCAGTCTGAAATTAAAAGCATTAGACACCTTGTTAATAGATGTACTGCTGGTATAATAAAAATGATTATCCATCATTGCCAAAATGCAGGTGTTCAGTAATGGAAAAAAACTTATTGTGTGTCTTCTACTGAGAACAAAGATTATTAATTCAAGATAATTTTTTAAATTGTCACTGTTCTTTTATTATAAAATACATGATTGTTTACATAAAGGATAGGTATCTAGCAATTGGATTGTTTTCAACTTTTTCATTGGGAATAATGCAATTTCAACCTTCATTTTACCTATCATTCAGCCTTCAATATGTTCCCCTAAATGGTATATAGCTTTATAGGCATTACATTCTTCAGTTTTTCCCCGTTACTTAATGTTGTTTTTTTATGAAGACAAGACAAAACTTTAGGTACAATTGCACCCTCTAGTGTCCAGCTTCTTTAATTCAATGACAACCAGAACCACTCTCTATAAGCTTTTTATCACTGAAAATGAAACAATATCAATATGAAAACAAAAATTTGAAAGTGAAAATCCAAATACATGCAGTGACATTAAGAAACAATCCAAACCACAAGCTGTAGTATATCTATCAGTATGAGAATATTTGGCAACATTATTACTTTTGTAACTAAAATGATATTTTATAATTGGTTCTTTAGCTTATAGTTAGAATTAGTTAACATAACATTTTTAAGAGAGCCATATTTGCATTTAGAATAATATATTTTATTTAAGCAAGCAGGGTAACATATCATCCTGCAATGACAGCTTTTCTTCTTAGCAAACATTTGGACCTGAATTAAAGAATTTTTGACTATATCTAGCAGGGGTGTAACAATATTTAGACAAGACCCCAAACACAAATTTAAAATGCCCACACACAAACCTTTGCTGTGCCCCATCCTTTCCCTACCTGAATCTCTTCAGGGGCTGGGGGGAATGGGGATGCTTTATTCTGCTCTGACTCCAAGATATGTAGAGTGGTAAGAAATCAGTGTGAATGTGCCTATTCACACACAAGCACTTGCAGATTATGTATATTTATTTCTCCCCTCCAAATCCATTCACCATAATCTTTATACTCTAGTTGGACTTTGGGAAAATACTTAGCATTTTGAAACATTTAAGAATGCTGTACAAATATTAACTAATGAATTCTCCCAACAACTCTCTGTGACAGAAGAATATCTTCATTTTATGGAAGGGGAATTGATCCTATTATGGAAAGGTTCTATGTAATTTTACAGATAATTATAAAACTTCTATATAGGTTGTTTTAAGATTTCTATAGAATCTTATAGCAGGGATATAATTCAGTGCAATATCCTACAGAAATTCCCATTTCTCATCTGGGCAAAGAAATGAAGTGTTTTGTCTAAATCACTAACAGAACCAAGACTGGTGAGTCACTGGAAGAAGTCCAATTAGAACTAAGGAATTCCTGGCTCCCAGCCCTAAAAATAACTTACTAGCCCATTATTGCCTTTATAATAATGGACAGCCAACTCAGAAGGCTTTCATACAAACTCAGGGGCACAAACCTAATACTGTAGTTTCTATGTATGAACATTAACAAACAAATCTAATTCTTAAACATGACCACTTTGAACAAAAATACTTAAAATCTGAAAGATTGCTGTTCACTAAAAAATATATTCAATCTTCTCTGTTGTGAGAGGGGTTTTAATATCAAACTTAGAAATATTTTTGATTACCTTACTAAAATCACTTTGTATTCATTGTTTTCCCAGTGCTCAAACTCAACTAGTTTAAAGCCCATTTCATATTTTTAGACCACTAAATGGCAAAAAGTTCCATAGCTCTTTAAATATAAAGAAAGTAGTATTTTATATGTGCAGGTAAGGGTTATTGAAAACCTTGGGTATTTCAGTTTGAGAAATTTATGAGGAGGCAAAAGAAAAAAAAAAGCCAAACACTAAGAACAATTTCAAATAAATTAAGACATTAACAGGGACAACTTTATCCCTAATTTAATAGCATTAAATGAAATGCCATTACACCAAAAGTCACTGGTCACTATGCATGAAATGCTAGCCCTACTGAAGTCAATAGGAGTTTTGCCATAGATTTCAACATGACCCAGTCTTCAGCTCTACATTTCTTATTCACAGACAAAAACCTTTGTTTAATATTAATTAAGATTGCTTTCATCAATCAACTTAAGCAGAAGAAAAAGAGGAATACAAAGTTAACAATTAAAATATTTCAAAGTCAAGCACTCAAGTTAGGAAATGCCAGAATGAACACTACCCATGGAACCTTAATTCAGCCCTGTAACATGGCTCCAGTCCTATCATCTTCCATGCAAAAAAAAAAAAATGCAAACTCCATCAGGTGTTTCACTCAGTGACTTTTTATCACATTACCTCTATCAATATCACTACAGAGCCCAGGCAATTTATTCACTATAACTACTATGTTTTTTCAGGACCTGCAGGGAACAGAGATCTCTTTTCCCTAAAGCCTTTATATGGGTGGGTTTAGCTAGCCCTATTCCCTTCCCTTCCCTTCCCTTCCCCTCCCCTCTCAATCTCTGTCCCCTCCTCCTCTGAGCACTTCCTTCCTATGTCTCTATCAGATTTCTGCTGATAGACTAATTGAATCTTTACCCCACTCAGCCCCACCAACCTGATTAGATAATTACCACAACTAGCTTCCTCTGGGGAACTACTTAGCATAAATGATCAACACACAGGCTCACCTGTCCACTCCCTGCACACAATCACAAGCCCCCTGTGCATATGTATTATGAGACAATTTTTAATTACATGATCCCATATTTTCTGTAGGATTCCTGCCTTATCTGTTGCAGAAGTCAGAAGGTTTACAATGAATGAGTCAGGGGGCTGCAGGAAGAAAGTTTAGGGCAGTTGAAAAGTCACCCTGGTGACTTGGATTCTATTCCTGCCTTTACCTTTGATTTCCTACATGATGATGGGTAAGGAACACCAAACTTTTTGTATGCAATCACTTCTGCATGTAATTGGAGGTTGTATCATACATAACTACACACAAGGGAAACCAAAATATGAGTGCATGGAGAATATGCATTCTGGCATTTCCTAACTTAACAGTACTTGACTTTACAACTTCATAATTCTTTATAATCCTTAATTTTATTTTTCTTAGTTTTTCATAGTTTATTTTATTACTTACCTTAATTCATCTTAAAGGAAGTTCTGTTTTTGTAAATTTCTTTTTTTTTAAAAAAAAAAAAAAAAGCTTTTCACATTTGTTGTCTCAATGTATAGCTTATTGCCACTGTTATTTTTGTGAAGGTCCGTATTTCACCACTCAGCATCACAGTAATCAATATATGGTAAGTACTGTGATTAAACTGAACTTTACAAAACATTTTTAAATGCAACTTCAGTTTTATTGTAACTTCTAAGTGACCTTTTTAGTAGTTTGACAGAAAACTAAGTAGGGACTCAGCTATAATTTCCCCCTATTTTTTTAAAAAGGTAAATATTCAGAAAGTCCTAGCACTCAAGCCAGAACATTCTGATACAACTATAATTATGGTCTTGCTGCTGTGAGACCATAATTATACACAAAGACTAACACAAAGCGTGGAAAAGATCACCACCTCATTCGGTGCACAGCATGGACCATTTTGAAGAATTAACTGGGGTTATGAAGTAAAGAAGGCTATTGTCTGTAGGACACTGCCTGGTTTGGTGCAGAAATTAGAAGGTATGCAGTTAAAACTGCTGTTCCAGACTGAGTGAACTTGTAGGCTCTAAAGTTCTACATTGTTTTGTTTCTGAGTACAGTAATGTAAAAAAAAGTTCATGGAACTGCTGAAGGAAAAAGGATGGTCTCATAATTAAGGCAGGTGAATGCTGTGCAGGAAAATTGTTTTCTACCCCTGTCTGAGACACAGAGTTTCTAATCAAGGTATTTAAGCCAAACTTTTCACAGGTGGTGATTAATTGTGTGTTCTTCTTTGTCTAAGTGCCCAGCTTGAGACCATGGGGCCTGATTTGCAGAAGTGCTGAGAATTCACAGCCACATCGGAAGTCAATGGAAACTGGGCTTGAATGTGTAAAGTTCTATACATTGCTAAGTACTCCAAAAAATAAGGTTTTGTCATCTCAAATTGGATACCCAAAAGTAGTGGATGTATCTATTAGGATTGTCCAATGATTTAAAAAATAATCACAATTAATCATGAGATTGATAGTTGCCATTAATCACAGTTTTAATCATAATGTTAAGCAGTAATAGAATACCAATTTAAGTTCAGCATGGAAGTATGTCCTCTGGAATGCTGGTTGAAGCATAAAGGGGTATATGAATATTTTGAATATCTGACATGTAAATACCCCAACCCAGGCTACAACAGTGCCATGTGAATACCTGTTCTCACTTTCAGGTGACACTGCAAATAAGAAGCAGGCAGGACTATCACCCATAAATGTAAAAAAAAGTTGTTTGCCTTAACAATTGTCTGAACAAGAAGGAGGACTGAGTGGACTTGTAAGCTCTAAAGTTTTACATTGTTTTGTTTTTGAGTACAGTAAAAGTACAGTATGTAAAAAAATAATTCTACATTTGTAAGTTGCACTTTCATGATAATGAGATTGAACTACAGTATTTGTATGAGGTGAATTGAAAAATACTATTTATTATGTTTCATCTTTTTTACAGGGAAATGTTTGTCCTCAGATATAGTATAATAAAGTGAGCACTGTATACTTTGTATTGTGTTGGAATTGCAAATGTAGAAAAAACATCCAAAAAATATCACTTTGATCCATTGGTCCATTAGCCCTCACAGAGAGAGTGCCGATCACAACATGTCATACATGTTGCTCTAGCCAGTCTGCTAGCTACCCGCTGACCAAGCTGTCAGTAGCACTGGACATGCAAGAGGCATAGCACACAGCAGCCCGGAACACCTGAGCAAGCCATCAGCCTCAGCCTCCCAAGCAACTGGGATTACAGGAAGGTACTACTGCACTGGGCAGCCAAAAATATAATAAATTTAAATTGGTATTCTATTATCATTTAACAGTGCCATTAAAACGGCAATTAATCGCATTTTTTAAACCTATAGATGCTCCTCGACTTACGCAAGTGTTCCGTTCCGGAACCCCTTGCATAACTCGAATTTTTCATACATTGGAAATGTATCTCCAACCATTACGCACAATCCACTCCCCACCCCCACTCCTATTTCTAGTTTACGGAATGTTTTCTATAAGCTCGGAAGACTGAGAGGGGACGTGATAATGATTTTCAAGTACATAAAAAGTTGTTACAAGAAAAAGGGAGAAAAATTGTTCTTCTTAGTCTGAGGCTAGGACAGGAAGCACTGGGTTTAAATTGCAGCAGGGGAGGTTCAGGTTAGACATTAGGAAAAACTTCCTGTCAGGGTGGTTTAGCACTGGAATCGCCTAGGAAGGTTGTGGAATCTCCATCATTGGAGATTTTTAAAAGCAGGTTAGACAAACACCTATTGGGAATGTTCTAGATCAGTGTTCTTCAAAGTGGGGTGTGTACATCCCCGGGGGGTGCGAGAGACCCCGGCGCCACCGCCGATCCCACCTGGGAGACTGCCAAACTCCTGGGTGGTCTATTTTTGTCCTGATGAAATGCCGCAGCGGAAAACGGAAGCTTCCGCTTTTTGCAGCAGCATTTCGGTGGACATACCCTCCGAGGGCCGCATGAATTTTTCCTGCACGAAAAGGGGCCATGGAGAACATGAGAGAGGCTGTACTGAGTCAGACCAAAGGTCCATCTAGCCCAGTATCCTGTCTACTGACAGTAGCCAATGCCAGGTGCCCCAGAATGAGTGAACCTAACAGGTAATGACCAAGTGATTTCTCTCCTGCCATCCATCACCCACCTCTGACAAACAGAGGCTAGGGATACCATTCCTTACCCATCCTGGCTAATAGCCATTAATGGACTTAACCTCCATGAATTTATCCAGTTCTCTTTTAAACCCTGTTATAGTCCTAGCCTCCTCAGGCAAGGAGCTCTACAGGTTGACTGTGTGCTATGTGAAGAAGAACTTCCTTTTATTTGTTTTAAACCTACTGCCCACTAATTTCATTGGGTGGCCTCTAGTTCTTCTATTATGGGAACAAGTAAATAACTTTTCCTTATTCACTTTCTCCACACCACTCATAATTTTATATACCTCTATCATATCCCCCCTTAGTCTCCTCTTTTCCAAGCTAAAAAGTCATAGCCTCTTTAATCTCTCCTCATATGGGACCTGTTCCAAACCCCTAATCATTTTAGTTGCCCTTCTCTGAACCTTTTCTAATGCCAGTATATCCTTTTTGAGATGAGGAGACCACATTTGTACACAGTATTCAAGATGTGGGCGCACCATGGATTTGTATAAGGGCAATAAGATATTCTCCATCTTATTCTCTATCCCTTTTTTGACGATTCCTAACATCCTGTTTGCTTTTTTGACTGCCGCTGCACACTTCAGAGAACTATCCACGATGAAAAACTTTGAAGACTGCTGGTCTAGATAATACTTAGTCCTGCCATGAGTACAGGGGACTGGACTAGATGACCTCTTGAGGTCCCTTCCAGTCCTATGATTCTATGAAAGCCTGTCACCAAAAATACTCAAACCTTAGTCTTGAGATTGTAAGCTAAGAACTCCCTTCTCTTTACACTAACAGAAACCTGGAAAATGCAATAAAGCCTTTCAGCAGTGCTTTAAACAATGATCCTGCAAAAGCCAGCAATATAATACTGAGTCTCTCAGCCCTACCAATTCCTCAATGAACACATCTACCCGTCAGATAAAATTTATGGAGGTACACAGAGGAAGTGAAAACAATCCCATAGATTTTCCACTTCACTGCAGAAAACTAAAAAAGTAGTGGTATATCAGTTAAAACTCAAGAATAAATGAAAATTACCTTTATAAGAAAAATCAACAAATATTAATATTTTATCCAAGCAGGAGCAGTGAATAAACTTAGAATTAAAGTGATATATTTTCAAAATCCAATACAAACTTCTCGAGATATCCCGCCTAAGGCTCTGATTTTGCAAAAATTTAAGCCATTAAAATCAAAGTGTCATGTAAGAAGTTCTGCATATCCTTACATTTGCAGGATGAGGCCCTTAGTCTGTGCACACAGAAAATGCCAAAGTAGGAGGGGAGAAGGGAAAAAAAAGATCTATGTGCATGTGTTTATATATTTAAGTAGGGAGAGTCATCATGGGCATACTTCCACAGCCAACACTATATGCAATTCTTTAAAATCATCATTCATAGATTAATATAAACCAGTTCATAGTGTTTGAGTTTTTCATGAAAACAGATTTTTTTTTTTCAGATTATTTGTCTTCAGCAGGGTATGATGCAGATAAAGAACTGAAGATTTGGTCACAGACCATTAGTAAATTCTAAAACCTCAATTAATACTAATTAATTGAGTTCTAAGGTGACAAATTAATTTTATGGTTTTGCTTTTTATTAAGCAATGTTATACATTCTATTGGAGAAGCCTTGTACAGTGCTTTCAGATCTTAATTAAATTCACAATTAAAAAAAATAACTTGGGACTCATTCTTCAAACACTTACCCACATGAGTAAATTTATACAAGTAGTTCTATTGAACTCAATAGAACTACTTCGTAATTTAAAATTACTCACATAAGTGTTTGAAGAACTAAGGCTTCGTTTTGTTTATTATTTATTTCTATTGTGGAATTAGGGCTTTACTTACAAAAGTAAGTTTCTTTAAGTTCATTTTAGGTTTCCTATCCCCTTAGGATACATTACATTAGGGTCAAGAACACTATTCAATGATTTTAGTTAATTGTTTGTGGACTTTGTGGAAGGAATGATTTGAAGTAGTAGGAAGAAAAGGGAATACTAGAGACAGTTATTCAAAAGATAATTTTCCCTTCCTTCTTCCATCACAAAGCTAGCAAAATTTTGAAACAGTGTCAAGTTTTTAAAGGTACCACTGATTATGACTTAAAAACATTACAAAAAATAAATTTCAAAATGGAAAAAACATTCAGTTTGGATACAATCATATTGGAATAAAGTTTGCTTTATTATAATGTTTTCTACAGTATGTGGCTTATCTCAGTTCCTCTGAATGCAAATCATAAAGTTGAACTTACTGAAGATCCCACTAATTGATTAATTATCTTCATTAACCCATAAAACACACTCGTATCAAGTTCAGTTTGCTAAATTCATGTACCATACTTCATCTTGAATTATTTAACAGGTATTAATTATTTATACTTTAGATTTCTTTTCAAAGTTATTAGGAGCCAGCTCCAATTATTAGACTTGGCAGATGGAGCAAAGTGCTGCCCGGAGGCAGGAGAAGGGAGCAAATTCCACACTCAGTATTACCTTATCTACTGAAACTACCATAGAGATTGCAAGAGGGAAGTGGGAGGCAATGCTTTTAGCCAACAAATGCCATCAATGCATTATTTCTTTCCATCTTCTACTGGTTGATTTATGGAGGACACAGGTAAGTTCAAAGGAAATGGAAGAACAGATTTCTCTGTTATACAGCAAGTGGTTTGGCTAGTCTTTCTATTATACCTTAAGGTGACAGACTTCAGTGCAGAAATCTCTATTGCCAGTTACTGTCTTTATTGAGCTGTCTGCACAGGCATCCCATAATCCCCAGCATACAAACCAGGAAACTCAGAGTTCCTAGCAATCAGGCACTGTGGAATATGGAGGACATTAGCTGGCATTCTTGGGATTATGAGGAATCTCTGCTGCTAGCTCAATAGAACTAATATTTTCTGGACTGTAATTTATTCCCTGTCTTTTCCCTCTACAGTGAGCTGGCTCAGCAAGAGCAAAACTTAGCCCAGTCAGAGGAGAGTGGTATAAGATAGATACCATTTCTTTACACAAACCAAGAAATTATGTAATATCTATACAGGTCAATAACTTATATTGTTAGATTTTATGTACATTTTACTTGTAACACTACGGAATACATATCAAAAACAGAGACTTCTCTACATAGTTCCTTTCATCTAAGGATCATATAATTATTTCCTGGACATACTTTTAAGTGTAGATTCTGCAGTAAGACAACCATTAGGATTATGAGAGGAAGAGACAATCACAGTTCTTATGTTTATCTACTGCATATTAAGTAACCAAATGGGTAGGAATACTGGATGGTCAGAAGAAAGCACATGATGCTATACTGTAAATAGACACAAATATATAAGCATAAATATGGGTTAGACACCAACAATATTTGCCAGAAGCAGGGCTCTGGAAACTCATAGCAAGGTCTACGTATAAAATGATTTGCTGAAAGAAAAGGATGTAAAAGTTCCGTTGCCATTTAGGTACTGGTTTGGCTAATATAAGAAGTCCAAGATGCATGAAGAACCAAGACATCTTTAATATATTTACTTTATGAAATTTATCTCTACTTGCTCCAAATCATCACTTTTTAAGCCTGTCATTGTCACTCAGACAATAGTCAAAGATTCAAAATACACAGCTTAAAAATTGATACCATCCAAATCTCTGCCCTCTTATTTCTAATAGTCATCTCCAGGTAACCTTCAGCTATAGGCTACAGAATTTGTCCCCTTCCTCTGCAAAGAAAACTCAAGATCATAGCCCATAAACTGCAAATTCATACCTTCATTAGAGAGCAAATGCTAGACACAGCCCTTTCCTTATGGTACATCCCATAGGCCACAGTATCCCATATATTAGCTGAACACATAATTCTCACAGGACTTTACCTCCTTCTACCATACTGTCATCACTTAGATGCACCAGTCTACACTATTCATCCTCTTATTAAGTAATTGTTCACGGGGAATCAGCACTTAATGAGAGTGTCTTAGTGAGCATCAATAGAGATAGGTACTAGGCATGAAACTATTCAACCTTTTCAATTATAGACAGGTAAATATAAAATCACTGCTGATAAAATTTGCAGGTAACCCAAAAATCAGCAGAGTAGTAAGTACTGATGAGGACAAGGCAGTCATAGAGAATGACCTGGATCATTTTGTAACCTGGTCCCAGTCAAACAAATTGTTTTAATAATGCATTTTTCAGTACGATCATATGCAAAGTTATATATTTAGGAACAAAGAATTCAGACTATACCTACAGAATGAGGGACTGTATCCTGGAAAACAGTGACTCGGAAAACAATTTAGGGGTCATCGTGGGCAAACAGCTCAACATGAACTCCCAGAGGGATGCTGGGCTAAAAAGGGTTAATGGGAGGTATAAACTGTAGTAATGAGTAGGGAGGTGATTTAACCTCTGCACAGACATTGGTGAAATCAAAACCGGAATACTGGGTACAGTTCTGGTGTTCATTTTTTCAACATCCTTTTAAAAACATGGAAGATGGTACAGAAAAGAGCCACAAATTATTCAAGGGTTGGAGAAAATAACTTACAGTGAGAGACATGATGAGCTCTATTGGTCTAGCTTATCAAAAAGAAGATTGAGAGGCACTTGACTGCAGCATATAAGTACCTTCACTAGGAGAAAATACTAGGTAATAAAAGGGCTCTTTAATCTGGCAAAAAAAAGGTACAACAGAAACCAACAGCTGAAAGCTGAAGTCAGACAAATTTAGATTCAAAATAGAGCACATGATTTTAACATTGAGAGTCATTAACCATGAGAACAAACCAGCAAGGGTAATAGCAACATGTATTGGTGTTTTCAAATGAACACTGGATGCCTTTCTGGAAGACACACTTTAGCCAGTCACAAGTTATGTTTCAGTCAAACAAAAGTTATTGGGTGCAATACAGGGGTCACTGGGTGACATGTCACAAAATCATAACCATGTACAGCTGGAAGGGACCACAAGAGGTCATCTAGTTTGCACACACAAATAAGTATACCTAGACTATCCGTGATAGATGTTTGTCCCACCTGCTTTTAAAAGCCTCCAGTGATGGGGATTCTACAACCTCCCTAGGTAACTTGTTTTAGATCTTAATCATCCTTATCACTAAAGAGATTTTCCAAATAGCTAACCTAAATCATCCTTGTTCCAAAGTTAGCCTATTACTTCTTGTCTTACACTAAGTGAATCTGGAGAACTGATCACCATCCTCTTTATAATGACCGTTTACATATTTGAAGATTTACATCCCCCCTCAACTTTCTCTTCTCTAGACAAAACATGCCCAATTCTTTCAACTTTTCCTCATATGTCACATTTTCTAAGCCTCTTATTATTGTTGCTGTCTTCTGGACTCCCTCCAATTTGTTCACACCTTTCATAAAGTGTGGTGCCTAGAACAGGACATACTACTCCAGCTAAGGCTTCACTAGTGCCAAGTAGAGCAGAACAATTACCTCCCATGTTTTATGTATGACATTCCTGTTAACATCATTAGCCTTTTTTGCAACAGCACCATGCTGACTCATACTCAGTTTGTGATTCTCTATTATCACCAGATCTTTTTCAGCAGTACTACTCTCTAGTTACATATTCCCCATTTTGTAGTTGTGCATTTGACTTTTCCTTCTTAAATGTAGTATTTCACACTTGTCTTTACTTAATTTCATCTGGTTGATGTCAGATGAATTCTCCAATTTGTCAAGGTCATTTAGAATTCTAATTGTGTTCTTCAAAGTGCTAGCAACCCTCTCAGCTTGGTGTCCTCTGTAAATTTTACAAGCACACTCTCCATTCCACCACCCAAGTCGTTAAACAAAATATTGAATAGCACTAGACCCAATTCAAACCCCGCAGGACACCACTTGATTCCTCCTCCCACTTTGACAGTATACCATTTTCAACTAGTTTTGCATCCACCTCAAAGGAATTCCATCTAGACCATATTTTCCTAGTTTGCCCATGAGGATGCCATGTGGTATTGTGTCAAAAGCTTTACTAAAATCAAAATATATCACATCTACTGCTCCTCTCCATCCCTCAACTAGGCCATAAGCCCTGTCAAAGAAATGGCTTGGCATGATTTTTATTGTCAAATCTCCGTTGGCTATTACTTTTCACACCTCCAAATTTGAACAAATTGATTGTTTAATAATTTGTTCCAGTATTTTTCTGGGTATTGAAGTTAGACTGATTGGTCTATAATCCCCGGGGTCCTCCTTTTCACACCATAGATAAGTACTATGTTTACCCTTCTCCAGTTCTCTAGGATCTCACCTGTCCTCCGTGAGTTTTCAAATATAATTGCCAACGGTACAGAGATTACTTTGTTAAGTTTCAGTCCTGTAAGATGAATTTCATCAGGCCTTGCTGACTTGAATATATCTATCTTATATAAATATTCTTCAACCTGTTTTCCCTATTTTGGCCTAAGATCCTTTTACCTTGTTAATATTAATTGTGTTAATCATCTAGTCACAATAAGTTTTTTTTGCTGATGGCAAATAAAAAACCCTTTAAATGCTTCAGTCTTTTTGTCTGATACAGTATTTGCTTTACTTTCCAGTTAAGTAATGGACCTACACTTTGTTTTGTCATTCTCTTACTTCTAATGTACATTAGAACAACTTCTTATTTTCTTTTAGGTCCCTTGATAGTTGTATCTCATTTTGTGCATTAGCATTTCTGATTTTGTTCCTAAATCCTTGTGCTATTCTATTAATATTCATTCTTAGAAATATTTCCTCATTTCCTCCTTTTGTAGACTTTTTTTGATTTTCTTGTAACTAGTGAGCTCTTGATGAAGCCATATTAGCCTCTTACTATTCTTCCTATCTTTCTTCTGCATCAAGGTAGTTTGCTGTTGTGCTTTTAATATCTCTGAGAAGCTGCCAGCTCTCCATTTCCATTAGATAACACTTCATCTAGGACCACACCAGTTCAATGAGTTTGCTGAAGTCTGAAGTCTTTACTTTGCTGCTCAGGCTCCTTCCTTTCTTTAAGATCATGACTTACTCTTATTTCATGGTCCATTTCATCTGAGTTCCTTTCCACTTTCAGATTTTCAGCCAATTCCCTCTGATCTGCCAGAAAAAATTCTAAAATAGTGACCCCCAGTAACATTCTTCACCTTCTGAAACAAAACCTTATCTCCAATACACAGGAAAAACTTGTTCAATGACCTGTATCCTGCCATATTTTTTTTTCCCCACAGCCATCAGGATAATTAAAGTCCCCCATTATAACCACAGCCTGATTTGGCTACCTCTAATTTGTTGTAGAAATACCTCACCTGTTTTTTCCTCTTGATCTGGTGACCAGTTGAAGACCCCTACCATGGACATCACCCTTGTTTTCCACCCTGGGTCTCGTTTATATCTCTACCCAGAGACCTAATGTGATACACAGGTGGTCAGACTAGATGATCAGATAACCCCTTCTGGCTTTAAACTTCATGAATCTATAACCGGTCAAAAACACACTCTTAATATATAAGTCAGAGATCAGCGTTTTACATAATTGCCTTGAATACAGGGACCCACACATAGCAAGAGGGGACCGAGATAACAATCATACCAGGGGGAAGCAGGGATTAATATAATGAAGGTATGTTGAGTGCAGTTTCTGCTCCCCTGCTAACAGCAGAAAGAGAACTCCCCTTTCTCCTTGGCTGGTGGTTCTAGTGAAAACTCCTCTTCCTGTTTTGGTCTACTTTTATCAGTGCTTGGAAAGGAAGTCGTAACTTCCAATCACTGCACTGCAAAAGATCACAAGATTGTCAAATACATTGTATACACAAAAGGACAGACAAATTGCTTTCAGTAACCATCAGTAACATTCTTTTCTATATTGAGTGTGGGGGTTTTTTTCCTGTAGAGCTCATTACTGTGATAGCTATGTGATGCATTCTCCCACTAGTGGCACCTGTATGGTAAGTAAAGGTAAAGAGGGCAGAGCTGGCATGAGAACCTTCATTATTTTCTGACTTATTGATATTTAGCTGTTTAACTGTCCTTACAACTTCTGAGTTTCCAGATTTTCAAACACTGGGGTTATTATATATATATAAAACCCCACTAGCAGATCATTTACAAACTTTGCTCTATGTGAACATTTGTTGTTTGTGAACATTCCAGTCACCTAAATGGATCCTCCATTTATAGTTGCTGCTAATAGCCATGCTCTTCCTGACAGCAGTGAAAATATTTAATATGGCCAAATTTTGTGTGCTAGCAAACCACACAGTCTTCACCCTACCTAACATTTGTTTGTTTTGTTTTGTTTTTTCAGATAAAAATACCAGTGACTGAACACTGAAGCTTTTCAATTTTCCTGGGTCTCCCTGGGCCAAATCCTGCCCTCAGATCTGTGTAAGCCCACTGAAACCAATGAGGTTTCATGGATGTAACTGAGGGCAGAGTTTGGCCCAATGTTTATGTACTGTACTTTGCTCAAACCATCTATTTAAAGAATTCTGTCTTTCAGGAAATTCTAAGAATCCTTTCTTTCAAAGCTTAAGGTAAAAACCTAAATTTAAAAGTATTTTTCATGCACTAGAAAGATTTGGCTCTGTGCAAACCTTCAACAAATATAAAACTTTTCCTCCCAGCACTGCCTTCTCTTTTATTCACTAGCAAATAAGACTTTTTTATATATATTTTTGTCAACATAGCGTCCTAATATCATGCCAATTGCCATCTTCTGGATTTCACTTCCCTCACAGGTTTTGCATCTGCTCTCTCAAAAGATATGATACTTGAACTCCACGCTGCTGGGCATGGAACTTCCACAGCACTTTCTTCCATAAACCATTTTATTTCTCTGAAAAAATATCAAAGAAGTAATCACTTCATTTTACATTTTAGCAGAAAACACTAGTTTTGAAGAAAAATAGTCTTACATCAGTACACATTCTCAAATTATTTTGCAGAAGGTGTAAAGGACCTCAAAATATTTTGACTCTATCATTCCTTCCTCTCCTCTTCCCCAAGTCTTCCTCTCCAATACATAAATCATGAAGCCTCAGCATTGACTTCAATATTTTTTTCATTCATATGTAGGGTGACCAGATAGCAAGTGTGAAAAATCATACCTATATAAGAAAAAGCACCAAATATCGGGACTGTCCCTATAAAATCAGGATATCTGGTCACCCTATTCATATGGCCAGATTTTCCCTCCTCCTACTCTGCTGTCAGTTGGTGTAACTGCATTGAAATTAATGTTAAACCAGTGTAAATGAGAAGAAAATAAGGACCACAGTATTTTAGTAAAATGATTCGATTTTAGTATTTGCTTACCAGATTGATGATTATGATGATGAGATGTTATTTAATTTAGGACATGGCATGATGTGAGGACACTCATTTCTTGTGAGTGCCTCCTGTCAGCTCAGTGTGGTGCTGCAATCTGTTTTTTCCTCTTGGCACTGCCTGTAGGTTGTCGACTTCACTAGGCAGACTTCACTCCGGCCAAGCCCCACAGGCAAATGGATGAACCCTTTCTGGGGTAGCAAAGGGTTCAGCACACTGTTGGCCCTCACCATGGTCTTTTGCACCCATCTTTGAGCCTTTTAACACTCTGGCTTCTCTCCGAGCTTTATCCCCTTCACAGGGCATAGGCCATTTTCTCAGTGGGGGATCCTTCCCACTAATCTGGTCACAACCCAGGAACCCTGTAAACAGCAGCTATGTACTACTGCTGCTTCCAATTCACTGCTGCTGTTCCATGGGCCTTTTCCCATGTAGTCCCTTTCCTTTCACCCATTATCTTAAGGTTAAAGTAATCAGGTCCTTTTGTTTCCAGGGCCAATAAATCAACCTGTTGAGTTTCTCTGGGCAGAGCTCCCTTCCTCTTATCCCCGCCAGGAACTGGCCTGTTCAGGACCTGCATCTCCTTTTATCTGAGCCTGCTGGGCTCTGATTGGTTGTTTCTATGCAGCATTTCTAGGCAGGCCTGAAGGACTCACCATTGTTGTTCCTCGCCTGTGGTAGGGAAAGGTAGGACTGTAAGGTCCCCAGTGTAGGGCCTCAAAGGTCCAGCCACACTCTGTCACATTTGGCCATTCCTTGTTGCCTCACATTTTTATCCTCTTCATCAGATTGCATCAGTTATAACAGTGTTTACTGGTTTATAATAAATCTTACAACTGAAACCTACCATGTCCTGCAACCTCTTATTCATCCGAGTAGCCCAAATAAAGTCACATGAGTAAGGGGTTATAGGATCAAGCCCCCTGGAAAATACTGATGCTTCTCTCCTTTAATTTTGCTACATATAAAAAGCTAATTAATGACATTTATGTCACAGCTTATAATGGGGAGCCACATTGCCCTAGAAAGCATAGCAAGTGTCCAGTGTCTCAGCCAAGAACTCTGTCTCTGTGGGTCTCTCTATGCAAACAGGGATAGGCAATTGGCTTCCTACAGGTGTGAGAAAGGCTACTCCCCTTCTTGGATTCCAGCTAGTCTTAGAAGTCCAAGGTGGAGGGGTTGTGTCATCTTGACACTATTTCTCCCAACCTCCATTGTGGTGCCTTACTCCTGAGGAAGAACAGGACCAAAACAGTCCCTGCTCGCCCCAGTGCAGAGGGACTGCTACTGTAGCAGGCCCTCGCATAGCTGTGCAAGGAGGAACTAGGGAAGTTTCTTGCATACTCCTCTGTCTTTGTGCACCTGGGCAAGGGTGCCTTGTAGTCTCTTAGTTTAAAAAAGAAAATCTTCAAAAACCAAAATATTTGTGGTCTCCCAACCCCAGCTACCTTAGATATTTTGGAGCTAAGATTTTCAAAGATAACTAGTGAGGTATGTTTCATTTTTGGGTGCCAAGCTTGAGACCCAGTGAAAGGACCTTTAAAAGAAGTACTGAACACCAACCCTCTGCAAACTAGGCCCCTTTAAGGTTTCTCAAGTCAAGAAGCCAATATGTGAGAAAACCAAAATCCGTCATTTTTGAAAATCTTGTCAAAAAATTTCTATGACTGGTTTAAGCATGCTACTGTAGAACCTCAGAGTTATGGACACCATGGAAATGGAGGTGGTTTGTAACACTGAGCAAGACATTATGGACTTCAGCCACAGGGAAGAGAGGGCTGAGGCTGCAGGTGGGTCAGAGCTTCAGATGAGGGAGGGTGTTGGAGGCTTCTGACCCTCGGGGCAACAGGGCTCTGGTTGGGGGCCCAACAGGAACACCAGGATTCAGAGCTTTAGACCCTGGGGGAACACAGGAGTTCAGAGCTTCAGCCCCATGACTCTGCTCCCAGTTTCAGCCTCATAGGGGGCGCTGGGATTTAGTGGGGCACTCCAGGGCTCAGAACTTTAGCTATGGGGGGGAAGCACTGGGGCTGACACTGGGAACAGAACTGCATGGAGTCCCGGTGCTCCCTCACACACACACCCTGTAGCTAAAGCCGCAAGCCCTGGTACCTCCTGAGGGGCCAAAACCAGGAATAGAGCTGCGAGGCTGAAGCTCTGAGCCCCGTTACTCCTGAGGATCAGAAGCCCTGAGCCCCACCGCCTGCCCAGAGTGCTGACCCCTCCCCACCATAAGTCTGCATCCACAATGTTCCACCATGACTGAAGTCCAGAGGCCCCCACCCCCAAGGCTGAAGGCCCGAGATTTTATAGTATGTTGTTTTATTGTATGTTTTATAGTAGTCCCTCCAGTGACAGATGCCAGAATGGCTCTCTCACTCTTATATCTTCCCAAAGTTCACTGACTCTGCTTTAAGAGGCAGCAAGGTTTCGTTAAAGTGCAGTCTCCAACCCAGTCAAGACTGTACAGTAGTCATCTTTCCCCAGTTGTGCTCCTTATGGCTTTGTTTACCGGGCATGTAAATGTGTTTTTGTTTGCCTTTGGTCACAGCTGGCTTAGTTTACATTGGAGACATATTCATGCAGGTGGAACACATTCCTTTGTCTAAAACAGTAATTGCTTAGGCAAGAACATATTTGCATCACATATCTATAACGTCCTTTTTGGGTTTACTGGACATATATCACACAAGAATATTAATGAACCATGAAACGTTAGTTTTCTAATGATATATTACATGCCTCCTTTTAGGTATATAATATGACAACAATGTGTCAACTGTGTTTTTAGGGTCATAGATATATATCCCAACACCACACAATTCTGTACATGCTCTGAACACATGGAAAAGATTAACTACATTACTTAATTTCTTGTTCTCTCTGCCCTCTAACCCATATCCAAGCTCATCCCTATTCTCAATCTGCAATCTGATTTTAATTATTGTCATGTGTGAAGCATATTTTAGTTTTGTCATTTAGTTGCAAAACAGCCAAATCATTACACTAGACCAGATTTCAGAAAGTATCCAATTAGTAAACTCACCCTTATACAAGTTTTGAGATCAGACATTTTACTTGGAAAAACAGAAAGGCATTTTTAAAGCCCTTAAATGAACTCTAATGTATCATGTGTTTTCACTCCAAAAGGCTTTCTACATTATATTTAGTTTCTTTTTGCCCTCTAAATTCTCTCTGTGATTAGAAGTCCCTATGCCACAGCCTGGCAGAGGTATTTTAATTTACTTCATACTGAAGAATAGTAGTTTAAAATCCATGGGCATATCAGTGATGTTTACAGCTACAGAAGTCATTTAATTATCAATTTTTTAAAAAAATTACTTTATACAACTTCCATTACCTTCCAATAAACTTTTTTAATATGGGTAATTCTGACTGATGCATTTTGGAAAAGATATGGAGCCAGAGGTCATTTAAACCAGACAGTATGTGACAGTTCTGAAATCTTATCAAGCTTTTCTGGAATCAATGCTCTTATTGCTATTTGGGAAAGGGTATTGCATGACTAGCATTTGGTGAACAAATTGAACAAAGTTACTCAAGCTTTTTTCCATCTACTGTAACTAGCCACTAAGATGATCAGAGCAGCAGAATGGAAGATTCAACATGGTCTACTAACTGGTAGTTGGTTTCTGAACTTGCAGGATTCCTTAGGAATGAAAATCTTCATCATAGGAAATAAACTATCTAGTTACATGGTTTCACTCCATGTGATGGTTCCTTTATATTAGCATTAGAAACACCTAATCATTTATATAAGTCCAAGCCTTGAATAACTTTTCTCCTTTTCTCCTTGTTGAATTGTCTTCTGCTTGTACCTGTATACTTAATTTTGTAACATTATCTGCAAACAACTGTGGACTTTACATTCTTCACATTTGACATCACTTGCAGTAATTATCTCCTTTAATTTAAAAATACATTTATATGTATATGCAAATCTAAAGCTTCCCTCCACTCAATGTATATGCAAATCTAAAGCTTCCCTCCACCCAGTGTTTTGACCCCTTTATTCCAGATGTAAAAGCCAGTTGGTATTCAAGGAAATTCATGGGTCCTGTTCCCCTCCTCCTCACCCTTCCCCACTCCACTCTCCCCGCCACACACACCCACAAATCCCTTAGTTATAGTCTCCTATGGACCAAATAGTGCATTTCTTGTGCCTGCAAAAATCCCCTGGACTTGAGTGAGAGTCTTGCCTCTTAAAAAACTGTGGAATTTAGCCTTAACCCTAATCTGTGCCAGTGGCTGCAGGGAGGACTGCATAACAGCTAGCTTTGCTGGATACGTGCCCCCTGGAATTGCTTCCATGTCACAAGAGGTCCAGATTAGGGGAATATGACCAATCTTTGCTCCCTTTGAACCACCTCAGCAGTGCAAGGTGAATGGGATGGGCCAGAGAATCTAGCTCTTAACTTTTTGCTTTGGAGCCTTTTTTATGGTGAATCTGTTTTCATTTATATCTCATTTAACTTGGTTTCGTTGTTATTACAGTGGTGTAATTTACAAAAGAATCTGATCCAGTATGTTTTGTTTACATTTTTTTACCCTGATTTGGTTCTGTTTTATTTGAAGGAAACTTCTAAAATCTGCTTTTAATCCTTTATATGATGAACTAATGGTTTTTTCTTTAAAATAATGTTACAAGTGCTATTTATTTTCATGCTGTGCCAGGAATCTCTTTAGACACATTGGTTTGCTGATGAGCAGGGCTGATCTCATTATTTTATTTTATCTTAATGTATAAGCCTTTAATGGATATTTGAGTACAAGGCTTTTTAAACAAAAAATGGGGGAGGACACAGGGATTTTAAATAGAAACCAGTATTAAAAATACTTTTCAGAACCTATCTATAATTGGAAAAATGTGTAAAATCATATAATAGAGTCATAATGATTCTATCATTATATGGAACTGAAGACTATGAAAACCAAAGATCAAAAAGTGAAATAGATAAAAGGATCTAAAACTTGAGCTCTGAGAGGATCCAAAACTTGTGTGGGGAGGGAAGGAAGACAAAAAGAACCATTAATCTGAGGTTCTGATTAAACCAGTCCTACTGTTCCAAATACCCTTTCCATCCCCTGTTCTGTGCATCAGACACACATATATATATAATTGTTAGACAGCCCCATTTCAGCCGTGATACACCACTGAATTGCTCCACTTTTACACTGATCTACCTCCACTAATTGTGACCAACATTACATGTGTCATGTTCTCTTTCCTGCTGGAAGTCAGAAGGGATTTCTATAGGAAGTACAGAGGGGTTACTCTGCTGGAAGAAGAGATTTGTGAAAAGTGCAGACACTATGGAAGCATCAGAAAGGATGAGGAGTTCTTAGACAGGTAAATTCGGGACACCTTACTTTCACAGATTCAAGAAAAAAGGAAGCAGACAATGGAAACCAGAGAAGAAGTTTATCAGTACATAACCCCTACAGACAAGAGGACCAGGCAGCATTCTACACAGCTGGTGGAGGTACAGGAAGAGGATAGGTAGGTTATGACCACCAAAGAGATGAATGCCACATAGCTAGAGATGCCCAGACATTATGTTCTCAGCTTGGAAACTGCAGAAAATATCTGATACTTCAGCTCATCAAATAGAATGGAGAGCTGTATATGACATAATGTGTGGATAGCTGCTCAGCCAAAGCTGAAAGACACTAAAACATGCTCACAAGGAGATCTCCAGTTATCCAAGGAAGACAGATGAGCCTTGTCAAAGATTCTACTCTAAGAAGGATAGAAAAAATATTCTGCCTGGAGACAAGACCCATGATATGATTAAGACCGGATAGGCTTCTGAAGTCAGTGGGCCAAGATCTATTAATGATGGATCTTGGCACTAATGGCATTGGTTCATGAATACCTCACAGATTATAGAGGACTTCAAGGAATTTAAAAGGTGCTATAGGAGAACAACATTCAAGTGATCTTCTCAAAGATCTTTCTTGCCCTGCAAGTGAAGGAAGACAAAATATAAGATTCTGGAAATGAACAACTGGTTAGGTAAGTGGTACAAGGCAAAGGGTTTTGGTTTTTGTGGAACATTAGTCCGCCTTCTGTGAGGAAAGAGGATGGTCCAATTTGGATGGCCTCTCAGATAGAAATATACAATCATAATGTTCTCCAGGTAGTCAAATTCTCACTTTCACTAAGTCTACTATACAGTTACATTTTCACTTTCTTTAAAGCTCTTTTATACTGCCAGAGAGATGAAAAGTAGCCTTTGTATAAATAAAAGTAATTCACCAGTTTCCAAAAAAGTTGTAGATCCAATGTACTGGAAATAATATTGATCTCTTCCTCTCTCAATCAACAGGAATGTGTGTAGAGCTGTTATTAAAATCAATGAAATTTATGCCTGTGAATGTGAAAAGACACTTTTATTGGGAGTAAGGATGTCAAACGATAAAAAAAAATAATCACAATTAACTGTGAGATTAAAATAATAGTCATAATTAATAGAAGTTTAATCGCTCTGTTGAACAATAATAAAATGCCAATTTAAATTTATTACGAGCATTTCTGGGTGTTTGTCTACATTTTCAAATATATTGATTTCAATTATAACACAGAATGCAAAGTGTACAGTGCTCACTTAATTATTTTTATTACAAATATTTGCACTAACAAAGATAAACAAATTAGTATTTTTAAATCTCCTCATAGAAGTACTATAAAGCAATCTCTTTATTGAGAGAATGCTACTTATGAAACCAAACTCAAAAACCAATGTAAAAGTGTAGAACCTAGAAGTTGAAGCATCGAACTTCATATACAACAGTGTATAGCATATCTGGCACGTAAATACCTTGCAACACCGGCTAAAACAGTGCCTGTTCTCACTTTCAGATATTAAAAATAAAAAGCTGGCAGCATTAATTTCCTTAAATGTAAACAAACTTGTTTGTCTTAGCAACTGGCTGAGCAAGAAGTAGGACTGAGTGGACTTATATGAGGTAAACAAAAATACTATTTCTTCTAATCACAACTATTTTAATCTAATTAATTTGTTCTGTGCTAATTACATGCGTTAACTGCAATCAATTGACAGCCCTAATTGTGACTGGTGGACATAGCCTAAGTATCCTCATCTGTCAAGCCCTGTAGAATGACTTCTTGTCTCTGGTGATTACAAACAGCTGACCTCCTCTGACTCCCAACCCTACCCCTCTGATTCCTTGATGGCTAGCTCCATTCTTCCTTGAAGATGAGATACTTATGTTTCCTGAACATAGATTAGATTATCAGAAAGGATGTCATTTAACATGATAGGGTTATTTTGTTTTCTGAATGACTTTTCTGGATGCACACATGGTAAAGGATATGAGATCATCAGTTCACTTGTATAGGCCAATGAAGTAGCTGTGGCCTTTTGGGCACAGTCAATTCAGAAGGGGATTACTAAAAGATACACATGGAGATGAAATGCTCTCTAAACCAGTCCTTACCCAATCTCCTCCTCTGAACACAACTTTTGCCCTTTTATTTCCATATTGGTTTAATTATATAGGACCACCAGTTTGCATATGACTTTGCAGATGTATTCTTAAGGGGCATATATTTTTGCCACCTAAATTCTATGAAACAGACACTTAGCACACCATCTACATCCGACAAAAACACAAAATAGACAAAAGTTTTACAGAAGTGGGACTGAATGAGCTGTTCTCAACAGCTACTATTAATTTATTCACTGTAAATAAATAGAGTTAGTTGAAGACAGTCTTTTCAAATCTTGCATACTTTGGAACTCATGTTTTGTTGTGGCACTTTTACAATTTCAAAATATTAGTAATTAAGAAAGAATCAATTATGTACATTGTTTCTTATTTTTATTCAAGTAAATTCATCTTAAGGGCTTCTGATTCCTTCTGAACATTTGCAGACATATAATTATGTCAGAGTACCGGCATAATAAAACAGATAACAGCATTAACTGTTTTTGATTCTCCCCCATAATTATAGTCACTGACTTGAAATCAGCACAATCTGAGTGTATTCCGTTCTCTAGGACCGCACTAAGCTAATATACTGTGTCAGACACTATTTTATTGTGCCTAATCAGAAGAGATTAAACAGACAGCAAAATTACTATGAAATCATACTTCATTGATCCTTGATATGTTTTCTTTTCCCCTCTCCAAAATGATTCTTTCCTTCTACATCTGTTCCAAGCACATAATTCTAGTTTGTGGAATAATTCAAGAAAATGCCTTGACAAAAGTCATCATGGTTTTCACATCCACAATCCAAACATCATCTTACTCCTTTCAGAATGTGAATGCCAAAGCAGCACAAAATACACATGTATGCTGTGGGGGAAGGGTATATTCAGATGACCATTTTAAGCTATTCCTTTCAGGTAATTTCACATCCCTGAGATTCCATTTTTCTGTGACATGCTGGGAAACTGATCCTTTTTCACACTGAAACTTGAAAATACAAAAATCTTTCTGTTTGTAATTCTCACTTCAAGCCAAAGTGGGAGTGGTCTGTTGTCTAATTTTACAAAATGGAACTGCAGAATTGTAGGACATGTACCCCAATTTTTCATTCTAAAATGGGGTGGAGAGAGGGCACCCCTCTTTCTTCCTACATCCCCATCAACCTCTCTTATCGCTCAATAAAGCACTTCCCTGTAACCACACATTCCAATCAGTGTCCTAGTTCTTCATTTAGATAATTATAAGCCAATCACTGGAGGCACCAGCCATCGCTGATGAAACAGACCCATACATGCCTGCCAATCAGTTGCAGGACTAAAAATACACATGGCTCACATGCCTTTCCTCCTCGCTGCTGGGAACTGGGAAGCAGTCTGATCATAATGGATCAAAATAGAGCATAACTGTGAAAAACAATATTATTTCATCTGAATAACAGCCCTTATATTCTAACCAGAAAAAAATAAATCTCTCAAATTATTATTTTACTGTGACTTAATCTGCCAATATTTCAAAGATGAAGAATGGCCTGTACATGTTTTTGTACCATGTTGTGACCCAAGGATGTCTTGATGCCAATTAGCAGTGCCTAAGTGTTACACGGAACCTCTGGGCCTCATACTTACATTCTAGTTCACTAAGGAGCATCATGTAAGGTCTCCACTGAAAGCCTGTGTCACTTAGAACACCATAATCATTGCAAACGGTACGTGTGGATAATACATAAGGAAATATATATGTATATTGGAAAATTGTTCCTATGACCTTGTAGTTAAAGGCAGATCACCCAGAGGCACTGTGTCTTAAGTCAGGTTTCAGAAAGCATCTCCCTGGTTGACCATTGTGTGTCTTACATTAGACATCTATTAGCATACAGAGTCAAATACTAATGGAGAGTATGAGAGGACTTCAGAAGGAAATTAACAGAAAGAGGTCAACAGCAGGGGGAGGAAGGGACCGTGTTTTCAGGTGAAGATCAAAGGCCTGAGCTGATACAACTAGAGGTGCAGAAAGACAGTCAGGCATCCTTCACTAGGGGAAGGATGAAAACTTGGCCTCATAAAAAACAGTCTCAGTCATCCTGGCTGAAAAATGCAGTGAGACGAACTTCTCATTTGTTAGTTGTGAGACAACTAACAAGAGTTAATCTCATTAATTGAGTTTAGGCTCTAGAATGCATGTTATAATTTTGTCTTATAGGTAAACCTGTGTTTCCAGTATTTCAGCTTGCTATTGTTTAAAGCTCTGTTCTTTGTTAAATAAACATACTTCCTTTCTCTGTAAACAAAGCTAAGTGTTGTGTGTCAAGCAGAGCAGTGATCTGAGGTGTAACTAGTAAGCTGCAGTATACTCCTCCTTTGGAAAGAGCAGGTCTGGTAATTCTGTAAATGTATCCAGTGCCTTCTCCACTGAACAACAGAGGGATGCTCAAAGGACTGGGGGGAAGGGGAAGTGTCTCTATCAGTAGCCTGTGTGGGCTGAGAAGGAGTGCATGTGTAGCCTGTGGCTGGGAGAGTTAAAGGGGCTGACCCATGGCAGTCACGGTCGGATGAGGCTCCCTCACACTAAGGGTTGGTGGTAATGAGGTATCTCACAGCCCTGGGTGCCCTTGGGAAGCATGTAGCTAACTCAGTTTAGCACATACAGTGAAGCCATGCTTATAGCAATTTAGTTTCATCCAATACCTTTATTAAATGTATTAAAACAATTTAACCATGGTTTAAACCAGTGGTACATGTATCCCTGGGGATATGCAGAGGTCTTCCAAGGCATACATCAACTCATTTTGATATTTGCCTGGTTTTACGGCAGGCTACATAAAAAACACTAGCAAAGTCAGTACAAACTAAACTTTCACATAGACAATTACTTGTTTATGCTGCTCTATATACTATACACTGAAATTCAAGTACAATATTTATATTCCAATTGATTCTAGAATTATATGGTAAAAATGAGAAAATAAGCAATTTTTCAGTAACAGTGTGCTCTGACACTTTTGTATTTTTAGGTCTGATTTTGTAAGCAAATAGTTTTTGGCGGTACGCAAGACAAATCAGACTCCTGAAATGGGTACAGTAGTCTGGAAAGGTTGAGAGCCACTGGTTTAGACTCCACTAAATGCCTCTACTGTAGGTTTGTACCATTGTAACTAAATTGATTCTGAATCCAACTAGGTCCACTTGTGCAAGTTTTCTAAAAATACAGTGAGACCCAAAGGAACACCCCCTTAGATATCTTTACCTGCATAAAAATAACCAATGATAATTCTCTAAAGTAACAAAAAAAATCATCCTTTTTGAAATTACACCTTATAGCCTACTAGTGTATTGTGAGTGAAATTCTATTCTATTGACATGTATGACAAAATTTCTACTGACTCTCATGGGGCCAGGATTTCTGATTCTTACCACTGATCTAACCACAGGCCAATCCTCTCCCCCATATAACCTCCCACCATGAAATCCCAGATCACGGAAGGCCCTCCTGAAAGTCTGAGAGGGGAAAAAAATCACTGTCATAGAGGAGGCAGCTGCTTAGAATGGAAGGTCCCAACCATATCTGGGTCAGGGTCCCAATAATGAGGCATTCAGGCCTAACAAACATGCTAGTCACCAAGCTTTATTACTAAAGCATTAGGTTAATGCACCAGTCAACTATGGTTTGAAAGTTTATGCAATAAAAAGAAATATATAGATTTCATCTGATATCCTAAGACAGACATATTTGTTTTCTTAATGTAACATGAAAATCAATAGAAAACCTTTTACGCCACTTTGGAATTCTTTTTTGAAATATTCATTAGTCTCTCCTAAGCTATAAAGCCAGCCAAGTTCAGAGAAAAGATAGCTAAGAACTTTGATCATGAATGGCATATGACTCATCCTTTTTTTAGAAAAAACAAACACTATGTTTAATTTAATTTGTATGTCATCTGCTGATTCTTTGAAGAGATGACTCCTTGACTGCTAGCTGCACACTCCTATCTCTGGAGCTCCTTGTCTCAGAGACCCACGCAAGAATTAAAAAACACATAAGTATTTTGCACTATGGATATACACCTCACTTCCTGGAACTTAAATACTGGATCAGAAATTGTCATTTGTACATAAGCTGTGTGTCACAGCAGATATTTAAAATGCATTTAATGCAATAGATTTTAACTAGACACTCTAAAACAAAAAAGTAAGATAGTGCAGCATTCGTAATTACCTGGATATATTTAAAACAGATGGTAATGGTAAGGTTATTTAAAGTTCATAGATATATTTCCATTGTTCCTGGTGGAAAATAGGAATTCATGGTCATAAAGACTGTTGTGTTGTCTTATAACCATAATGTAGAGATGACATTCGGGGGGCGGGGAAATAGACCATTTTGGAATGAAAGTTGAAAGTCTAGACTTTCCCACCTCTCATAAATTTCTCACTGGTGCTATCATCAATACAATTTTGCTAGTAGTGACAGTGGGAGCACTTGCATAGACATGCCACAGTCAGCATTTTAGCTCAATCTTGTAATGCTGCTCAGAGCAAGATTAGATTACATGGTCTGAAATGCTGGCAATCACTCGACATCAGCACTCTCATAATTGTCACCACTAGTGGAGCAATACCAATGATAGCAGCAGTGGGAAATCTCTTGGGGGAAAAAAGGCTAATGCAGACAAACTTAAGGAATTTTGTGCAACCCCTGACTTTTTACAAGATTAGAAACAGTACAGAAACAATGCCCTTCACCCTATGACAAAAATTCTGTAAACATTCCATGAAATTCTACTTAGATTTCGGTTCAATCACATGCCATGAACATTTGCGCTAGGTAGGTTTTGTTCACATGAAGGGGAAGCTCATATTCACATGAATGCATGCATTTGCAAGTGCATTCATAGTGGAAGCACTCACAGGGCCATCTGAGATCATTTGTTCATTTGGTGTGAGCACTTTAGGAGGAAGAAAGGTAGACTTGTGAATTCATATGTACCAAAGAATTTCATCAAAACTTATATTTTAAAGGGCAGGTATTACCATAACAGCTCATGTTAAAAATGTATAAAAGCACAAAGAAAAAAATAAAACTAAACATTTTAACATTATAGATTACTGTAGATCATTGATTAGCAAGGTTGCAACCTGCAGATTCCAAAGTAACAATCTCTAGTCCACACTAGAAGTAAAGATATTTTTTCCTGTCAGTGATTTTTGCAACAAAATTTACCCCTAAGCTTTTTTATAGCACACTTGAGTGATGTGTTTGCTATCTAAAGCACAGCCACATTCTACACCATCTTAGGTTTTGGAATGGCCTTAATAAGGTAATTTATCAGGTGCACAATAAAAGTGCTCTTTTTATAGCTGCTGACTGAGCATCTTTAAGCAGCCCAGAGACGCTAAATCTACGTAAGGCTGCTAAATGGTAAATCTGTGTTCAGAGTATGAATATATTTGCCATCTCTCCTGTTGCTTCCCCTATCACCTCAGTCTTGTGTGAGCTGAGCCTCTGCCAGCTAGCTATTGTGCAAGCTCCAAACTCATTCAGTTACAAAATTACTTGTTTCACTGCACCAGTTGGGTGCAAGATATGTAGATGCAGAGAGGATTCAAAGAACTAAAGATGCCTGAGTTCATGGCTTTTTACTAATCCCTATTAACTTTCCTATACAGATGCTGAGAAGGAAAGGTGAAGAGCTAGAACTTTCTGTACTTAGCATACACAGCAGAGCACTTCCCCAAAATTACCCACAAAAAAGAACACAGTGACTCAAGAGGGATTCTATTAGCTCTTTGTAAGAATCACAAATGTCCCAACACCTCACGGCCAATGACTTCAAAGTCAGGCACTAACAACTTCAGATGGGTTCTTCTTTCCCATCTATAGCTGCTAGGAGGAAATAATTGAATTTACCCATAATCCCATACCAAGTTCTGCACCCAAAATTGCCAATTTAAAGGATTTCTCAGGCCTCAGCTATTTCTAAAATTATTCCTTCTCCCCTTCCTCATTTGCCTTTCCAAGAAAAGCAATACTAGATACAATTGTTAGCAGGATGTTCAAAGTCAAGATCAGTTAACATTATATAGTTAACAAAACAAACGGCTTTTTCCCAAGATTTTCACCAAATGCAGTATAAAGCAAATACAAAAGTCCATAAAAAGAGAATCCCTACTGTTGGAATTGAGTTTAATTTTGTAGTATTAAAGACTAAGAATTTTATAGAGAACACTGGGCCAAGTGCATAGGAAATCCACACCTCACAAGCGAGCCCTGCTGAGAGCTGGCTATTACTTACTCTCAGTTTAGGCACTCTGGAATGAAATTCCTTAATTGGACAACCTCTTCTACTGATCTTGACAACTATTTATTCTTCCAAATATCACACTTCTACGAGTGTTCCCCTTCTGTAATTATAACATATGTTTCTTGTTAGTAGATAAATGCCTTTTCTTTCCCTTGGCATTTATCTAAGATAAACATTGAGGTCATGCTGAGACACTTATTTGTAAAGTGAGAGATATTTATCTTGTGTAGCAGTTATGCCAAACTACTTTATTTCTACTACCTAATGATTAAAGTATAGCAGACTTTATGCACTTAGTGTAGCAAGGACATTGTTCCACTATTAAAAAGCTGCATTCTGGTTAATGCAAAGAATGGGCCCTTCAAAAAAGCAGAAAAAAGCTTGTTTTTAAGTCTGCTATATTTTTAAGCATAAGATGTGCTTTTTTGTATTATTTTAAAAGAAAATAGAAATAAAATCTCCAAACTTGTCAAAAGTTTCAAAATTAACTTGCATTTTTTTAAATTAAAATAATCAGTTTTAAAAATACAAAACTTACTAACTGAAACTGCCATTTTCCTGCTAGCAAGCAGCAAGTAACAGAAATTAGAGTGGGATGTAACATATACTGCATTCACATCAATAGGAAAGCACTGGGTTTTGAATGCCTGTTTTATGTGACTATGTATATTTTTAAATGTTTTCATGTAGGTGGAATTTGGTTTATTTAATTGCCAGACAGTTTCCCTGGATAAAAATAAACTACATCCCTCCCAATAAAAATGGTGTACCCTCTATTTCTGTCCTCTCTCTCCATCTCAAACAGACAGACTAATCCATTCACCCACACAGTCCTTTCTTCTAGAATGTACGGACATCACATGTATGGGTAGGTATATGTATATACACAGACACACACACACACACTCCTACATACATACATATATATATATATATATACACACACACACACACACACACAATTTAACACAATTTTGCCTTTGATGCCTGGCCCACAACAAATATGAATATTGCCATCTAAGGACAATCTTTTAGCTCATGTTGTAGACGACTATCTGCCTACTTTCTGAGCTGATGTTTGAGTCCCCATTATTTATCTAGTAACTTCTAGCCTACCCTGCAGTCCAACATAAGACAGGTAGGAAGCGGTTGATTCAAACAAAGAAGAGAGAGAGAATATTTCCAGCTCTGTCACTGATCTTTTATATGCCCTTGGACAAGTCACTTCACGCTCTGTACCTCAGTTTTACTGCTCACCCTTCTTCTCTCTGGTCTTTGAGATCTTTGAGGTAGAAGCTGTCACTGTGTTTGTACAGAGCCTGACACAATGGGAACCCAATCTTGGTTGGGTAGTACTACTCTAATACATATAAGAGATAACTCTAAATATATAGAACACAATTTTCAAATTTATTTGCCCAAAGTAAGGCTCCCAATCTATTAAAGATTTTAGCCATAACTTATTGAGAGATCCTTTGATTTGCTTAATGTACAATTGAATGTTGCACAATAACCTGAAAAACAAGATAGGACTGTAGGATGGCTGTTGAATGTAATGCAAAATATATCCAGGTGCCAAAAGCAAACACTTACTGAGGAAGATGACATACTAGCTAGCTAGAAAATTTTTTTCTGTATAAAGAAATAGCTGAAAAAGAAAGCTATATAATTTTGCAGCACTACATAAACATCAAGGGTGAAGGTGTTTATCTCACCCATTCCCTGGAGATTTATACAAGTCTCATGCCCCCTTGTAAACCACTAAAGCAGCAAGTGTTGATGCTAGCGGTGTCAGCTACCTAATCCTTTCAATCTGTTTGTTTACTGATGAGTCTCCTGGAGGTGAAACAGATTTTTAAAGCCACAGTAGACTATGAAGTTGATATGCTAGTCTTCTCAATGCCCACCCTCTTGTTCTAAACTAATTGCAGTTAAGGCTGCTACAGTGGAATATATATCTTATTCACCTTGTCATCCTTGCTGTTCTGTGACTTTGGCAAAGCTACATTTATTTACAGACAAAACATTGTAATCTAGTAACTCTTCAGAGGTCAAGTACATTTGAATAGTCTTAGAACAAAATAGGAAAGCAACAAGACATGGATAAGTAAGAGGAAATTTTCCTGGAAAACAGCAGTAACTTGTCACAGAATTTAGCAACACCAAAGCTTTCCACACTTTTTTCTCCCTTCCTCCGGAACAGATACTGCAAGTAAAAAGGAGACATTGATAGTTCAAGTTCCTGAGCTATGTACTTGTGGTTAATTCAAGGTATTTCAATTGCATTGAAAGACTTTGGGGGGAAATACCAAGCTTTCCTGCAATTGGAAATGTCCTGGTGAAGGAAAGGTACTGTCTGCATTAAATGAGTTGTGGCTAGGTAATCCTTAATTGCACAAGCTCCAAAGTAAAAAAAAAATCTCCAAGTACTTAGTTACTAGATGAAAGAAGGTCTCTGTACACATGGATTGTGCTGTATGGTTGGGACAGTATAATGCAAAGTAGCATTTTCTTACTGTATTAAAATGAATTAATTAATGTTCATAATGTAAAGTTCTGTTTCTTGGTGGGAAATGATTCTGGAAATCCTTGGCCTTGGCTTCCTCCTCCTCTGTGGAGGAGACCTCTTCCTCTGTGGAGACCTCTTCCTCTGTGGAGACCTATTCCTCCTCCTCTGTGGAGGAGACCTCTTCCTCTTCCTCTGTGGAGACCTCTTCCTCCGTGGAGACCTATTTCTCCTCCTCTGTGGAGGAGACCACCTCTTTTGGTCTTTTCTAGCCACTCAAGGGAATGAAGAAGGCACTGTCTTCCTGCACTAAGACAGCAAACAATTCTGACTTTTATGACTCGTTACTTGTAATAATTTACAATCTATCCTGTTTTATCTAAACCAGTGTGTTTGGACTAAAATGTTTGGGAAACTCTATCTGAAATAACATTTTAGTCCAAGCACACTGGTTTAGATAAAACAGGATAGATTGTAAATGATTACAAGTAATGCAGTATCATTTTCTAATAAAATGATAGACTTTATATGAGCTCGTGGAGCTTGTGCTCTCCAGGAAAGGGCTGGGCAGTACAAGACACACATTTCTGGGGAGAAATCTGGGAATGGGAATTGCTGGTGTTGGGCTGCAGTGTAATTTTAAAGTGGTTGGCCATAGCACTCATATAGGATAGCTGGCAGTAATATACATGCTGGAGGCTGTGTGAGATGACAAGGAGTGATTACATTCACATCAAAGCAGTGTAAAAGGAATCCCAGGCTGGAGAATTGAAGGGACACAGCTGTCCAACTATCCAGATTCAACCCTGGGTAATGTCACACTCCCTTTCTGCAGATTAAGCCCATTACTACTTGTCTTACTTTCAGTGGACATGGAAAACAACTGGTCACAGCCCATAAAATATTTAAGGACTACTATAAGTCCCCCTTAGTCTTTTGTTCTCAAGACTAAATATACTCAGTTTTAACCTTTCCTCCTGATCAGATTTTCTAACTCTTTTATCATTCTTGTTGCTTTCCACTGGACTCTCTCTAAGGGCATGGTTACACTTACAGGTTTATAGTGGTATTGGTTATAGCTGTCTTCATATACAGCTATAGGGATAGTGCTATAGCGTGGCCACACTGATACCTGCCAGCAGCATAGCGTGGCCACATTTCCGGCACTTGCAGTTGCACAGGAGTGGTGCATTATGGGCAGCTATCCCAGCATTCAGCTGGGTGCAACGTGCTTTTCAAATGAGGGGGGTCAGAGGGAACGTGTTGCGTGTATGCGGAGGGAGAGAGTTCATCCTTCTGAGAGCCTGTCAGTAAGCGTTCTTTGACAGAGAAGACTAGGCAGGCTTTGTATTTCAGACAGGCTCCCTCCCTATACATTTGCACTGCTTATCTTTCGAGTTAAGAGAGAGACTCTGAAAACATACTTCCGCATTCCTCCTGCCGGAGTTCAAAACAAAGGGAAGAGACGTCAGTTGCCTTAAATGGCTCAGGGCGTCCCCAGAGATCACTTGTTGTGCTATCTGTGTTAATACTCACTCACACTTGAGATAAAACGGAACACGGAATACGCAATAGCTGTTAATCCTCTGGGAAGGGAGGGGGGGATTACCAGCAGCGCTATAGCTGTGGGTTTATAGCGCTCTACATGCCTCGCCAGTCTGGACGGGTAGTAAGTTATAGCGCTCCTGGAGGCTTTATAGCGCTATAAAGTGCCAGTGTAACCAAGGCCTAATTTGTCCACATCTTTCCTAAAGTATAGTGCCCAGAATTGGACCCAATACTCCAGTTAAGGCCTCCCAAGTGCCAAGCAGAGCAGGACAATTACCTCCAATGTCTCACATATGACATTCCTGTTAATACACCCCAGAATATTAGCCTTTCTTCTCAACTGAACCTCTCTCCCCCGCCACCGATTCTTTTCAGCAGTACTGCCACTTGCCAGTTAATCCCCATTTTATACTTGTGCCTTTGATTTTTCCTTCACAAGTGTAGTACTTTGCACTTGTCTTGATAGAATTTTATCTTTCTGAAACCAGACCAATTCTCCAGTTCATCAGGTCCTTCTAAATTGTTCTCCTGTTCTCCAAAGTGCTAGCAACTTCTCCCAGCTTAATGTAATCTGAAAATTTTACAAGCATACTCTCCACTCCATGATCTAAGTCACTGATGAACTTATTGAATAGTAGTAATGGACCCAGGACTGACATTTGTAGGACCCCACTGGACATTCCCCTCCAGTATGACAATGAACCAATGACAACTGCTCTGAGTACATTCTTTCAACAAATTGTGCACCTACTCTTATGGTAATTTCATCTAAATCACATTTCCCTAGTTTGCTTATGAGAATGTCTCATGAGGGACGATATCAAAAGCCTTGCTAAAAATCATACAAAAATGATCATACATTATGGACTTGTGTACAGGAAGACTCCCCAAGGAGAATAAAGGCAAGAAATGTTTTCAAACATGCCTCAGGAACAGGGACCGGAAATGATACGGCAAGAGTTTGACTATATAAAAGACTAGTTTGACTATCTAGAGGAGTTTCTTCCTGAAGGAGGGGAAGAAAACAGACTATTTGGAAGCGAAGAAAAAAGAGCTCTTCAGTTGGCCATAAAACAGTGGTGGGATGAGGGGAGAGAGAGACAGAGACAAAGGATAGGAAGGGAAAGGTATGGACCTGAGAGCAAATTCTTTGCTGGCATAACTCCACTGAAGTCAGAATTATGCTATCAGAGAATTCGTTCAATAGATTTAAACATGTAAACTACCTTCCTTTAACTTCTTTAATAAGAATGGCTACTAGATCCACTGAGATTCTGTGCAGTCCTTGCACAGAAAAGAACAGAACAATGCTCTTCTTTATGTTTCAGGCCTTTTTCTTCTTTCTTTGTTACTTAAATAAATAGTAACTATAGTTTGTATTTGGCTGTCCATACTGAAGGACAAGTGCTGATTGTCCATTCTGGAAGATAAGAAAAGTTCTCCTCTTGGATGATGTAAAACAAACAGGCAGAATCCATGACCCAGCACTGCCAAAAGAGGCTCAAGAGTGATATAGTCTGAGCCCTGAGAAATGAGAAAGCTAGGGGTTCATGTGAGCATAGAGGGAGCTTCAGGACCTCAAAATTATAGAGGTATAATCAAAAACTGTTTAAATATTTTATGGAAACACTGTCTCTTGCTTCGGTTTGGTTCTTTCTTGTTGTTCTTGCAATAATAGTCATCCTTATCCCCAGACCAGAATCTAGACTTCACATATTCCACAGAAAGGTATGGTCTTAAACTGTACCAACCGATACAATAGCCAGCACACACCTGGGTGTGCAGAAATAGACATACTCCTATGGAGGTTAAACAAATCCATTCTCTAATTACAATACCACAGTTCTATATTATAAAATAAATTGAAAGTGTATTCAGAATTTAGAAGCATCCATTTTTTCAAAGCATGCTAATAGCTTGATTCACTTTTTGGGTGTACTTAAAATCTTGTTTCTTTGTGCTACAGATTATCAGTAAGTATGCTATATTCTTCCCTGAACACAGTTTTGTTTTAACTTTGAAAATACTTTTACAGCAACCAGTATGTTTAGAAATCAACATTACATATTTTTGCAATCTTCACAGAATATTTTACAAAGCTAGTAATTCCAACACCACCTATTACCTCCACCAAAGTGTAAATTCTGATAATGAAAAGTGTCTGCATATTTCTACACTTTGTAGCAGAATTCTAAACTAATGGCCCAATCCAGCAATTCTCACACAGGCCAAACTCCAGGATCTGTCTCCATAGTTGTTAAAATGCCCCCATTTCTATTATCTAATTCTGTACTATTTTCACTTCAGGGGATTCTTGAAAGCAATACAAAAATATCCAAACTGGAAACCTTCCTTTCGGGTTAATAAGTGTCATTTCTTATGGGGCCAGTCATTCTCACAGCCAATGATTGATTCCAAATTACAATAATTGCATTTCTGCATTATAATTAGTCCTGTTCAATGGCATATGCTATATATGTCAAACTTCTGCATGAATTCCAGGTCATTCACAAAGCTTTGGGGAATCCATCAGGGATCTTTGAATATTACACACCCAAATTTTTGTTTCTTCCAGTAATCAAGACATGGATATATCATAGGATAAACAGCACATGGTAGGAAGAGAAATAAATATTGATATTGTGCCAATACTATGCAAAGCACACAAAAAAAAGATTTTTAAAAAAATCAATTTTGGACATGGGGCATGTAACCATATACATGATAAAATAAGAAGATGAGACTGGATGACAAGGGATGGATCACTTGATAATTGCCCTGTTCTGTTCATTCCCTCTGAAGCACCTCACACAGCCCACTGTCAAGACAGGATACTGGGCTAGTTGGACCAGTCAGACTCAGTATGGTTATTCTTATGTTCTTAATACAAGAATTTCGTTGAGTCATATAATTCTATTAAAGAAAAAAACTATTTTAACTAGAAATGTATTGATTTTCCAATTAAAAAGAAATGATCCTTGCAATAATCTTTGGTTGATTGATACAGCAGCTTCAGAATACCAGCAAAAATAATAAAACTCACAGCACCTTCCAACACAATCTGTACCTATTCTCAATTTTCCTTATGTGCAAAATTGAAGGGTGTTTTATTTTTGCTGTATACTGTAAATTTAAAAAAAGGGAATTTTTACATTGTCACATTGGAGTTATTTCCTCTCAGCATAAAAATTTTTAGCTTTGAGGTTAAACATTTCAATGTTTCGGGAATTGTTTTCTATAAATTTGCATGGAGAGATAATCAAAATCAAACTCTGAACTTTACCTTCACGGTTCTAGATATCTGCCTCTCTCATACTGCTAAAACCCTGTGTTTTGCCACTTCCCCTTCCTTTCACACACACTTTGTATCCTTCTTCCTCAACCACTTCTATGTCTTCACATATAGATTTCCCAAATACAGTTGGAATAGCCTTATATTGTATACATCTTAAAGCTGAATGAACTATTCATAATTTGTCTGAAGATTTTATTTTATTTTTTTAATCAGAGCATATCATGGTATGTACATTGTATTCATTAGCTGAATTTCTTAAACAATTTAAAGCAATCTATTCTCGTTTTAAAGATTGTGTCTAGTTCATTCAGAGCATTCAATATTCTGTAGATTCAACATCTCACTTGTGCTGAGTTGTAACTGGTGAGCCAAGTCACATAGTTCTGATTTTCTCACAAGCACACAGATACAAATACTTCCATGTGTACATTCTGTGAAAATGTGCATTAGTATATATTGATAACCCCAGAAAGCAAATGCAAAAGCGGTGCAAGCATATACCAAGGCAATTCATTTAAAAATTGGAGCAAGTAGTCAGAGTTTCTTTGTAGTATTAGCCCACCAGTAGTAAAGTGTTCTCTCTCATTTTGTGTCTTATCTATTCCAAATCATAATTTCCTTAGGGTGGGGACAATGTCTTTTTATTATGCAGTGCAATGAACATCTGGTGCTGTATTAGTAAATACTATTGATAATGCAGTTGTTTTAGCAAGTTAAAGATTGAAGAAAGGCTCCAATTTGTATGTTCAAGTGATATGTTTTTGAACTTGCATTCTTTTATTACTTTGGTTTTCTAATTTAAAATGTTTAAATATATATTATATATTTCTATTGGACAACTGGCATGACCTCTCATTGAAGTCTTTCAGGCATCCAGCCTCATGGAATGCCTCAGCAGATAAAACAAATATGCTACATCAACAATGATTTTTTTAAAAAAAACAAAAACCTGTCATCCCTACACTTCCCTCAAAGAGCCTTCTTTAAAAATGGTGTTAAGGGATTTAAAAAATATATATTTTCTATTCAAGTTCAAATTTTGATTAAGAGAAACAATGTTAGTCAGTTCATTTGTAAGTGAATGAATCAGATTGCACTGTGAAATCTAAAGGTAACTAATAGGCCCATTTACTGTAAAGCCAGGCCTAATAAAAAGGAAATTATTCATTCAATTAAAAAACTATTAATTTGACCTGGTACTATTTGATGAGCTAATTTAATTACAGGAAAACCCATTACACCAGCCACAAGTCTGATTCACTTTATTCAAAGCCTTGTTTAGAAAACTATCTACAGAATAGGACAATAGCTGAGCTGCCTCAAATGGACATCATGGATCAAAATCTGCTTTGTCTTGCATCCCAGTCAAAATCAGTTACTTCAGAGGCATAGAAGAGTGAAAATAATCAGTGCACAATTTTGCCCTATGGATGAACACACATGCATAAATGAACTTATTTTTCCTTATAAAGAACCAGTTTCTTAAGCTACATAGTTCATGTTCCAAGATGTACATTCTAAAAGCACAGTTGCCTTCATAACAAAAAACAACAACAAAGAACAGTTACTAACTTGCTCTGTAATTGTTCTTTGAGATGCGTGTGCAGATGTATATTCCATTCAGGTTTGTTCATGCCAAGTGCATTGCTGTCGGAGGGTTTTCCCTCCACAGAAGTACCAGTCAGGGCATTGCACATGCCCTATCTTTTTCATGGTTCCTCAAGAGACTATATAAGGGCAGCAGCACCCTGACTCTGCCTTCAGTCGCTTCATCCCAGAGAAACTGATTTAAAATTCCATTGGAGAGAAGACCGTGGAACACAAGTCTGAACCCACATCTCATGAAGTAACAGTTACAGAACAAGTTAGTAACCTTTTTTCCCCTCTTTCAGTGGTTGCAGATGTGTATTCCATTCAGATGACTCCCAAACAGTACTGTTTGGGGAATGGGTTCAGAGTCTATTTGAACAATGATTGCAATACCACTTTGCATATGACCTACAGCCCATCGGGCGACAAAGTCAGTACAAAACCATCAGAAACCACTGTCAGTACTGAAAAAGCCTCTCAAGAAATAGAGTTCTCCACCAAAGGGTCCAGTACCTGGAAATCTTCCACTGTCAGTGCCAAAGAGCATAACAGAGTTGGTGTAGACTCCAGGGCATAAATTGGTACCAAAGTGAGAGATGCTGAAATCAGGGATGTATACTGTGCCAGGACAAGGGCCACATCAGTACCAGCTCTCCAGGCCTCTGCACCAAGGAAGGTGCTTGCTTTTTTGTCAGTACCAGGGCCATTGATTGTAGCAGCCCTGTAGAAGCGAGGAGCCTGGACAGGGAGCAGTACCAATACTACGTTCTCCTCTTGAATTAGTGAGGAGGCAGAATAAGTCCATCACTGCCACGTAGGCTTGCACGTAAAAAAGTAACTGAACTAAGAACTACAATAACCTACAGGTACTAACTATTTATAGGGTAAGACTCAGTAACACAAGTGTGATGCAAAGAAAAACTGTAGAAGAATCACACATGGGGAGTTCTGACTAACACCACTGGCAATAAGATGAACAAATGGAGGTTAGGGTGGTGCCAATCTCATAGAGCCTCAGGAAGGGCCACAAGGGGGTTTGAGGCAAGTCATATCAGCAGGTATTGCTGCAAGAAAGAAGTCTCTGACTCCAGCATTAATGGCACAAATATGCTGAGCAAAATACACATCGAAGAACCAAGGAGTTTGCTAGGACTTCTACACCTTTTCTTCATCATCCTTTTTAAAATGTCTTGGCCAAGTCATCAAATTAGACAAAACAAATTGTCCTTGAAATAACATACAAGCAACATTGTTCCAAGGTTATAGGTACACAAATTACAGGTTTCAGGGGCCAGTGCTTACACTGTTTCATACGTTTAATTTTGCTTTCAATTACACAATCACAATTCTTAATGATGCCAATGCATATTGTGCTTGTGTATCTGGGGCCAGAATGGAGCCCACTGACTAACAACAGAGGAAGCCACTAAAGAACAGCTTCTAAAATATATATACACAATTAGAATCAGGCAAACTGCCTCTCCTTTCACTAGAAAGGGACACAGCACCCCAACAGGAATTCATTGGGGTAGGAAGCTTTAAACTGTCAGGAGATCTATAGTAATCCCATCAATGGAACCTCACTGAAGCCTCTACTGAATCAACACACTCTACTGCTGCCATGCCCAAACCCATTCCCAAATCACCACTGTCCAATTTTGCATTGGTCAAGTGTGATCACTCCTGGTAGCAGGGAGGTTGTGGGGGGGTTAGGCATCACAATCACCCTCCTAACAGGTTTTTCACCATCAGGGCTCCCCCGTAGGCACTGCACCAGCAGAACTAAGATAACAGGTGGCTTGGAAATATAGATTAGACAGATGTTGGCACAGAAAGTATCAGAGGTACAAATTAATCTCAGGAATTCAAATTCTCTATTCTAGTACACAGATCATTATACCATGTCTCTCTCTCAAATGGATTTGAATTCAAGAGTCCCAGTAAGCAGTGAATAGTGGAAACAGCAAACTCAGTGGAAGACAGTCTTAGAATACATCATAATTGTCATACCTAAATATTGTGTAAGAGGGGCTCTGGCCTGCCCATGGCTTGAAGCAGTGACAATGAATTCCACACTCCCCTCCACAACCCTTTTGTAATGTCCTTCACAAAGCCTATTTTCTCAGGTTATACATGGGAGACGGGGGAATTTTACCCCAAAATACAAAGGCAAAATTGTGCTAATGAATTCTGCTGATTACAAGCAATGATAACTGGTATGACAATATATTAGCTTTTTTTGCTAAAATGTACACTTTCGTATTTGATTAAAATTTTTCTTTTCATTTTATTTCCTTATTGCTTTCACTAGTTATTCCTTTCCTACTGTCCACCTATTTTAATTACACTAATCTACAAATTGTTTAACACAAAGGGAACAAATATGTTCAAAGAAATTCCATGAATGGAATATTAAAAAGCTAAATAATAAAATGTAGAAACAGTCCTTTTTCTTTTGCAGCAACGAGGTCAACATGAATTACTGCATTCTCACAGAACCTGAGCTGTGCAAGATACTTTCCAGGAGCAGCATCTTACTCCAAGTGCGACTGAACAGGTATTTTGGGAGGGCTGTTTTTCCTAGCTTTGTCAGGCTGCAAAGAGGGCTTATTGTGTTATTTTATCCCTTTGTATATAATTTTCCTTTTCTACACTATCTTCCTGAAGAATTTATTTTTATTCGCATATTATATATATTTTATACTATCTTTCAGATAAGGTAGCCTAAAGTTCTTATGAAAAACTACATTTTGGATGACTTAAAAAAAAAAAAGCCCCACCGCAGCAGAGTAGCTTACAATGACATATATGTCTAAATCTATGCACTGCTCTTAAAAATACAACAGCAAGTGAGAGATTAACTTTTTTTCCTTTCCAAACTCCACGCTGAATTTCTATTATATCCAAATGTTGTTTCGAAAGATAATATCCCCCACTTAAAGAACTTTCCTTTTTTTTATTTTAAAAATGAGATCAAAGTTTTGAGAGACAGAAACAGTCCAAAATTATAGAGGTGGTTCCAGGCAATGCTATGATAAAGTTATATAAAGCACTTTTAAGTATTCAGAAAAAAACCAGGAAAATTTTCTCCAGGCTATTGTTGCATTTTACTGTAATTTCAATTTCAGTGAAGTTTGTTTCATTCACTGTGGATTAGTCTCCCCAGGGAAGCAGTGAAAGTCCTATCACTTACGTAATTTAAAAGTGGGCAGACAAAGCATTCAAGAACACAATATTGGGCACATCTCTGTACTGGCAGGGGGACAGACAGCATGATTTTTTTGTTTCTGAGACCAATCCTGCAAGTATTACTCATATGAGTAGTCTCACAGAAGTGCTGTGTTGATAAGCAGGTATCTTGGGCCCAACCAGGGATAAGATGTTAATAAAACCCTTGTTCACTGTTATATCATTAAACAGTTAAGTGTGGTCCAGATTCTGTGTCAAGATATCGCTGGTGTCAGGATTGCCTCCCCACTCTGAACTCTAGGGTACAGATGTGGGGACCCACATGAAAAAAGAAATAACCCCCCCAAGCTTATTTTACCAGCTTGGGTTAAAATGTTTTTCCCCAGAACACAACTTCTTCTGTATCTGGACCTGGTACACTGCCACCACCAAACTAGCTCTAGGGTAGTTTGGGACCCTTCTTTCCCTTTCCACTAACCCCCCAAACTTCTTCCTTCCCTGGGAAGCTTGAGAGAAAAAAAACAAACCTCGCCTGCTCCTGCGAGACGTGCCCGATCCAAAACCAGGATCTTACACAATGAAAAACAAGCAGTCAGCTTCTTAAAAGAAAGATTTTAATAAAAGAAAAAAAAGAAAGGAATAAATCCCTTATAACCATCAATAGAACAGCATCTACCATAATCAACAAAAGGATTCAGAAAACAAACCTCTCCCCCGAGGCAACTTTCTCCCACTGTTGATATCTCTGCTGAAGCTTACAATATCAAGAAGCACCCAGCCAACACTCACCACTGAGAACCCTCCAAGTGATAAAAAGAAGGTAAACTTACTGACTACAGTACTTGATAGAATCTTATAGTTACAGTGAAAGACATAGCGGTGTTCATCCCATAGCCGAGGTGAACAGAGAGAGACCCAGAGAGAAACAAACTTAAAATCCTTTGTCTCCTGAGGAATTTCTCATTGGTCAGTTGTCTACCTCTCAGGTTACCTTTAGCTTAACCCCTTACAGGTAAACAATAATTCTAGGCTACTTCACACTTATGACAGCTGGCTTAGTCCCAATGGAACAAGCGTGATTAAATATCTTTTAAGCCTTTTACTAAAGACACAGAAAATAGAAACAGTTAAAGCATTAAGTAAGACTTTCATTTTATTGCTATCCTTTATTCCTTTTTTCTTTAGCTGTATAGTCTTGCACAGGGAAAACCTCAGTTTCAGCTTAAGTAGTGTTAACTGTTTTTCGCTTGTTTGTTTTTGTGGTAAAAGGAGAAAACATTAGTTTAGATAGTCAAACTGTTGTCAATTCTGTTTCCTTAAAGGGAAAAAAAGACACAAACCAAAATGGGGAGAAAATAATAGCAAAGATAGAAAATGCAACTTCTATCTCTACTGCTGACTTTCACTTGCCATCTCATTTCTGGATAAACAGACCCAGCACAGTCTGATCAGCCACTCCAAGACTCAGGGTATGTCTTCACTACCCATCGGATCAGTGGGTAGCAATCAATCTATTGGGGATCCATTTCTCACGTCTGGTTTAGATCCCCAAAGGCACTTTCCATCGACTCTGAAACTCCAGCTCGCCAAGCGGAGTCAATGTGGGTGGGTTTTTTTTTTAAAGGCTCCTTGAAATATATTGAAATAATAGAGCCTAATTATTCTAATGAAGCCATTATGCTCTTGTGTGACAATCAGCCATAGACTAAGTACTTAAAGTATACCCTATTGCAACACAAGGCATCATATCAGTAATCTGTAGGATGACTAACATGGAGATTTTCTTTTTATTCTATAGCTTTAAAACAATTACACTTTTCCTGAATATGTTGTGCTGGCTAACCTAGACAGACAAAGAAGATATTCTTTGGTTATCTATCTTGTTGACTATTAACCACCTGTAACAGTTTTCTGCATATTGTAGTTACCTAGGAGTATGATGAGGCTTGGCCTATTGCGACACACCCCAAAGCACCTTGGACAGAGTCTCAAACATAAAGATCATAAAATATTTAACAAAACCTTTACAACCTCAAAAGATGCTGCAGTAATTATATTGAAAATGGAGTTCCATATACATTCAGAGTAATCTTTACACAATTCTGATTTTAGTAAAGATTTAAGGCCAAATGCAATACGGGAATATGCAATAAGGGAAATAGCAAGCACATCAAAAAATCATTCAAGACAATTTAATAATTTTAACATGACCAAAAAAAAATCTATAAAATACTGTTTTAGGGCAGCCACTCCATCTCTATCAGCAAGTGATCCAGAACCCAAGAAATATTATGAATAAAGTAGAGAAAGCCTTAGATCTGAATTCCCTTCCTCTCATTAAAGATTTAACCTTAGCATCATTCAAGTTTTGTTTTATATATGTATTAATACACTGTACTAAGTCTCCACCGAGGGTATAAAAGACACAAGTCACACCAGAATTATTATTTTCATTTCCAGCTTTTTGGCTGTTCTCGTGAGTAGACACACAGGTAGAGCTGAATTACATAGGTTTCATACAAGAAGGCTGAATGGTATTTTCCAATGGTGCAGTGAATTAGAGCATGACCTCATATTAACTCATCTCCTACTCTGGTACCTCAGCTATGGGGAATGGGTTCTTTCTACCTTAGCAGAGGATGCAAAAAAAAATCATAGGATTAGATGCTGATGCAAATACATAAGGAAGTAAAAAATGTCTTTAAGAAGACTTCTGAGGCATTGGATCCAGACACATAGGACTAAGTGATGCTATTCACCTACTTATTCCTTACCAGAGCAAGTGGGATGGAGGGGAGCAGGAAATGGACAAAATCTTGGTTACATCCTCACTCCCTGCCTATAGTATCCAAGCCAGCATGAGTAGTCATAATTTATGGGTAGTAATAAAGGTCAGTGGGTAACTAGCTTCTGGGAGCAAGAGGAATTTGACTCAGTGGTGTCTTTCTCTGAGTCACAATACTTCCCAGGATTACCCCTAGAGTGGTGCAATTTATGTACTACCATTGCATGCTCAGGGATATACCTAGTCAGATTCTAGACCTTAAATGATATTTATTTGATTAAATATTGCAAGAAACATTGTTAGACACATGTTTATTCCAAATGTTAGTAATACAGAGTTATGGGGAATTCATCAGCAATGTTCCCTGAGATCATGTTTGAAGAGCCAAATCCTAGAATTATACTGGATGTATCATACAGGAATATGTTGAAATCTAGCAGTATTGAAGAGAGAAAAGTTTTACAGTGTTCACTTTACACATTCTTTTCCTATAGTTTGACATATTAGACGATGTCAAAGACATAAAAATTAAGACTTGCTATGGTTTATTGATTCTGGAACGCTGAACCATGTTGGCCTGTCAGGAGAACAAGTAGTTGCACAAAGAATAAAAATGGAATTTTTGACTGACACCAAAACACATCCCAAAATTGTGTGTTAAACATTAAGCTCCACTGCCATCTTGTGGCAAACACTATAACTCTTCTTTCTGAACTTAAAAGCAAAAACAACTTTGAATAATTTGGGATAAACTCCTTGCACCAAAATTACAGTGGCAAATCATTACCATTTTGCTACTTCGTTGTGAAACAGTAAAATAAAGGTTTATGAAAATCCCACTAAGCACCTGTCTGCACCTATCTTTAAGCACCAAAACACGTTTAAAATTTTGCAGTGTTTTGTACATGAGAAGTGCTCAGTGCCCAAGAGTTTTGCTTAATAACCAGGAATACTATACTATCTCTCTCAGACATTATTGACATGCCCATAGTACCTAGTTACTAGATATACAGCTGTTACTAAGCTATAGAAGAAATAATTTACGGGATTTTTTTTCCATTTTAGATTCAGATAACAGCAACTGGAGGACAGATCTTTTAGACTTCATCTAGTAGTTTGTATCTGTATACGTATTTAAACACACCCATGGTATGTGAATAACAAAACAAATCACAGATATAGAAGATTACATGCTATTGCCGTTGGAGTGGTGTTAATGATTTTTTATTACCACATCAGTTTCACACACACAGTCGACAAAATGCTAGATATATTTCAAACTCAAAAGGCAGCATGACGCCTTCCTTAAAAGTTTTCTGAGTTTTATAAACAATCACATTTATTTCTTCAATTACTTACTCACACACCCCTTACAAAATTAGAAATGCAGCTTTCAGACTACACACACACACACACACAGAGAGAGAGAGAGAGCGCGACCTGTCATCATGACAGGATGACTATTTGTAAAGTTTGCAAGGTTTTTGCACTCTGGTGTCTTCTTGTGTGTCCGTTACTTCCAGTCCTTCTTGATATTCTCATGATCAGGCAGAAGGTGACTTCTTTCAGAACACAAAATTTTATTCAGTGAGGAAAAAATATGCTCAACTGTAGCTGTTATGACTGGGATTAGCAAGAGATGAATTCCTACTTTCATCCCAGAAAACATAGCACAAAGATTGGGTCGAACCACTAGTGATGATAAAGAAGTTGAAGTTAAATCTTAATTTGTTTGTTGTATGATATTCCACTCTGTGTTCAAAATTCTCTATTCTGTCCTGATCACATAGCAGCCCCATTGCTGGTAGTGTCTCACTCCAGTCAACTGTAGGTGTTTTGTAAGACAGGCATCTGTAAAAGCTATGAGGAAGTTGAATAGAATCAAGAAATCTCTATTGCAGATTTGTAAGAATCAAGTGTGTGTACTTTTTCAGCTGGCATAACAAACACTTCTTGTCCTCTTCATTCATGGAGTCAATATAAGTACCTTCATTAGTCAACTTCTGGACTGAAATCTTTGCTTCTTTCAGTACATTTTCAATGGATCTCTCTGACTGATCCAAAGATAGCTTCTATTTCTGGACAAAGATCTACTGTTGTAGAAGATACCTGGATGACATTGTTTAATGATCCAAGCGGTTTCAACAATAGACTTACAAGAGAGAGAATGGTGATAGTCTTCTCTGAACTTAGTAACAAAAGTACAGTAGTTCATCAGCCTCACTACTTAGATCTGTCCTATCTTGGTGGGTACTTTCCAAAGCCAGTAATAACGGTTGCAATAATTTTAAGCTCCTCCACTTTTACTATATAAATTCATGACATGCCCACATCTTAAATATTGCATGTAGTTCTGGTCACACCATCTCCAAAAAGATATATTGGAACTGGAAAAAGTACAGAGAAGGACAACAAAAATGATTAGGGGTATGGAACAGATTCCATATGAGGAAAGATTAAAAAGAGTGGGCCTTTTCAACTTGGAAAAGAGACGACTAAGAGTGGATATGATAGTCTTATAAAGTCTTTATTGGTGTGGAGAAAATGAATAAAGAAGTGTTATTTATTCCTTCACTTAACACAAGAAGCAAGGGTCACCCAATGAAACTAATAGGCAGTAAGTTTAAAATAAACAAAAGGAAGTATTTCTTCATACAACGCACAGTCACCTGTGGACCTTTTTGCCAGGGATGTTGTGAAGGCCAAAATTATAACAGGGTTCAAAAAAGAACTAGATAAGTTCATGGAGGATTAGTCCATCAATGTCTATGAGTCAGGATAGGCCGAGATGCAACATCATGATCTGACTGCCTTAGCCTCTGTTCGTCAGAAGCTGGGAGTGGACAACAAGGGATGGATCAATTGATGATTCCTTGTTCTGTTCATTCCCTCTGAAGCACCTGGAACATTCACTGTCGGAAGACAGGATACTGGGATAGCTGGACTATTGATCTGACCCAATATAGCTGTTCTTACATAAAGAATAATTATAATAATACAAAAGTTTAGTTCAGAAACTCCCCATGATAATGACCTCTTGAGATGGCGATGATGTGAGATAATGATCTCGGCAAATAATGCATTTTAAAAATCTTGACCTACTAGGAAACATATATTTATATAAGTTTCCCAGTCACAAATCTAGCTTCTGGAGAAAAGTCACTAAAACATAGTCCAATGCTCTGGCTCCTGTTTGTCATGCCACTGTTCACTCTATTGCTCTGCTCCAATGGTCCTGCACTGTCACCTTCTACTGCCACTTACTACTGTGATCTCTGTGAGTCGGTCTTTCACGGTTCCACCCAGCTTTCAGTGATTCACTTCTTGGGGGAGAACTTTGGTGCTAATGCAGACTGGGTCATCTCTTCCACAGAAACACTGTCCCACAGCAGGTTTAAGCACTTAAACCTAATTATCAGAGATTCAACTCTAGTGGTCTCTTAAACCAAAAGACTCTCTATGAAGCCTAATCAGCTTTGTCTTTAAACAGTGGAGAGGAGCTGGTCAAATAGTACTTGTGACTCAGGCAGATCATAAAGCAAAACACCTGTCCCCACCCTTTCCCCCCAGCCTGCAGCTCATCGCTAGCTGTCAGGGAGAGCTCATTTAGACTTTGCTTATAAATCATAATTTGAAATTATTAGGTTCACCAAAATCACCAAAATGAATGCAGCAACAGTCACCAAAAAAAGAAAAAGAAAAAAAAAGCTTTAAAGAAAGCTAGTCCATGTTCATACTTTTCAAATCTATTATACTTTCTCACATATTTTATCATATACTATATATGTTTTTAAAGTGTGTATTAATGTTTCAATTTCAATTCAAATTTCCAATCAATCACTAAATTGGTAACACTGTATGTAACTAGTTCACAAAACTGCATGGGGTGGGGTATTGGGAAAATTAAGGAGGGGTGTAGGAAATCCCTGCATATAACACTAATTCTGTTATATGAAGACAAATTACTCCTCAATAGTGACTTTTTAGAAAACAGTCATGGTCTTATAGGTACAAATCTTTAATGCACAATATGATTAAGGCAAAAAAAAAGAAAGAATTTTTTTAATAAAAATTTCTAGTAATCAGTGTTAAATGTAATACTGTAATGTTCAGTAGTCTGATACTGTAATGTTCAGTAGTCTGATACTGTAATGTACAGTATTACTGATTACTGTAGAAATCAGTAATACTGTACATTTCAGTAGTCTGTTTGATACTGTGAATTTTGCAATGTCCACAGGCCTTATTCAATCAATAGCATTTTTATATTTTCTCAATAATGTCATTATTTGCTTGAAATATGTTAAGAGCCCAGATCTCTTTTTCTCCCTGTTCTCATTGATGACATATGTATTTTACGAAGATTATCTATGGAGGTCTTAATATTGTACACTCCACTAATGTAAGTAAATCTGGATAATGTATCATGAGGCATTTGAGTAGTGATTATAGTTTGTAGTTAGAGAAGTTTGTCTGAATTTCGTAGAAATAAATATTTCAAAATCTATTTTTCTATAATTGTGTTCAAATATTTTGAACACAATTTCAGTATCAATAATATTCACACACATTGTTTTTATTGTGTAATTTTCAGGTTCTAAATGGAAACAAAACATTCATAGTACATTTATTCTACTGTTGATCAGAAATCTCAAAGTGGTCCAGCAACTAAAAAGAAGACCGTAAAAACTTTATAACTTTAACAGCTGTCACTGGGCACAGTGCTTGAGGCTATGTTATTGTACGCTCAGTCATTCTATAACACTGTCTCTTTCAGCTCCAATAAACCTATCAAAATTACTTCGACTTTTAGAACAGGACCAACATTTAAAAAGTAAAGCATTTAAAGTGGAATGTCAGAAATTTGAAGGGCACACCCTTATTTCTGAATAAAATATTGGGTCTGAATGTGCCGACCAGCCATATTTTTCTAACAAAGGAAAAAAAGGCATTGTTTGATATTGCCATTAACCAAATACTGCTCCTTTAAATGTTCTGGTGGACCCACCATCCCCAATTCCAACCATTGCTATGTCCATATATTATACTTGTCATAACTCTTTACACTATAGTGAGTCAGCCTGCTGAAAATAAACTTTATGGTTTCCATTCTAAAGCCTGAGCCCAAATACTGAGTGGAAAAGTTTACCCTGTCTTAGTGTAAACCAGAAAGAGGAGGAAGTGGGGCCATACTTGCAAAGTATATTGCAAGAAAAATATGTGCTTTGACACATCTAATAGAATGAATTACCTGTCTGCAGCTAGAGGATCCCTCCACATAGGAGCTTTTTTCGACTTTGCACACAGCAAGAGGGGGCTGGTGGTTGCCACTTCCATACCAGATCTCTTTTTAAAGGCTTTTCCACTGGGAATGTCACACACTTGACAATTATCACTTGGAATGCCATACTGCAAGCCCAAATGAATTTTAATTGGAGACCCACAGTGCCCTCTTTCAAGCCCTGGTGTAACCCCCTCCAGCCTGAAAAGCAGGACTGTCAGACTGAGAGGGATTTAAAAATAAACCCAGTCTTCAAGTAGCAATTAAAAAACGCGGTGGTGAAATGTAGCAAAGGAACCATTGAATGGGGGGAAAAAAGTCAGGCTGATGCCCAAATCAGTCTTTGGGGAACTGAGTTTCTTAAAGAGGCAGATAGGCAAAGCCTGGGTCTTCTAGAAAGGAGAGGAGTAAGTCACCCAGACCAGCTGGGAAATAGTCAAGAGAATCACATCAAACACACACACAGAGGCAGCAGCCAACTTTTAATCACACCCTTCTGGATCTTTCAAACGGGCTGTGTTTGTAGCACAGGCTCCCAGACGTTTCTCACACAGGCCCACTGGGGGCCTGCGCTGCTCTCACACTAACAAGTCTCCACTGTTCCCAGGCCACCCCCTCGTCCCCCCGCGAGCTGCGCTCCGAACCCAGGCGGGGAGCGCGGCGCTCAGACGGGAGACTGGAGGGTTGCGGGGGGGGGGACCGATCCTCTGCGGCAGCCGAGGGGCCCCCAGAACGGGTGACTCTGCCCCCGCGGCTGTAGGCGGGGACGGCTCAAGGTTTCCAGCCCCGTGCGGAGAAGAGCAGCGGACATTTCTGCCAGCTTGGCCGGGCCCCGTCCTCTGCCTCTCCCCTCAGCTTCCATCGCCATGGAGACGCCACGCGGGGCCCCGCTTCGCCCGCACCCTCCGGGGCAGATGGGGCCGACGGGCGGGCTCCGGGGGGGGAGTGACCCCAGATGCAGCCCAGGCGCACCGCCGAGCAACTTGTCACGCGCCTATTACTCGTACCTCCCCCTCCCCCCCTCCCGGTTCCCGGCAGCTCCCCCCCCCCGGGACAGAGCGGGCGGGGGAGGGGGACGCTCGGGTTAATGGGATATTCAATATCCTGCCGTGTGCATTGCGTGCTCTGCACTTCCCGCGCTTAAAAGCCCCTAATGCGCTCTGGACTTCCTCCCGCGGCCGCCCACGGGGGCTTTCAGGCTGCAGCCGATCGATGGGGCTTCTCCGGTGTCCGGGAGTCTCGCGGCAGCCGCCGCCAGGCAGGAGGGGGCCGGGAAGCCGGGCTCCCTCCCGCTCGGCTCTCACTGTCTCCAGCCCCGCACCGCGCACCCGGCCCCTATCGGGGTGAGGGAGCAAGTTGCGGGTGTCCGTCCAGCGGGGCCGAGGATGGCTGCTGAGCATGCGCGCCGCGCTCAGACGAGCCCGACAACACCCGGGGAGCCCACGCCGCTGGGCAGCGGGCTGTGACCTGCCCATCCCGGGACGCGCTGACCGCTGCGGGAGGCGGAGCAGGAAGGAGCTGGGGGAGCCGGGGCGCCAGGGAAAGCGGCTCGCCCGAGCCTGGGGAGGGTTGGAATCAGCCCAGGATTCATACAAGAGGCCCAAAGAAACTTCGTGAGGCTTCCCCGCTCCGGCTGCCCCGCAGGGGGGATCCAGCCCCCGCCTCGCTCGGCGGGGTCTGACCCTTCCCCGGCCCGACAGCAGCGCGGGACGGGCACAAACACCTCTTCCCCTTCGGCTTTGCCACCTGGTCCCCTTAACGGGAGGTGCGCGGAGACGGGATCGGTGCCCACCCCTCCCGAACCCATCTCCCGGGGGCTGCAGGCTTCTCACGCGATGTTGGCGACAACCTGGGCTAGAGGGGGGCTGCCCGTGTCCCCAGCGGCTGGTCCTACCTTTCCGACTTGGTGAATTTCCGAAAGGCCTGTCTGAGGTCGTGGAAGGACCTGTAGGTCTGGGGTTCCGCGGAGATGCCCTGTGCCCGGGTGGTGCGGGGTCCGATATGGGTGGTAGGGACTGGCAGCACTGACTGGCATTTGTGCAGTTTTCTTTTCAGTTCCTGGATCTCCTCTTCCTTCTCTGACAGTCGCTTCTCCAACTCTTTAATTCTCTCTTCCTTCAGCTGCAAAATCTTGGCAAAGTCCCCTTCCAGCTCGCTCATTTTCCAACCTTTGCTAACTTTGTTAGCCCGCAACAGCAGGGAAGGCGAGCGCGGAGTGAATGAAGCTTCTAAATAAGTGAACAGGGAGATCTGCTGCCACTAATGGGTGGTGAGCAGCTTTCTTCGATCCACTTACTGCTGAATGGGCTGGAAAGGGAGGCAGAGAAATCTGAAATCAGTGAAGAGGAGATGCTGAGTGCTAATCCGAACCCTCTGCTGGGAATAGGTGATTATCTTTCATTGAGAAACCAATTAGAGCTGTCCTTCCTCCCTTGATATCCGCCAAATTCACTGTAAGGGGGGGAGGGAAAGCACACTCAGTACACTGAGCTCCTAAACTGCGTTTGAGCAGAACAGCAGCTCTCCCTCCATCATACAATAATCACTGTCCGACATTAAGTGGTACAAAAGAAGTGGGTGGGGGGCTTTGTGCCACTCTGCAAGACTTGATGCTTGAAATAGCAACAATTACCATGTGATCTAGAGGGTGACGCAGCTCCCTGTAACTGGATCCTAAGACTTTGGATTAAAAAAAAAAGAGTACTTCATAAATATTAAAGCGTCTTCAGCTAATAACCTCCACGAATCCATTCTCTCTCTCTCTCTCTCTTTCTCCACTGGCCACCCTCCCATCTCTTGCCACTGCTCATCTGGGTTGCATGATAAGGCTTCTGTGGTCCAGTTTGTTCTATAAGAAGAGTGTGGATAAGATCACTTGTAAATAGATTTCAACACAAGAATCAGGACTTTTCCTGCAATAAATCTTCAATATTTTTACTAAGTTGTTAAGTGAGGCTACCTCTGTACTGTTTTATGTTCATGAACTGAAAAGTGACTGCAATTCTTAAGTACTTATTGATGGCAAAGGATATTTAAAAATCTATGGGCTTGGTTGTGTTGTCTGATGTTTCAGCCTTTAGGTACATAGAAGCTCAGTGTGCAGAATTATTTATCTATTTTAAATCTGATGACCCTCTAGACCCTCCTCCACTCATACTCTATCAATTTATACGTGGAGAGTTGAATGGCACCATTTTCACTGTACTTTTTAAAAAAGCGTTGATAGTAGATACTAGTTATCTCCAGGAAAAGAGGACATATGGGGCATCAGAACTGCTTTTCTGATCTTCAAAAAACACCCTAAAAAATCCAATCACTGGTTGCTTAAAGCATCTTAGTTTTACATCATAACCCCACTAACGTAATTATATGGAAGGAATGTAATTTTAAAACCAAGCACCTTATACACCCATGAACTAAATAAATTATAGCAACTTTTATTTTAAAAAATAACTTTGCTGATATTACAGTTTACTATTAGCACAGCCTCTTATCAAATTACATGTTTGCATCCCATCTGAAGTGCATGTTCAGAATTTATTATAGTACTAAATGTTCAACAATTCACACTCTCACTTATAAATCATAAGGCTTTAACATCAGAGTACAGTTCCAAGTACTTGTTTGTTACTCTTGTTGTAATAATGCCTCTTTATAATATTAAAAATAAGTCATACTCACCAAATGGTGGTAAAAAGAGCTTTCACTGCCTCTGAAAGTTAGAATTTTCAACCAATGAAATCTAAAATTTGTAGCAAGTTGATTGATAGGCAAAATAAAAAACGTGTCATACAAGTTAATAGGCCTCTACATGGTGCAGTTTTCGGGATGTGGGCCTCGGTGATTCACAGCACATGGACATGCATTCCAAGTTCTTACCTACTCTTCTTATTACCCCTTCGTATGCCGTAGGCCAGATCTGGTTCTCACATTGTCTAGTGCCAGTTCTAAGCAACTATACTGATATCAGTGGGATTTCTTAGGATTTACACTAGTGTAAATGAGATTGGAATCTGATCTATTATGGGTACAATAGGTGAGGTCAATAGAACATTTCTATATGATACCAAACAGTGATGCCTCATATCAGGGTGAAATCCTGCTCCCTCCCTCCCCCAAAGTCAAATGAGATTTTTGCCCTAGACTTAAGCTGGGCTAGGATATCACCCTTATGGTACTTATTAGGAATAAACTACCACACATGATTTTTATGAAAGCTTTTTAAAAAAAGACACCATTCGACTTGACAATCACACTTCTATCTGAAAATTGTGTTACAGTAAGCCCCTCAGACTCAATGCCCCCATGGCTTAAAGAGATAAAAGGAAAAATATCTCTCTCTTTTTAGTTTCTTATCTTTGTGCATTTGACAGCAGCATGGGCATTGTCACGTTCACAGTTTCCTGAGGGGTGCTTCAAGCTGGAAGGTCCTTTCCTAGTAACAAAAACAGCAAGGACGAAACTCAGAGTCAAAAGACTGCAAGATTTGGGCATCTGTGTGCATACAAACAAAGGAAAAAGAGTGGGTCTGAGCATGTCTGGTGTCATGCTCTTGGGTCCCTGCAAAAGATCCTTCTAAATGAGAACACAGGAGGAATGAAGAAGGGGGGCAGAAGCATTTCCTTTTCTTGAAAGAATACTTTCAAAAAGAAAGCTACTGTATATCATTTTTTTAAAAAAAAGGAAGTAGGCCACCTCCATTTAACTATTCTAAGTGATTTTTTTTTAATTCTATTGGGAAATTACTTCTGCTTTCTTGCCCCCAATGAAGTCTCTCTAATGAAATAAAACTAGTTAAACAGTTTGAAAAATCTTCAGCTACAGAATTTGTGGACATCTCCATTATATATTTGAAAAGCATTCATGTGGAGGAAATACGTTTAATAAGGGAGTTCTTCAAAGAGTCTTATTTTACCACGTGTGAGTCAGAAATGTGAATAACACTGTAAATCAGTGGCAGATAGCTGACACTTCGTTTTGTTGCACACGTCTCATTAAAAGGAAAACAGCTCCATCTTGTGTGCAAAAATGACATTTTTTCAAAGTCTATAAATCACATTCAAGAATGAAAAAACAAAGCAGATGCAAAGTTCAGCTATGCTCTGATCTCAAATAGCTCATTTACCAATTCCTTTTATGCTACATGGTCCTGACTACTGCTTCCAGGGCCAGTACCAGAACACTTTCAGGGAATGGTTGAAAGACACCTACAAATCACAAGTAATATGATTGCTCTCCATACACTTGTTGAAAAACCTAAAAAAAAGAAAAAAAACATTTTAAATGCTTTAAAAGCACTCCAGTCCTGTAGTACGTACATGAAATTTAGGGTCAGGTGTATAGAAATGGAGAATTCAATACAATTCAATATTGCAAGAAGCCTTATTTTCCCACTTCTGGATTTTTATTAAACATTCGGGGGGCGGGGGGGGTGGGGTCTTGTTTTTTGATGAAAAAATGATAAAAGCACATATTTTTAAATGGAAAACAGTGCTACTCAGATTCTTGTTTGATTCTTCTCCAGGTTATAAGGCTTCCAGGAAAATAAAACAGAAACACAAAACAAAAAGATATGAAGTAAGTAGTCTAAGAATTCAGGTTTTGCCAAAATCAAATGAAGTGTGAGTCTTAATTTTGTTTCGTTCTTTTCAGAATCTATTATTAATATTGCAGTAGCACGTGAAGGTCCCAATCTCCCATTTTTCTAGACACTTCACAACAGAGAAGCCCGTCCCAGCCCTGAATATCTTACAAAATAAGAGGCAAGACCAACAGATGCACACAAGCAATTTGCATTTGGCAAAACAAGTTCTCCAGCCCTTAGCTCACAGTTTTCTATAGCTGTATTATGGGGTTTAATACAGTGGGGTTAATTTCAAGATTAGGGAGAAATATTATTGTAGACAAATTGCTATTGGTAAAGTCTAAAATTTACCAAACTAACTACATGCAGCTTTCCCATGCTATTTGTAAAAGAAGAACATCTGGTAGTTTGGGGTTTCCAATCTGAATCTCTGGTTTGAGAAGAAATAGTCTCCTCAAAAAAAAAAACAGTCAACAATATAATTTTTCCAGGATTTCCAGAACATTGAAGTTCAAATGTTCCAGCATTGCCTTTCAAAAGAATTACGAGCTAAATTTAGGAACACAATATTACGGTGTCCAATAATCTATATTATATTAATTTACAGCATGCACCTGCTAGATAACTCATTTGTCCATCAATTATTTGATTCTATTCTACTCCCATTGTAGTGAATGGGAGAGAGTTTTGCAGGTGACTACAATGGTAACAGGATCAAGCCCATTGTTATTTTGGGGTGCTCACAGCATAAAAGATCATTATAAATTGCCCCTGGAGCTCCACAGAGACTGGTGCTGTGCAGTCTGCTAAATAATGCATGCTCACTTAAAATTTTATTTTTGAGGCTGGATAGTGTGTGTATAATTCCAGTCTTATTAGGTCACATTAGCCCCTGTGCCAAGACTGACCCAGCTTTCTTAATTTAAAATGTATGACACTCCATTCAGACTGGAAATTGAAAATAGGTATGGAGTGTTCTGTTGTTCTCATTCAAATTATGTAAAGCATGAAGTCAAGAAAGGAAGGAAGGTTTCCCAATCCTAGAAACTTTTATTTACATGAATGGTCCCAGCAAAGTAAATGAAACTTCTCACATGGGTCTCTACTTGTGTAAGTATGGAATCATCCTTCAACTCCATTGTTTGTGGGACACCCACTGACTACACTGAACCATGAAAACATCAAGACAAACGTATGCTTAAATTGAGTAAAACATGACTTCATTGCTGTAATCCTTAGATTATTGGCTTTACTTAGTCTCTTTCTCCTACTGTTAATTACTCTCCTTGTGCCCACAAAACACATCTACAGTTATATTGTAATCTTTTGGGGACAGACCCAAATCCTATCTTTTATCTGTTTTGTAAAGCACCTAATGCAATTTTGCGTTGCAAAAGAGACCAACAGCAAAAGATGTTCTGGGTGTGGATCACGACTGGCATCTTGTAATTTAAACTTCATCAATACTTTGAATTTAAAATATTATAAAAACAACTGATAGGTCATACTTTCTTTTAACAAGGTACATGCACTCTAATATTAATATCTGCACATTTATGTATAAACCAATGGAATTAACTACAACTGGAGTTTCCAGATTAAGGCTCATGACCCATGAAAGAGGAAAGTCAGAGGTCACAGCAAACCATAGAATGTGTGGAGACTGCTAGTAACGAGAGGCCTGAACTGAAGTTCCTGAACTGCAGTCTTTTACCTCTACCTTATTCCTCCTTCCCCATTCTCCACTACAAGTTCTAAGTATGGTGAGGAGCCAGTTGCTTTAATCCTGCTCATAGTGCTGAGCCCGCTCTTTCCCACATGTATGCAGCACTTCACTAAGAGCCCAGGAGAACAATGTGGCAAGAGGAAGATAGAAGCTGAAATACCATCTTCTTGTAGGTCCTGGTCTTTCAGCACCTCTACAGGAGACCCCATATCCACCACTTCAATACAGAATTACTTGTGCACCTAAAATGCCTGCTGAACTATTATTAATACCTTCAAAATAACAAAGGTCAGCCAAGGAACAGAGGAAAAAGTCATTGAACTACTTGGGATCTACATTAAGGGTTACAATTTATTTGTTTATTTATTTATTTACACACACACACACACACACACACACACACACACTTTGAACCAAGTTTGCTAGCTTACTGACAGCTACTATAAATCATAGAAGGTGATTGGTAACAATTTTGCAGCTGCTACAGCTTCAAAGTCAATTTCAGGAGAAGCCCAAATAAGAGTTGAATTTAATATGAGCTTCATATTAAAGTATGATATGAGATACCAACTTACGAGGACCACTAAACTTCAGGCCTATTTGATATATGTCAGTCTCACTCCTGAAGTAATGTGCATGCACAAGTTGTCCTCTAGTTCACAGAATATCTACATTTTCCCCCGTCATGAACATTACCATCATCTTATCCTGGTTCAGCTTAAGCAACCATATCTCATCTAAACATAAAAGCATCTGCCAGATAATCACAAAGACAAAAGACAGCCTACAAAATAGCAACAGTTAAAGAGACCAAAACATTATGTAACCTCCTAACGGGAAAGGCAAGATAGAGTACTGCAGAATCCCAAATGGGAAATGTTTGAGCAATGACAACAAGTGCCCATCACCAGCTTTTGAGACTTCAGTTCTATTAAAGAAAAAGTTCAACCTAGCTAGCCATCCCATTGACCAACTGTGTCAAAAGTCACTCACAGAACTATCATCATCAGTAAGGACATATGTCCTTTGTCCACTGCTAGGAGAATATGATCAACCAAATTGATTGGAGCTGCTTCTATGCAATGCAGAATTTATCATTCCACACTAAAAGAGGTCAGAAAAGCTAGCATGATCCAGAGTGCTGTGGCTAGACAGCTTCAATCCCTTGTCAATAACCTCCCTTAAGAAGAGAGGATAAAATACATTCTCTCGTTATTTAAGTTTGGAACACACTTTTACACCTTTATATATAAATGAGATTCTGCCTTCCCAGAGAGACTTTGCATACCTTCACAAGCTGCAGGATCAGCATCTCCCCATTAGCCTTCAACAACTGGAAAGAACAAGTCATTTGAGGCCACCAAGCACCACTTGGATTTAGGAGAGCTCCAAGTCTGAGAAATAGTCAGGACAGATTGGGCATTCTTTACCTCCAGTTTACATAGTGCCATAGTGATCATCAAACTACTTATAACGTGATTCATCTACTTGCCAATAAACAAAAATGTTATCATAGGAAGAAACATTTGTGCCTATTCTAGGTTTCAGACAGATCATATTCATCATGCTACCAACACACCTATAAACCCAAAAGAGTTCCATACAGATAGATAATTCCCTGTCCTTGCTACAGAAAAGCCTTACAGAAAAGCTCTTCAAGCGTCCACTGGACATATAATCAATAGAATACATGATAAAATTCCAAGGGTCTCATCTTATCTCTCATTAAATGAGGACAAGCTATGACAATTATGCTAATGTCATAGAAGCCATTATATTGATGGTGATAGCAAAGAATTCCATGGCTAAAGTTTGGAAACAGTGTTTTATTCACTTTTTAACACAAATGGTTTCTATTAAACATTCTACCTTTGCTAATAATTACTGCTCAGTTATACTTATTTCCCGTGATAAGTACAGCAAAAAACTGTAGTATCTCAGACACCTCAAAGTTGCAGCTTTTGACAAATGCTGACTTTGTAATGGCATTAGTGTCAGTGCTCTACAGTTGCATTTTTATTTTAAGTTTCTATAATTTTGAGACCAATTTGTAATACCCAAAGCAATTATAATTAAGGCCCTACTTAATTTGTGATATTGGGGAAATTGTGGATCCTGCAATATTAGGCTTCCACTGCAATTTTGATTTTAATTAATTTACTTTGCACAGTCCACAATTCTGAATGCATTTTGAGGTTTGCAATACACATTTTTCCCATTAGTACAGGTGAACCCCATTTATCTGAGTGGCTGGGGCTCAGACTGTCAGCCCCACACATTAATGCCCAATATAGTTGCAGCAAAATGTCTGGTTATCAAAAAATTAGCAAGCATAACATAATACTTGAGTCTTCATATTGTTTCAGCATTTTTTTATAAAAGGAAATAAGTCTTCTCTGGCTTTTCCAAATTTCTGAAACTAATAAAGATCCATTAATTACTTTTCTATGATTTTCCATGTCTTGTCTGCAATTCAGCCATGACTATTTAATAATCATCCCACAATTCAAGTAGGGCCTTAATTATAATTATCCACTATATCTGCAAAAAAGGATCTTGCATCAGACTTTAAGAATAGTATTTCTAGGAAATTGCCAATCCACAGTAAATTCTCAGTAGATGATGTTTTGAATAAACATGTTTCATAGTTTGAATCTCTAAATCCAAGTGACAGAGGAAGAATCACAGTGATGGAGAGTTTATTCATCTTGTACAGTAATTGCAGTTTGACACATATTACCTTGTTTGGCAAGTGCACAACTTCTAGTCCTCCTTGCACCCCTACAAAAAAATATATAAAGCTGCACAGACAAAACATTCTCAGTTTCTTCTCTATGGCAAAGCCCCAAGACAGAGGACTCCGAAGCAGAATAGAAGGGAATGGGGCAAAGGTAGTAGAGCATCCTTAGTGGGACATATCTCACAAAATTACAACTACTGCACAAGGGTGAGTAACCTATCCTTCAAGTAGTTTTCCCCTGGGTGCTCCACTTCAGGTGACACCAGGTGTTCTGGGGACAAAGTTGACTTTTTGATGTTGAGCTGAAGACCTAACCTCTGGAACGTAGCTGTCTGAACTGCAGAAAGAACTTCCAGTCATGAACACAGGGGAAGACTATTATAACTCACCTCCATAGGAGAGTGGCTGCGACTATGATCTTCAAGAACACCCTTAGGGTAGAAGAAAGCACTGAATTCTGGAATTGATCCTGACAGTCTGTAAAACAAATGAAACCTCTTGTGAGAGAGGGATAAATTACAAGATGAAAATGCATGTCCTGAAAGTCAAGGGCCATGAACCAGTCTGAGTCTAATGATTAGCCATCCTGAACTTCTGTGATTTTAAAAATGCATTTAGAAGTCTAAGATTTAGTATCAGTCTCCATCCCTCATTCTTTTTTGGAAAAAGAAAATAATCTGAATAGAAACCATTCACCCTGCCTTGCACAAAAGCTTTTTCTGTGGACTCAGAAGAGCTTAAATACATCAAAAGGAAGTTCTTATGAACCTCCGTAGAGAAATTTAACAATCATTGCAAACAAGACGCTTGACTACTTGCTCCTAAAAAGTCCCCTTCAGATGTTCAGGCCATTGAGGAGGAAGAACTGGATCAGAGAAATGTCTCTCTATATGTTCCCCACAGGAGAAACTAGAGCTTGTGAACTGATATAGAGCCCACAGATTCAAACAAGGCCACCAAGGGGGCCCAGAGCATAGGGAAAGAGGCATTCACTGTTGGTCATATCAGTGAGGTGGGACTTGAGATCATACTTCCCCTCAGAGTTTCTCTTTCAGCATAGGTCAGAGGACAGTAGTACCTTGTATGGTAGATAGGAGATCCCTGGACAGAAATCTGAGAATCAGAGGAATCCTTCTCAACATACTCCAAAGGTAGCACAGATAATGAAAATAGGGACTGTTGTCCCCAGGGTGTTTATCAGGGAAAAATAGTCTCTTTAATGCAGAAGATCTTAGTACCGACAAACATTAGATACCAGCTAGCCACGGGGTCTCCGATGACTCAGAAACAAATAGATCTCTGGAATATCTGAACTCCCACAGTACTGAACATAGGTGAGCTGAAACTTAACAGGATTCATGGATGACTGATGTTTTTACCTGAGGACATCAGTGCCTGTCAAGATGGCATTGGTACTGAGAATGTCGAATGCTTTGGTGATGCATTTTTGCTGGACTAAGATGGTACTGTAGAAGCTGTCATCTTCTGGTGCACTGATATAAGAGCCTGGGGCAACAGTTTGGGTTCTAAGGTTAGAACAGGGAAATCTGATGGTGTAGAACTTTTCTGCTGGAATGGCCATGTCTGATCAATACCAGGGGAAGTTTCAATACAGATGCATGATTGATACCGTGGTTCCTGAAGAAGTTGAGGTCTCCAACAAATTCCCTGAACTGGAACCACATGGAGCCTCAACAGTACTCATTTTGCAACCTGAAGTTTCTGAAAACAGTCCTTTTGTATTGTGACAGATTTCTTTGAAGCAGGTTCTCTAGTGGGAGATCTAGAGTTTGTATTTGTAAACATCATATTGGTACTGCCATTCTTATACACAAAGGCCTTGGTGATAGGAGTATAGAGGTTGGTGGTGGGGCTAAGTGTGCTTTAAAGGTTGTAGCACAGCAGGATTGTAGTGATTCCGAGTGGTCTCCCTCCGACTGGGAGTGCGAGGAGGCTGGGGATACCCCTTGGAGGGTGGAGCCAAGGCCACCCCGCCCCCCTCACCAGAAGTACAAGGGCGGGACTATAAAAGGCCAGCCCTGAAGCCCAGAGTGGGGAGAAGGACGCTCTGCAGGATCTGCTGCTGCCTGGAGGAGACTCGAGCTTGCACTGTGCTCCAACCCAACCCCTGATGCCGAGGACAACTGGCCTGGAGTACCCGCCGCCAGGAGGAACCGCCAGGAGTACCCGCCGCCGGAGGAACCGGATGCTGACTGGACGGCAGAGGTACCCACTCCCTGAGTCTGCTGCTCCTACCCTGAACAGGGAAATCTCCTAAAGACTGTTTGTTTGCTGGTTGCCTGTGCCTTGAAGTCCAGGCCCCAGCCGTTAAAGACTGTTTGGTTGCTGGCTGCCTGAGCCTGAAGCCCAGGCCCCAGCTCTGTAAAGACTGTTTTGTTGTTTGCTGACTGCCTGTGCCACGCCCAGGCTATAGCCAGCCTCCCAAAGACTCTTTTGCCTTGCTGGCTGCCTGAGCCTGAAGCCCAGGCCCCAGCCCCTAAAGACTGTGTTTTTGTGGCTGCCTATGCTCTGAAGCTCAGACCCCAGCGCTGAAAGACTGGTTTGCTGGCTGCCTGTGCCACGCCCAGGCTAGAGCCAGCCTCTCAAAGACTGGTTTGCTGGTTGCCTGTGCCCTGAAGCCCAGGCGGAAGCCAGCCTCCTTAAAGACTATTTGTTTGCTGGTTGCCTGAGCCTGAAGCCCAGGCCCTAGCTCTGTAAAGCCTGTTGGCATTGCTGGCTGCCTGTGCTCTGAAGCCCAGGCGAAAGCCAGTCTCTGAAAGACTGTTTGCTTCGCTGGTTATCTGTGCCTTAAGCCCAGGCCCCAGCCCTTAAAGACTGGTTATTTGTGGGCTGCCTGTGCCATGCCCAGGCCGTAGCCAGCCCTCCTAGGCTGTTTACTTGTTTTTACCTGCTGGCTGCCTGTGCTCCAAGGCGCAGGCTAGAGCCAGCCCTCTAGAGACTGTGTGCTGCAGGCTACCTGAGCCGCTGAAAGCCCAGGCCCAGCTACCTCTAGTGACTGTGCTACATGCCGGTCACCCGACAGAGCCTGAACCGGGCCAGTTCGGACCGGCCTGAGGGGGTCTCCCTCCAATTGAGAGTGCGAGGGAGGCCTACAAGGATTCTCTGAGCCTGGTTTGGAAGCTGGTCTCAGGGCCTGATCAACAAGGGGAGAGCTAGGATGTGGGGAGTGAGTGAAAGGAAAGCCCAAGTAAAAGAATTATCAAATAATAAACTAATGAACTATGTAAACTCAAGTAAACTAAAGTAGAAGGGCTAAACTACAAACTACTGTAAAGTGGGCAAATTAGATGCTCTGTTTCAGGCCACAGAGCATTTGAGAAGGAACTAAGGGTAGTTCAACCAGATAGCTTCATATATCCTCAGTATGGGACATGAGGAAGACTAGAGAGTACATATTTGGGCAGAATGGGTACTGTTACTGAAAATCTCTGATGTATGTGCACCTGAAGAAGCACATCAATAGGGACAATACTCATAGAAGAAGAACTTATTTATAAAAGAGGCAAATTTAATTTCCTGAAAGTAACTATTGGGCTGGGCTAGCATTTCCAAAGCATACTCCTGGTTCTAAATTGCATCACTGTTACTTGGCATTATAAAAAACAGACTACAGAATATTGACACACCAAACGTGCCAGGTATTGAACTAGGAAGAGCCAGCACCTCCATTTTTCATTCACAACTCCCTCTAATAATAGATCACTTTACAAAAGAAAAGCATGCAGACATTACTCAGACTGTGGCTGTAATTATCCCATTAGAAACTATGCCAGTAAACCTTTAGTGTATAACAGATCAAAAGATGTCAGATCCCTACTATTTTTCTTTTAAATCCTCATGCACAAATTATGAGGCTGTAGAATAGAATTAAGGCCACAGATTTAACTAATGATGTTTAAGAAAAGTTTGGAGCTAGGTGGACTCAGTAAGTGCTTTGAGTCTGTCCACATATATCATTATCTATGATATAATTCAAGAGTGACAAAATTGTAGCCTTAATTTTTTTAGTGCAGCTAAATTATTCTTTTATCCAAATGACATATGGTCAATTATCAATAAAGAAGAGGCCTAATAACAGCAAGAAAGAACTTCTCCATTTTTATATTTACTTTAGCTGAAATTATAAATCTGTAGTCCTTTGTGTTTGTGTGTTAAGTAAATACAGCGCTCAAGGCTGCAAGATTGACACTTAGCAGTGGAAACTTAACTATTTTATCCTCTGTACAGGCACAGCACGGCCTCAGATTGCTTCCTTAGAGTTCCTCTATGCCATTTTGGATGGGCTCCTGTCTTTATGATTATTCATTCCTTGGCTTTCAGTGATTGCCAAATGTGAAAGTGATTTTTGACGTACAGACAACTGATCAAGGGGAACCTGACTGAAGTCACCAACTCACTTTATGTAGGCCAATGAGCAGTCATCACATGGCAATGACTTGCAATCAGTATTTACCTGGGCTATATTCAAACTGGTGAACTACAAGTAAATTACTGTAATCTAGTGATGTACACCATCACTAGTTGCCTAAGCCATCCAGTGTCCTCATTTAATCTACATCTATCAAATACACTTTTTTCCTTCTTGGAAGAATCTCAAATACGGAGTTCATTCTTTCAATTACGTAATTTCTTATTTCAAGTTTTAGCTTTATTTTTATGACGTGGTAATGGACATTTTGGCAGTAGGTTCAGTTCTAATAAATTACATTCAAAATTGTATGATATGACCAAAAATGCAGAAGTGTGTCTTCTTTATAATGACTGCTACACTGGCATTTTACTGATAAGCACATTCTTTATTAATGTCATGGGCTTACAGAGTGTGAGAATGTTTCATGAATTAGCATCTGCATGTGGAATAAAACAGATGTCATGACAAAACCCTAAAAGTGATTAATCAGGACTGCAAACTGTTTGTGCCCGTGCGACTAAGTACAAAACAACATGTAATTTAGCTATTGTTTCACTATAATGTTGCTAGTTGAAATATCATAATAGAAAGACGACATTGCTTAGTATTTAGTTGGTAGGTAAATTTCACACAAGTCCATTTGACTTTCGGTGGAACTTCTCCTCCCAAGTCATTAGGCAACTTTGGAAGATTCCACACCATAGCACACCATAACACCTAACTAAATGTCCTGATTTTCAAAAAGTTCTGAGCACGAAGCAGCTTCCATTGTGGGCAGTAGAGCTCAGTAGGGCTCAATGCTGACATATCTATATCCTAAAGGAGGGATTTGTGCCGTAACTGAGGGTTTTCTTGCTTAAACTGGTGTGTGCAAAATAATATAGATTTTACATATACCTTCCTCTTTATGTTTTGTTATGATGAATAATGTATGTATTAGATTACAATTTCCAGAAGCATCACACAGATGCTAACCACCACCTGGCTAGCCACAAATATATTAAGTAGAGAAACTCTATTTGGAGAATGAAATGTTTCTCTAAAAGGCTCACCATCTCATCTGTAACAAATCCAAAAGGCCTTCTACTCCTTATAATTAAGTTCAAGAGCCAAAATAAAACCAACATACTTAGTATGACAACTGAAGATTATCTTGGGAAAATGACACCAAGCATGGCTGAAATAAACTGCGAATAGCAGTCAGTGTTTATATTTGATCAGTTTTGAAAACACACTGCATTATTAGCAACAGTATTCGTGGAAGTGTACTTAAAGGTATAATCCATCTTTTCCTAAGTGAGATCAGTTAATCCACTGCATTTGAACACGGTACTAAATATACTGACCCAAAATGTACCAAGGAATAGGCAACTCTCACTTTAAATATCAAATATAGCTCTTTAAAATTAGGCAGGTGACAGAACTGGTGGAAAATAACCACAAACTCATTTGCCAAATAAGGAATGTTCAGCAGAGGCTGTATCAAAAGCAACTTGATACGATGCCAAAAAATGGGCTTGTGGGACTTTGTAAATTTTAAAGAAATAACTACCTTAAAATGTAGTTTTGAATTTCCACATTTATTTCCACCAATGTCTTTTGTATTGAGCCACTTTAATTTACTAAACAAAAACAAAGGCTCTCTTTTTTTATTAAATGGTAACACTTAGCTCAGTCTGGTATGTCAAGTCATCACAAAAATATCCACAAAGTTACTGGAATCCTAATTTAGCTAATAAATTTTGCTTTTTTTACTACTTCCAGTAGGCAAAATAGATTATTGCCAAATACAGCTTCCTCTACTGTTCTTATAGTGGTAAATTTGTTTTCAGTCACTATAGTTAGCAGATGTGACATGCTGCATCAGTTATACACAGTATTACCAGATCACTTGATTCTAATTACATGTTAATACATAGCTACGAATTTAAATGTTAACTGAAACAGACTTGAGAATGAAACATTAGAGGATATGCATACTTCATTTTGAATAAAGGATTTGGCATTCATATTTGTTTAAACACCTGCTGAAATTAATGTACCAGGTAGTTTGTTGCAAGCCATACAACCTTCTTTTTTTATAGCCATCACAATTTAGTTGATGTGACTTTTGCTGTCAGCTTAATTTGGGAAGAGTTTTCAGTCTCTTGAGAGAGCAAAATTCTGAAAAATGATCATTCTTTTCATTGAAGTGACAGATACAGTTGAATTAATGTGTTGAGTAATTCTAAATATGGTCAGTTATCCATTTAATTTACAAGAAAAAACAATCCTGTATAGCCAAAAGATGATGGCTGACACTTACTAAGAGATTAAACTATTTCCACTTTGAAATCGCTTGGCTTCTGATGCAGTAAAGCTCATTCACTAAATTGAAATGGATGATTCACTGAGTTCATTAACATTAATTTTGACTGCTAATTGAATCATTAATGATAGAACAGTCAAACCCCTTAAATACCATGTATTTTCACATTATAAAGCGTTTGAGAGAGAGAAATAATTGGGCATGGCTTTAATATAAAATGCCAGTGCTCACTTAAGCAAAGTATGTCTTCCCTAGTGGACCCTTAATTTATGTGCAATATGTAAATGTTTCAAAGAATTTTTTCAGTTCTGAAAACAACACTATTCCTATTTCAGCATCATGGATTAAATCCTGAAAAAGTTAAGGTATATAGACAGAATTCTCTTGGACTTCAACAAGATCAGGATTTGGCCTGTAATCTCAAGTAAAAGCATTCCTTAAAACCAAAACTCTCAAAAGTGCCTTCAGGCCCAAAATACTTTGAATTTAGATTAATACTAATTACGAGTTGTTCATCTAGAGAGCAAGAAAGTGGAAAGAGACTTTTACAAGAAAAATTTTCAGCTCTTTCTCCAAAAGAAATCCTTAAAATGTAACACTCATAAGGGAATGTAAGAGTTAATTTACCTGTGGTCTGTCCCTTTAAGGATTTGGAGCATTGCTGAAGAGGTAAAAGGGAACAAAGTGTGGAAGCAAGGCATGGTTGGTGTGTATGTGTGTGTGTTCATTCAAGTCAGACTGAACTGATGTAAGGTTTATACAGGCTGCCTCAAATATATTAAAGTTTCTAAGTTCTAAGTTCACTCCTGGAAGGTTACAAAACCAGGATCCTCCAGCAAACCTCTTTTCAGATCTTAACTTAATCTGGCTAATATGTCAGAATTTTGTTGTAGGACCCATAGTGCTCAGATTGTCCTGATCATGAGAAATAGTAAAAAAAAAAAAAAAAAAAAAAAAAAGTATAATCAGTTCATTGGACTGACTGGTCATCCCTTGCTCATCTGCTTTATAATCTATACATATAGACTTTGTAAAACCATTCAGGTAATTAATCACACTTCAAACCCAGCATAGTTTCACTATGTTTTCCCATGAACAGCATAGAGATTCCCTGGAAGACCCATTGTACCCAGTCAAGCAGACTATAACTAACTTTTATTACAGATTCTCAGAAAAAAACAAATCAGTCCGTTTATGTTTTGGGAAATCATGCTAGAACCATTCATCTCACAGCTAAATTTGTGTGCATGGCCACATAGTCTCTCTCATATTGGGTTGCTCTACTGTAACTATTGTCTGTTTTATTTTACCAAGGTTAGAAAGCTTTCTTCCTTTTAGCAGAAAATCTTTGTTTTATTTTAGTGCTTCACATTAAATCAGGGGTAGGAAACCTATGGCACTCATGCCAAAGGCGGCACACAAGCTGATTTTCAGTGGCACTCACACTGCCCGGGTTCTGGCCACCGGTCGGGGGGGGGGGGAAGCTCTGATTTTAATTTAATTTTAAATGAAGCTTCTTAAACATTTTAAAACCCTTATTTACTTTACATACAACAATAGTTTAGTTATATATTATAGGCTTCTAGAAAGAGACCTTCTAAAAACGTTAAAATGTATTACTGGCGCGTGAAACCTTAAATTAGAGTGAATAAATGAAAACTGGGCACACCACTTCTGAAAGGTTGCCAACCCCTGCATTAAATGTATAAGTCTCAGAGAATGCCCTGGAGTGGCATTTTAGGGTTTACTATTCTCTGTCTGGGTTTCAACTGTAGTTTTCTTGCACACTTTAATTCCTTTAAGTGAATTAATATAGTATCATAAGGAACTAACAAGTGCAACACTGATTAAACTCAATGTATATTTTCCTTGTTGGAAAACCTAGTTGTGTTTTGAAATGTACAGAATGTATTTTTCCTTTAAGCACACTGTACTTAACACATTCTATTTTGATATTCTCAGGCACCCAATCCTCTGCTGTCCATTACAATTCAGTAAACTGATGACCTGACAACTGTTTGGGGAATGAGGGCAATTATTTAGCTACCTACAAATACTTGCAACAATAGCTTGCATGTATAATCAAAAGCTTCCAATTACAAAACTCTTCAGAATAAGTACCTCTCTGACTAAGGAATAACAATGACCATAGTACAGCACATATGTTCTCACTGTTTTGGGGAGTTTTACCTCAAAGGGAGTGTGGAGAAAATCTAATTTGCTGTCACAAAGTAATACACAAAGCCTATGGGCCCAATCCTGCTCCCACTGAGGTTAATTTCAGTGCTTCGGTGGGAATACATTGGACCCAATGGTTTTAAATAAGTGGTTGTCTGATTAGGTTCAAATGTATCAATATTCAAAGGCTAAGGTTTTGGAAGGGATGTGCATGGTATCTGGTAAATATTACTGCTAGAGCACAGGGCTGTCCTTATGAGTGGGCAACTGCCCAGGGCACTGTGGTCAAGAGGCTTCAGAAGGTCTGTGCCCACCTGGGAGGCAGGGGGAGGAAGAAAGGAGGCTATGAGGCAGGACCAGGTGCTCAAATGAGTCCTCTCTTCACCATCCCAGCAGCATGATACCTGCAGAGCACCGCCGCTCCACCTGCTGCCGCTTTGTCTGCTGAGCCACCACCCACTGCTCAGGGAGCAGTACTTAAAGGGGTGTCAAAGAAAGTTCACCCCGGGTGCCATTTTCCCTAAGCCTAGCCCTGCCAGAGTATGCCTAATAAGTGATAGCTCTGCTGTGGTGCGAGAAAGTAGAAACAGATTTCACTGAGTTTTATCCCACTTCTAGTATTAGAAAATCAACTGTGCAGAGCAGAGTCTACCTGCGTGTCACATTTTTATGCTTTTTATTTAGGAAATACATTTACAACTCACACAAGAATGGTATCAGTGTTAGACTCTGAAGAAAACGTCTCTCTTTTCTGTAATTTAAAGAGTTTGATAAATTGTCTATTAATTTTTCACTTAAAAGTCCAAGTCAGTATTTACCACCTCAACTTTACACCTTTTGTTGAAGATGTGTAAATAAAAAACAGGGCCACACGAGGCTCTGAACCATTTTTATATGGAGACTAAGTCAATGAGGTGAACACACAGAGCATGCAGATGCGTTTTATAAACTAGCATCCTTCCTGTGTTGATGCTTTTTTTTCCTTCAGAGATTTTGTATATCAGATAATTCCTAAATCAAAGTCTGAAAGTCGATAGACATTCAAGGGGTGCCCCTGAAAACTATTTTACTCAAAAACAGTTACTCGTTTTTCAAATTGAAATGACAGAAAGGTTTTAAGGATGGACTATGTGTCATACTCAGTGTTCACATATCTCGATCCATTTGTTTCTGCCTGTCAAAGTTTTGATTCTTCTGAACCTCTTTAGAAGTACAACATATTAGAAGGTTTTCATTATTTTAGGAATCATTCTCTCTCAGCCAAGAAAAGTTCATGATATAACGTTGTCATCTTTTATCCTCTCATTACAGCTGACAGACCTAATATTTAAAATGTAAGTGTGGTATTTTACATCTATTCTACAGAAATGCATGATGTAATCAGTGCCTTGTTTAATAACAATCACAGTAAACAAATGAGAATTAAGTAAGATGGTTTTGGACTTAGTTTTTGTCATTGAGATGATGTATGTAAATTTGCTAATTATGCAGCTGAAGGGTGTTATATCTGCCCCTCTGACACAGGTCCGATTTTGTTAGCTGAGTTTGCAGTTTGGTAGTCAGGCTCCCAAATTCTGTTAGATGATCAGATAGCAGGACTATCAGCTTTTTTTCTACCTGTGTCTGATCAGGAGGTTGAAACACAGAGCTGTTTGCTGTAAAGATGTAAAGTAAACTCTGAAAGTCTACTGTATCAGAAAAAAATACCAAATACCTTATTCATTGTTTACCAGTGTTATTACTATGGTAGTCTGGTTTTTCATAATCTGTCATAGTATTATCTAAATCCCTCGCCAACTCCTTTCGTTCATTTTAGCTGAAGTGGTTTGCTAGAAGGCATCGTTGGTAACTAGATGGACTTCAGTGCAGTGAAGATTTGAATTTTAAACTCAAAGTTTTGCAATAGTCTGTGTTTAAAAATATTTATTTCATAATCTTAATCTGGTAAAGAATGCAATTCTTTAAATATATATTTTTTGCAGAAATATTGTAAATTCAACTGATATCCTTTAGCAATCCAAATTTATTCTGTTTTAGTTATAATTCAGGTTCATTTTCATAGCCCCTAATGCTTAATATGATCAAAGACTCTTAAAGCCATTCCTCAAAGTGATTTCATTAGTTATAACCCCTTACTCATATCACCTGAGGCTGTTATGAAATATGAGCAGTTAGGTCTCCCACAGTGCTTTGAGTGACCTTGCTGCAGTTCAGTGGAACAATATGCAGTGAAAGTCTGCAGTCTTAAAAGCCTTTGAAGAACTCCTATAGTATCTAACTGATAAAATTGATGGTCCTGAAGATAATACAGCAATTCATATTTTTACAGCAGTTTATAACTGATGGCAACAAAAGGAAAAAAAGTCAGTATTCCCATCAAATAGCCAAATTATTTTTCCCTCTCTGTGTTATACCATCCTCAAATAAAACCCAGTTACCAGACTTAGCTTCTCTTACCAGGTGAAGAAAAGTCTAATAAAAAGGCTTCCCTCCCAACCTCTTGCTCAAAGCAGGACCAACACCAGCTAAATTGTCCCAGCCAAGGATTTGTCAAGCTGGGCCTTAAAAACATCTAAGGATGGAAATTCCATCACCTCACTAGATAATCCATTCCAGTTCTTCACTACCCTCCTAGTGAAATCATTTTTTGTAATATCCAACCTAGACCTCTCCCACTACAACTTGAGACTGCTGCTCCTTATTTTGTCATCTGCCACTAGTGAGAACAGCCAAACTTCATCCTCTTGGAACCCCTCTTCAGGTAGTTGAAGGCTGCTATCAAATCCCGCCTTACTCTTCTCTTCAGGAGACTGAATTAGCCTACTTCTCTCAGCCTCTCCTCATAACATATGTCCCCAGCCCCCTAATAATTTTTGTTGCCCTCCACTGGACTCTCTCCAATTTGTCTACATCCTTTCTGTAGTGGGGGAGCCCAAAACTGGACGCAATACTTCAGATGTGGCCTCAACAGTGCCATAGAGAGGGGGAAAATCACTTCCCTCAATCTGCGGGCAATGCTCTTACTAACACAGCCCATTATACCATTAGCATTCTTGGCAACAAGTGCACACTGTCCAGCTTCTCATCCACTGTAACCCCTAGGTCCTTTTCTGAAGTACTACCACTTAGTCAGTCAGTCCCCAGCCTGTAGCAGTGCATGGGATTCTTCCCTCCTGTGTGCAGGACTCTGCAGTTGTCCTTGTTGAACCTCATCAGATTTCTTTTGGCCCAATCCTTCAATTTGTCTAGGTCACTCTGGACCCTATCCCTACCCTCCAGCGTATCTACCTCTCCCCCAAGCTTAGTGTCATCTGCAAACTTGCTGAGGGTGCAATCCATCCCATCATCCAGATCATTAATGAAAATGTTGAATAAAACTGACCTCAGAACAGACTCCTGGGGCTCTCTGCTTGATATGAACTAGACATCAAGCCATTGATCACTACCCATTGAGCCCTATGATCTAGCCAGCTTTCTATCCATTTTATAGTCCATTCATTCAATCGATACTTTTTTAACTTGCTGGCAAGAATATTGTGAGATACCATATTGAAAGCTTTGCTAAAGTTAAGATATATCATGTCTACCATTTTCCCCATATCCACAGAGCCAGTTATCTCATCATAGAAGGAAGTCAGGTTGTTCAGGTATGACTTGCCCTTGGTGAATCCATGTTGACTATTCCTGATCACATAGACCAGTACGTCATTCTCTCTCAGGGCTGGAGTTACAAACCAGAGATCCTAAGGGTCAACCTAAAACACATTCTGGGCTGACAGATTACAACTCTGACTTTTTAAAGCCATAGGCTGTAATTCATGTATGTGTATAAGTTTGCATGCATTCACTTTGTAATAAAGCATTTCTTTTCCTAGTTAATAAATCCTAAAATAGTTTACTATAAAATTGGCTACAAGCATTGTCTTTAATGTGAGATCAAAGATATAAACTGACCTTGAGTAAAGTGACCGGTAAAGTAAACCAACCTACATTTTTTGTGATCTTTGGCATATAGTGGTGATTCTCAACCTTTTTGATAGCAGGGACCAGCTTGCTGCCTTCCTTACTGTGTCAGGAAGATCTCAGGGAACGGCACTCTTCCCCAGACCAGTTGTTGAGAAACATTGGTGTATTTGCTGGGCTGGCAAGATAGACTGGAATGCTCCAGGGGACTGTCTGTGATTCCATAGTAAGGCTGTTATAGTGCTTTAGGAGTTCACATTTGTTACAAAGTTAGTGAAATCTAATTACAGAGTATACAACCAGTTTGGAGTCTTTGCCCTGCTTTTTGACAGTCTGTCCTGAGGTTGGCACTCACTGTTGTGAACCACTTTGGACAGCATGAGAAACACTTTTAAAAAACAATTATTTTGCAATGTTATTTCTATTTTAAAATACATGTAAAGAATTTTGCTGAGTCTTGAAAGCCATATTTTGGGTAAATTGGTTTTCTCATTTCTTAGAATGCTGTCTATTTGTGCCTACCAAAAGTCATTTTCTAAAAGGCATGTCAAATGAATATTAGTACGGTTCAGTGAAAAATGGATGACATGCACATAGTTATACGTTTTATTAGTAAACTGCAGACTTCCTCTACCCCAAACAGCAAAACGTCTGGGATTTAATAAAGAAGTGATATTTGTCTATGAATAATACACAGCTACATACTATATTTATATAAAAAGGCTTCTTCACACAGACATAGCTCTAGTTTTCTCTTCTTTATCATACAAATACATACTAGTGTTTTACAATTTACCAGCCAGATAGCAAGTAACCATAAGTCACCTGAAACAGTGACATGGACCAGAATTCCTATGTGAATGAGAACCCCATGTTACAAACAGCTCTTCAGCATCGTCTTGCTACACAGCTCCCACTTAGCTAAAACAACCTAAAGCCTTGTATCAAATAAAAAATATGAGCTGATATTGAGTAATTGTAGTGAACTCATCCTACTTTTATATGGAGAGAACATTATTGTTAATATTGTGGGTCTTAAATGAATCCACAGCTGAATAGAGCAGTATTCAATCCTCTCCCCATATCAGACCCCTGGGAGCACATGTAAAGCACCATTGAACCCTGGCTATAGCACCTTTCACTGAAAAATAAAGTTACGTCTTTGGCAATTGCAAGACCTGAAATTTCACTCTGCTAAAACAAAACCTCCCTGGCCTTGATTCTGGGTGCTGCTAGCATGTATGGGTTGGAAAACCCACCAAGCCACAGGAAATCCACCCAGCATAAGAGGATTTACTGTTGCCATAGACCATATGCTACCCCCTTTATATGCTCCCAGAATAGAAGAAAGTGAAACAGAAAAGGAGGTTGCTGGGGTGAGGTTTGCTCCAATATTCTGGACTCCAGGAGTGGGTTTTACTTATGTTGGAAACTGGAGCAATCCCCAGCTAGTCCCAGAATCAGGAAGTTGCAATGTTATGTGTTGTCTCTTTACACAACAAAATAACATGTAGAAGCCACACAGGCCCGGCAGGGTACCAGAAAACTGCTTTTACCAACATACCCTACAGGATTAGGCCTAGTCCTATAGGGTATGCCTACACGGCCCACTAAACCCAGGCTCTGACTCAGGTTTGATCCCAAGCCCCACTTCTGTCCACACACAAATCAGTTTGACTCGCGTTGGAAAGCACTCAGAACCCAAGGAATGGATCAGAGAATCCTGCTAGGGGATGAGTCAGAGTCTGAGTCCTTCAGTGGCTTGGGTCCAAGCCCTATAATTCCGTGGTGTGGATGCAGAGAAAGCTACAAACCTGAGTCAGAATGCATGTGCAGTGCAGTATGGACTTACGAGCATGGCAGAGACCCACGTCCAGCAGTTGTAAGCCCAGGTTTACAATGCCATGTGGACACTCAAGTGTAGGTTTAGAAACACCAAATCCACAATTCTGAATCTCACAAACCTTGGTATACACTGTAGTGTAGACACACACTACTGCTCTGGCTGGTTTCTGAAACCAGATAAGGTGAGCACCACTAGACAGCTCACACACTATTTAACATGATACTACCCCATGCCTATATATTATATGGTGCCAATCTCCTCCAAATTGGGTGTCATCACAACAGAGAATCAGAGCCCTGGAGGAGGATTTGCTGAGCCCATACAATGCATTTCAAGGGAAGGGAGATAGCACACCTACAGAACACCTATGGGTTCGCAGATAGCGTGGTTGCAGCAATGGATCCCAATTTAAATTTTTTAACTGGGATCCATGGCAACACACCCCTGCATTAACGCGTTCTCCACATTAACCCTCACAGGCTATAGCGAGGGACCGGTGTACTTCAAACAATTCTTTCATATTCTCGAAGGAAAACAGAACAAAATAGTAAATACATAACCTGGCATTATTGTTCTAAATGTGACACTTCGAAAAAGAATACCTGATTACACAGTTTACAGAATGGGCCCATGTTCAGATGAAAGTCTCCACAAGAATCTGAAATCTAAGAGGAGATTGCCTTGAGAAACTCCCCGGCTGCCTTACTGCCATCATCTCCCTTCCTCATCCCAACCATGGTTTGGAATTGCAGCATTCATGGCTGCTGTTTAGCTTCCTTTCCTATTTACTAGCTTTAGTTCTGTTCCTAGGAATTTGTTGGACTAAAATAAGAGAAAACCAAAAATAGTGCACTTAAAGGATTTCAATACCTACAGGAAAGACAGCTCAGATTAAAATATAACATTGGTCCCTATTTGGGGAAGGTTGTGCTTAACAAGGAGTAACACTAGTACTTTGTTGTTGTGAGGTAAGGCTGGCCAAATCTCAACAGTTATGACATCTGTGATATTTAGACTGGCTTCATGCATATCTGAATAAATTAACATCTAAACTTAACACTGATCTGTTTTCCATCATTAATAGTAAGCAGAGTAAAATTAAAGACTCCAGGGGAAAAAGTATTTATACATGATTCAACATTTCCATGTTTTGTTCAGTCATTGAGTAGCCAAGCATAATGTCAATAAACCTCAAACAAGTAATTTGAATATATGGCTTTAGAGGTCATTGACAGATATTTCCATTTGTAAAATTGAAATCAACAGCATTAGTCACTAAGAATTCTGTAAAATAAAATTAAACAGTTACTAGCTGTGAAAAAAATTTGTCTGTAAGAAATGGTCAAGGTTGGTTCCGTGCCATTTTCCACAAAGGGACAGAAAAGTGACATTTTGTAAATCTTCCTACAATCAAAATAAAGCAGTTTACCCAGTAAATATTGCCTTTTATAACACAAATTGGAGGTTGAAAGTGGGGGAGAATGCATGCCACACAACAGAAAGGCCAGAGCAAGGCAAGAGGGTAAATTCTGTTTTTTGTACCACTGATTACTGAGTTGACTCATGATCTACAGTGCTCACGTTTGCAATGGACAGAGCTGTTAGGAGAAAAGAGGAAGGGAAAAATAAAGGGTGGGATTTTTTAAGAGAGTCATGACATTGGGAAATATTACCTAAAATCAGGGGTTCTGAATATTCCTTCAGCTGCATCAGAAGGAGATAGTTTGTTAGCATAACAGCAGTCCCCCAATTATGTTTGTCTTATTATCACTTAATGGCAGTGTTTTTTTTTAATGAGAAGTCTACATCGATTAGAATAGACTGACCTTTTATAAATCTAAAATATAATCTAAACACAAAAGGAACGAGGAGTGGGGAACAAATTTACACTGAATATTCCTTTGAATTTGAAAGTGAATTTAAGTTCTGCCATTTTCATGAGACTTTCATGGTCATTTTCCACAAACTGAGGCAACTACTAAGGAAAAGCCAAGTTTTAGCTTCAAAGTTGGCTAAAAATGAATGTCAAATTTGCAGATTCAGTTTTAATATTTTCATTTTGAGCTGTTCTGGTTAGCTCCATACATCTTTCCATCAAGGCAGAGAAACAGTATTTATTCTGGCTGTAATGACCTGTTACAAGTTGTTCACCAGCTGAAAACAGCCAGAGAGCATAGCCCCACCCTACTCCTCCTCTCATGTATCCCTACTCTGGGGTGGGAGGGGTGACTTGAGGCTGCCAAAGCCATTCCAACAGCTCTGTTCCAGGCAAGAAATCATCCTACATCAGGCATTTTTCCCTGGGAATCAGTTCCGCCCAGTTCTCAGATCCCTTAAGCTACTGTGGTGGCATAAATGGCTCCCCAGGGCAACGTATAATTGGGGCCCTGGTTAGTAACCATGGCTGGATATGTAGTTCCATGGGTGTTCTTTGTCCTCTTAGCAAATACCTGTCACAACATCCAAGTCTCCAGCTCTGTGATATTATGGAACTATGGTAAGTGTTACATCATCAAAAAGAGAATGCAAGACTGAACTCCAACAGTATAGGAAAGCTCACTCCTTCAGTCACAGAGATAAATATTCTCTACCATCACCATCTATCCCCCAAGCTGCTTCCCCCAGTATTGTTTAGGCACCATGTTATCAAGATGAGAGTTAGCTGGCTGAAGTTCAGTCTTGTCCAGAGATTGGAAAAGCCAGATACACCTTTGTCAACATCACACATATCTTGGCAAAATTTGACATGATTTGTATTCTCTGCTCAGCCGAGGCTTAAGACTACATTAAGAGCAGCATTTGGGGGTTAGGAGTTAGTATGTTATTAGAGCTGCTTAGAGAAATTTGCACCACTCTGCCCTCAATCTCTCTGATCACCTCAGTTTCACTAACATAAGAAACCTATATATAAAAATGTCATTAATCTCAGCATTCCCCACCCCCCACACACACACACAGTAACTTGTGTCAAACATTTCATTTTAAGTGAACTTGACACCAAACTGACATGCACGACTGTTCCTCTGCCACAGTTCAGAAGGAAAAGTGGAAAAAGACTCCCCAAGAAGTGGGTTTAATTATTATTTAAACTAGCACCCTTTTTCTAATCAGGAAAACTTTTAAGGTCTAAACTTGGCTCACTAGAAAATAAATGGTTTGTTCAAACCATTGCTTCAGAATGGCTACATTTCCCACATATCATTATGCCAGGGCAACTTCACTGAGGGTGCTGGCAAAATACCAGTTACTGGAATTCAGAAAAGAAAAACCTTGATGTACCTAAGGCTAATAGGTTTTCATATTTATTCAAAAAAGAAACATTAAACAAAAAAAACCTTTAAATTTCCTTTTAGAGTAGCAAATGACATAGGTCTGTCCAGACTGGTCAGATCATTCCTTCTTTCCAGCCTAATATGTTAAATACTTACTGATTTAGCGGTTTGTACACACACATTTAAAAATATGTGCCACCACCCTTGCATCACAAACAATTTTTTTGTTAGAGTTGGATCTAATCCAGAACACCAACCCAACCCAGCCACCCGGGCTCTGGGAAAGTTTAGATTCTGATCTGAATAGTAACTTTGTGACTTAGGTTTTTCTCAATAACAGACTAAACCTGAAAACCAAATCCCCAGGGAAGTTCACTTTTGGATGATGCTCTGGATTCATATTTAGTAATTTTGGACCATCATTACTTTATATATCTCCTCCTTGCTGAGGTCAAGCAGGATCTCATACATCAGAACAAATATTCAGCTAATCCATGTGCCAAGGTAGCTCGTAACTCTCAGGCCCAAGACTTCTGGAGATCAGCAATATATCATAAGCTCAGTGGAAAAAACAAAGGATGCTCAGGAGGAATAAGACTTCTTAGTAAACCTTATGCTTGCCCTCAGCAATTTTTTAAAAAGACCTCAGCTATTTTACATTGCGAGCTAGCCTATGTGCTTGCTCAGAGGGATAAGAGGTGTTAAGATTCCCCTATATTCTTCCACATGGGGTACCGGAATTGCAGGTCACATCAAGGTAGGGGGAGAGCAGCTAGCATTGGGCTGAAACTGTGCTGCCTGAAGAAGTGGCCAAGAAGTGGCCCGCAGAAGCAGGCAGTGGATGGAGCGTTGGGTCTGCCCTTTTTCTACATGCCAGGCAGCTGATTAAGTTGCACTAGGAAAAGGGCTAAACAGCTTAATTTCCCACAGAACAGGGAACAAGTTAGGTCTGAGAAGTCTGCTCCTGGATCAGTGCAGGCTCATACTACCCCTTACTTGGGGCGGATCATAAGGTTCCAGTCTAGCTCAGTAAAGATCCAAGTAGCTAGTAAGCTAAGCCCAGTAAAGTAAAAGGGGCATCCACTTGGCCTTGAAGTTAGCACAAGGGTGACCACACAAACCTGAGATAAAGAAAAAGTAAAGGTTCCCTCTTTATCTCCTTTTTCTCTCACTACATCTCAGATCTGTTTATACATTTTATACCTACTAAAATGTGCACTGGCATAAGGCAGGACCTGGCAGAGCATGGAGCTGTGTTCCTACTAGAGAGAGTCTCATTAAAACAACTTCAAGGATTTACATTATTTGTTACAAAACAGTCTATTTGGACAGAGAAGTTGGCATCCATCCATGTGGTGACTTTGAGAGAGACTAATTTTTGCAAGCATATGACATTTCTAAATCTTAACATCTTAATCTTCTCTTATACTGTTTTGTTGCATTTTTTTTTTAAAAAAAAAACTAGCAATGTATTCATGCCATCATTTCTTCCAGCTCACATGTCACTTCTCATATCTGTAGGGTAACAGAAATATTCCACTTCACTTTGCAGTACTTTCCTGCCTAAAGCCATGCAAGATGAGCTCCCAACACAGAATAAGAGTCAGTTCTTCACCTATTCCAGTGACAGTTCAGCCTGAGTAATGACAGAATTTACATGTATCCTCCCTGATATATTTTGCCCTGCATTGGTGAAATCGGTTGTGGGGGAAGATGGCAGCATGTAAAGCCCACGACTCAGACAAGGGATCAAATGAAGAGAGAGTTACAAGATGTCACACTGAGTCCAAAAATCCTTATTACAAAATTATCACCCATTCTTAAACTGTCATTAAACAACAGAACCACCAGTTACCCTAACTGCTCTTCTCTAACAAGTAAATGTGTTGTAGTTATATGTACTATGTTGGAACTTGCATTTTGTGAATGAGTATTTACCATTTTAAGAGGGGACCTTGGGAAGAAATATGCAGTCATTTAATTCACAAGTTAGGTTTTAAAATCCCCCTTGATGCCCCAGCAGAGCAGCACTATCAGTGCAGGGCAGCCACATTCTGTTTGCACTTAAATACAGTGGACATTTGTTGTGGGTTAATTTGTGTTCTTTTACCTCTAATTGCCATGCATCCACACACATTTTTCTGGCAAATATCTGGCATTTTAACATTCATTGTTAAGCACATCTTGAAAGCAGGATTGCTGAGATGCTGGATTATTTACCCACAACAAAGTAGATGCATACCCATCTCAAAACAAGTTCTTCTATGGGTCTCTCATACTGCTTTGCTGACTACCTAGGTCATCAGCCTGTTTCCTTGTGTGCCTTCTACTTCTCGAAGATCATACTGAACAGATATCACCTCCCTGTTTACATGCTGACACTCAGCCAGGTTCTCTCCTCTTTGATTCCCACCTGTATGGAGTTCCCAGAACGGTAACAACTCCCAATCACTGATCAGTTATGCTTCAGCATAGTCTCATACAAAGATCCTGGACTTCATTGTTCACTAGGCTAATGAGTGGGAGGTGACTGAAAGGAGGTTGTGGGGGAGGGGAAGAAGGGAAATAGGCCCACAAGTCCTCTCAGTAGCTGCACACAATTCAGGACCCCAAGTGGCAAATCCCATGCATTGACCAATCTTACAATCCACAAAGACAGAAAGTATTTGATAGCTGCACACACCTCTGTGACAACAGCCTGACAGATGATCTACTAACACCAAACTGGTTATGGACTAACTGGTAGCATTTCGGGATGGAAAGCTTTCAGTTAGTGATGTGCTTCTCCAGACTAAGGGCAGATGTTCTGCTGCTTCAGGGAGAGCACTGCCATAGATTCCTAAGAATCTTATCACATTTTGAAGATCCGTCATCACTGCTGTTATCCCAGATCTGCAGCATTACCCTGTCCCACATAATTGGTCAAGCCTAAAAGTTTAGCTTCACCAAATGAAGCTGTTCTAGAGGTGTCTACTTTATTTCAGACTCTTCCTCCTCAAGGACCTTTATTTCCTGGGTCTAAAGTCATTGCACAACTTTAGCTATGTTAGCAGCAGCCTGTTCACATTCATCACAACAATTGCTAATGTTTCCTCCAAGCTGCCTGTCAACACTTTGGAAATGGAGCTGGCTGGCTTGCAAATCTCACATATGTGATGGGATGAAACAAGAGGAATCATGGGAATTACTAAATTTGATGTCAAGACCCAGAATTCTATTGCCTTCTGATAGATTTCTCATTGCACAGCCTGAAAAATCCCAGAAGGCGTACAACACTGAGGTGGAGCAATGTAATGTCTGACCAAATGAGAATGTTCATTTTGAAACAACAGTGTGTTGAGTAGTTGCAATGATATGAGACAAAGTACCCTAATTGCAGGATAACAATGTGGTGTGTACACACTGCTTGTGCAACCATTGTTGTTGTTGAGAAATTACTTAATGTGGAAACACAAAATCCACAGCAAGTCTACTCACAAAAGCTTGGTCCCACCAGCTGTAGCTGTCCCCAACCACACGGCCCACATCACTACCAGAACCAGACTTCTTGGGATAGAGCTTTAAAGATTCCAAAAGCAAAGAGGCACAAAGCATGTGGACATTTATCCTGACATCAGATCCCAGTCTACTCCAATTCATTGTACCTTTTACTCCTTCAATTGCAGTACATTGACTAACAACATTTACTGTTGTCCACGTGTTCCAATTTACCACCTCCTTCTCTCATCCTTCTGTCCTGTGCCTTTAACTCTTGCCTACACCTCCCAATTCATTTTTCTTTACCTTTAGCCTCTCCCATCACGCCTTCATCCTCATATTTCTCCCCCACCCCAATTTTCATTGAGCCTACCACATTACCAAACCAAAGCCCCTAACCCCAACCAACACAAGCTTCCCAGTTCCTGTTCTTTTCCCCAGAACTGCTCTGTTTCAGGTACCGTTTGTTCCCTAGCAGCTAAGCCGTTTCCATCCAGGGCTGGAGAGAGACTCCTCCAGCTCCTGGCCCCTAGCCCTCTTACCAGGGCCAGATGAGCCCTAATTGAGCTGGCCACAGCTGTGGCTGCTACTTCAATCAATCCAGCTTGGCTGTTTTACCCCCTGTTCTTCAGGAGTGGGGCAGCTGCCCCATTACAGGCCTGGAAATCCTGTTGGGCAGAATTTCCACTGTTCTTCACCTCTGTACCTGTGAGGTCTGTCTCTGATGTCTGTCAGTGTTTGCACAGTACAGCTCTCCAGTATCACACATGCTCCCCACAGGTCCTATTGTGTGCATCTACTATCTGACTGGAGGGGAGGCTTTTAACAGGTTCTGGCAGGCCCTTGGTAGGGCCCGGGTGTCCTAATTAACCTAGAGTAACCTGCTTAACCTGGGGCTAATATACCTGCCTGGGTGCACGTGTGGCCTGGCAAGTAATTTTTGTTTTTACCGCTGTCTTGTGTCAGACTGTGTTACCACGAGCTTGCCCCTGAACCTCTTCCTGACCAGGCTGACAGGGAAGCTGGTGCTGAAGTTGGGGGTGGGTAGAGTACAAGGGCTACCTGGTGTCTGTCAATGTCTACATGAACATGCAGCTCGCAAACACAGAACAACACATAGATGGTGCATTGTCAGGACACCTTGGTGAAGTTTTGATAAGACATAACAACATCCTGGACATCAGAGGAGTAGAAGAAGGAGAAATGAGAGAATAAGTTTGTATATTTCTGGAAAATAAAGATTAGTTTTTCACAAAAAATAAAATTAAAAAAATCACTCTCCTATAGCTGTCTGGCCTCACCCCACCACACATGACACAATGCAATTCAGTGATACTTCTAGGATCACATGGCCTTCCTCTTCTGTCAGAAAGGTACTTCAGGAAGTAAAAAACATAGGGTCTAAATATCATAAACTTTTACTACAGTATGTTGAATTAATGCAATATTATACATTGAATTCCAGACTCAGAAGAATCAGATGACTCCTTCTCCATGTCACTGTTTTTACAATTATTTAATAACAAAAGACCTCTGTTGGTCAAATTCTTTATTAGCATAATTATATGGCCTTCAATTTCAGCCATCAGAAAATTTTTCCCAATATTAAAACATCTCTTATCACTACATAAGAATGGCCATAGTGGTCATACCAATAGTCCATCTATCACAGTCCATATATCTTCTGGCCATGGACAATGCCAGAGGGAACGAGGAGAACAAGCTATCATTAAGTGGTCCATTCCCAACTTCTGGCAATCAAAGGCTAGGGACACCCAAAGCATGGGGGTTGCATAGCTGGTCATCTTTGCTAATACCCATTGATGAACATATCCTCCATGAACCTATCTAGTTCGTTTTGAACTCCATTATAGTTTTGGCCTTCACAACATCCCCTGGCAATGAGTTCCACAGGTGTACTGTACATTGTGTTAAGTAGTACTTTTGTTTGTTTCGACCCTACTGCCTATTAATTTCATTGGGTGACCCTTGCTTTTTGTGTTATGTGAAGGAGTAAAGAACACTTCCGTATTCACTTTCTCCACCTAATTCATATATTTATAGACCACTATCATATCCCCTCTTAGATATCTCTTATCAAAGCAGAAAAGTCCCAGTCTTTTTAAACCTCCTCATTTCAAAGCTGTTCCATGGCCTTACTCAATTTTGTCATCCTTCTCTGTACCTTTTCCAATTCTAATAAAAAAAAAATTGAGATGGAGTGACCAGAATTGCATGCAGTTTTCAAGGTGTGAGCACACCATGGATTCATATAGTGAAACTATGATCTTTTCTGTATTTTCTATCCCTTTCCTAATTGTTCCTAACATTGTTAACTTTATTGAGTCCAAGACCTCCTTCTTGAGTGGTAACAGCTAATTTAGTATGTATACTTAGGATTATGTTTTCCAGTCTGCATTACTTTGCATTTATCAAAAACTGAATTTTATCTGCTGTTTTCTCATCCAGTCACCCAGTTTAGGTGACTGGACAAGAAAAATAAAATCTAGGGCTGTCGATTGATACATGATTAATTTTGAGTTAATTGCGATTAATCGCAGTTTTAATTGCACCGTTAAACAATAGAACAACAATTGAAATTTATTAAATAATGTTTTTAACATTTTCAAATACAAACATAGACTACAAAGACAGTTCTCACTTTATATTGTTATTTTTATTACAAATATTTGCACTGTAAAAATGGCAAAAAAAATTCTTTTTCAGTTCACCTCATAGTAGTAATGTAGTGCAATTTCTTTATGGTAAAAGTGAAACTTAGAAATGTAGGGTTTTTTTAATCACGTAACTGCACTCAAAAACAAAACAATGAAAAACTTTAGAGCCTACAAGTCCACTCAGTCCTACTTCTTGTTCAGCCAAACGCTAAGACAAACATGTTTGTTTACATTTACGCAGGGGTGAAAGTAACTATAGGCACTTACTAGTACAGGGCCAGGCTGGGGCCAGCTCTGGTCCCCAGAAGGGGCCTGGCCTCAGGTTGAAGGGGCGTGGCTGAGAGGGCAGAGCCGTTAGGAGCCAAGGAGAGGCAAAAGGGACAAGGACATTCAAGTGCTGCCGCGGCAAAGGTTTTTCCTTCATATTTTCATAAGATTTCTATATATATTTCTATATAAACCTGTTGCTTTTAACTCATTGCTTAGTCATGTACTGAAGTTTTAATGCTATTTATAATAGGATATATAATTATTCTTTCCTAAACTGGAATTTACTGTATTAGAAATAAAAGCATCCAGAGATAGGATTGAGGAGAGGATGGCCAGAAGGTAAATTGGGAAATTATCTGAGTAACTAGAAAGAATTTGCACTTCATTGTTTTTTCAGAAACTTGGTTCTATCGTCACACTTTGGAACATCAGTTAGAAGTTCCCTCCCATCAGACACAGAAGAATTCATTTTTAAAATTTCATTATGGATGCATGGTGGCCTCTCTATAGTAAAGGCTGCAGCTGGCTTCCATCATTAAGCTATATCTTCTTTTTTTCACAATTCAGTTTTGACATGGATTTTAGAAGCGAATATTTCATGAGACATCCAAAGTTGGAAATTAATGCTCTTATACTGCTTAGCAGAAGGCATTACCCTGTTTCAGGTGGCAAAAAACATTACCTCCTACATCAGGCTATTTTCATGACAGTGACCATTAAAATAGTACAAGAATGTAAGTGGGAGGGGGAGGAAGTAAAATGGTAATCCAATGACATCTTTAAAATCTATTGTCTCATGATCCATCAGTATCACTAACAAATGTCACATAGCTCTGGAGAGCTGAAAAATCATAAGTGTCTGATCATAACCAGTATTAGGTCATAGGTAGGAAGGCTCAGGAAAGATATCAGACTTTAAAAAACAACACATCCCTCAGCACTGAACTAGGAACTGAATATAGCAAGTCTTAGTTATTGGAAAAGTAATTGCAATGCTTGAACATTGCTTACTATATTAACCACTCTTTGCACAAAATATTATATGCTGAATATTTCTTATTAACATAGCCTTATGTAGTGTGTTTATTCAAATCGTATTTATCCTATTCCCTTTGCCAACAGACAACAACTCTGTGTTTTTCAATGTAGTATACAGTGCTGTGCTGACAATTACTTATATCCGTTACTCAACTACAGATGGTAAAAAAAAAAAAAAAAATCTATTAAACTACTTCCCTTTATCAAAAAGGGACATTTTGTCTAAACCAAAACATTTCACAGAAACATAAAATGAGAGCAGGGATGCCACGTGATAAAGGCCCTCACTACAGAAATAGAAAACTCAAGTTCTAGTCCTGGCCCTGCCCGATTAGGAGCAGGCATTTAGTGCCCTGGAGTCAGTCTCTCTCCCCAGCCCTATGAATAATTAGTTATACAAAGCGGAACAGTGGGAACAAGAGACAGACAGAGAGAGAGAGACACACACACACACACTGTGTGTGCAAGTTTCTGCTCTGAATCAGGCAGAGCAGAGACTTTAACATAGGTTTCCCACATCCTAGGCAAGTGTTAGTCTGGAGTGCGAGTCGCTGATGATTCCCTCTCCCATAAAGCTTCTAAAGATCTCATATTGTACTGAAACATTTCAAACCCTGCTCCGCCAAAAATTTTTGTTAATCAAAATTTTTGTTTTCTGGTCACCTCTACTCACCATTGTTCTTCTATGTCCAAATTATATGTGCCACTAATCTCGGCATCGACTTCTAATGTAAATGTCTTTCTAGGTCAGAAATAAACCTCTGCTCTGGCCACTTCTTGGACTTTGAAACGTGAGAACTGCTTCTGAAACCCATTGGACATTTCAGTTTTATCTTTTGTGGTTGTACAATGGAATAATATGCCTGTTTTGTGTCTTGGCATCTTTTGAGTGTGCAAATGTATAATTCATGGGAAAGACAGACAGTAAATAAATTAATAATACATAATTCTTGCTTCTTAAAACCAGGCTGCTTAGCAACACAGGTTGCCCAGAACATGAAGACATTTTCCTACCTAGTCTGTACTGGCTTTCCTTTGAATTCAAAGTTCAGTTCAAGGCTTCTCTGTTGATGTTTAAAGCCCTTTTGGGGTTTTAGCCACCGCTCCCTTCATGCCACAACAGCCACCATAGCAAGATTATTGACTAACAGAGAAAGGATTGCGAGTGCAGGGACAGGTTTCACATGAACTGGAGCTAAATTACGGTAATATCACTTTCAATAATATAGAATTCATTTCCAATATTGCTAACCACTGAAGGCTCAGAAGTCATGAGTGAGGCTCCCAGAAAGTTATGGTTTTAAAATCATGGGATAGTTTATTTCTATTTCTATTGCAATTTTTATTTTTTGTCATATTATATATATATATATATATATATATATATATATATATATATAGTGACGGAGTCAGACCAGAAGGATATAGGAGAGTGCTGGAAGGCAGGTATATCAGCCTTAGGATGTGCAGGTCCTTGTTCCCTGGACAGCCAAACAAAGGCTACTCCAGACCAATCAAGACACCTGGGGCCAATTAAGAACCTTCTAGAAAGGAGTAGAAACAGCTAGCCTAATTGGGAAACCTGAAGCCAATCAGGGACTGGCTGAATCCAGATAAAAATCTCCCAGTTAGTCAGATGGGCTGTGGGTGTGGAGCTGTGGAAGGAAGTTATGCTGTTGGTGAGACTGAGTGGTGGACAACATATCATACTGAAGGAAGGAGGCCCTGAGGTAAGGGTGAAGTGGAGTTTGAAGAAGCAGGGACTGCTGTGGGGAAGTAGCCCAGGGAATTGTATTGTGTTTTGTGCCTAAAAGGTCAGCCATCTTAGCTGATACTATTAGGGTCCCTGGGCT
>ML677335.1:18270493-18311080 GCA_007922305.1 Dermatemys mawii | reverse complement strand
CCCTCTGGATTTTGAGCCTATAGGATGCATTTTGTATTAGTGTTTTCTTCTCAGATACTCAGCTGCACTGGCAGCTCCCTGAGTTTAAGCCTAAGGCCAGAGAATTATGCTGAGAGCTGCTCTATTCTATCCTGGCTGTCCACTGACACCCTCAATAGTCCTGCTACCATCTGGGGATTGCCACTGGCCTTACTCTCTCCTTTCCCCCAATAGACCCTCAGCATAGATAGTTGTGGGGGTGGTAGCACAGGAATTGGCAATGCTGGCTCTATGCCCATTGAGAACTCCCCCCATGTCAGAGGAATCCCAAACAGGGAAGATCAAATGCTGTCTTCTCCCTTTATGCTGCAAGAGCCTTGAATAGGGAGCAGAGTGAGACTCAAGAAAGAGATGATTGTGTCCAACTGAGGCATAAGACTTCTGGAAACTACTGTCAGGGCAGCACCCCTCCATCCTTCTGGCCCCCTTCCCCAATCTGAACAGCAGCTTAAAGTCACAATCTATCCCTTAGCCAATAAAATAAGGCTCTGATGGAAAAAAGTACAATCTTGTCTACAATTAATATTCCTTATTGGCTACGAGACAAACATTTCAAATGTTCATATTGCTATTTTGAGAAGATTTTTCTTCATTAGTTAAATACAAAATATTATGCACAAGCCTTGACAGACATATAAGGGTTTTCTATGGGGTTTCCCACTATTGCTCAAAATGACACCACGTACCACTGATGATTCATTTGCTAGATAAAAAAGCATTAAAGGAATGTGTTTGTCTGTAAGTCTCACTTGTATTTCCCACCCTCCTTACTCCCAAACAGGAGGTGGTATTTCTCTTAGTGGAATATGTACTCTTGACATAGTCAAGGCTTAAATTCCCAAACCAGACGCTAATATTGTGTGCCAAACTTGAAATGCAATGGATCAGATTTTCAGAAATGCTAAGCACTTACAGTTCCAGCTCCATCAATGAGAGCTATGAATGGCTCAGCACTGCTGAGCAATCAGATCTAACATTTTAAGCCTGACCTCCAAAAATCACTGCCTACTTTTGGAAGTGTAGGCCTGCACTCCCATGCCCCTTAATTCACTCCCCAATATTAGCAATTGTAATATGCCTTTTTCTATCCAGCTTGCATAGTTCAGGTCATTTTCAAAGTGTGGGGTGGGGGAGGGAAGGTATGGTGGCTCAGGTGTGCAATGATATATTTTGAGTGCTTAGTTTTAGATGCTTTAGAAACCTGGGGCATTTCCAAAAAGGAGATGTACAGTGCTAACGTTGTGAAGTTTGCAGCTCTGTCTGGGTGTCTGAGCTGCCAGAGCAGCTGTCAGCAACTGCTGTGAATATCAAGTACCAAATATTAAGAACTGTTCCTTCATTTTTCTTGGACCCTAGCACCCAGCAGTAAGCCTTATAGAATGCAAGCAGTGACTACCAGATAATCTGAAAAACCAGCAACCCCAGAAAACCTACAAAATCTCAAGCAGTTGCTGGGACAAGATACCGCAACAGCTCATCCTTCTCCTTCCCCTCATCCTGAGTAGACATAAGCACGGACTGATGAAGAGTCCCTCTCCCCACAACATCACTGGGCGGTAAGAACTGCTAGTTTTCCATTCCCCATCCTCTTTATGAACATCCTCTAATCTCACAGGATGATTAAAACTTTTTGCTTTGCCCACAGGCACCAAAATAATTTAAAAAACCACATTAGTCCCATTTTCATGGGCAACATGAATAATTTCACAACTATTCATTCGCCTGCTGTCACGGCAAATTTTTTTAGTTATCAGCCTGTCCTAGTAGTCCCAGGTGTCAGCCCAGCTGGATGCTACTTATAGGCCCAGCTCCCGCAACACTTCATACACCTTAAGCCCCCTTCAGCCTGAACCTCAGCTTCCCTAGGTGGTTCCATTAATTCACGTGTATCTGTCTCCTCAGACATGTTACCTTACTAATGTACACATTGTAATGTGCCACCAGTCTGTTGCAGACACCTGAATCTTATTTTAGAAAAGTTATTTGGCTTTTCTACTGCCATTCTGGTGGAACTGTGGGAAGCTATACCTATGCTCTGTCCTTGTGAGGGCTCACCAAGAAGTACCCTCTGCAAGAAGGAAGGAGACAGAACTAAACAATGAATTTTCTAATACAGTCATACATGTGATTGTTCTCCTGCAATTCTGCATGGTTTGTATAATGTTTACCATTACTATGATGAAAGGTGGCTCTCATAAAATCCCTATATTACCTACAGTTGTTTATTTTATTAGTGGGTGAAAATGCATATTGTGTTGTTTCACCCCGGTTTTCAGGAAATCTTCCAAGTACTGGGATGCAGCTGTGTCTGCAGTGATCCTCTGGAATTATGCCAAAAGTGGTGTTGGTCATGGGCTGGAATAGTAACTGCTGCCCTACCAGCCATCTTTTAGAGCGTCTGAAATTCTACTGCTCCTTCCCAGTCCATCCAACAGCCCCCTCTGCACCAGCTTATTTGGATTCAGAATAGACTGGCCCACTGTAGCACAGGAAGCATGTGTCAAGTCCCATAATATGATCACTCTGCTCACCATGCCCTATGCCGAGTTTAAGTAGTATGGAGACACTTACTTGATCCCTCACTCATGGGTGAATTTCACTCCTTTATATTAAGAATGTAGGAAATAATTGGCTCTCTGCCTTTTTCTCTTCAAATGTCAATGTCAGGAAAATGTTTGGTCATTCCTGTGCACAACTGTGCATGGATCAGGGAAAAAGAGATGGGTTTATTTTTCTATTTCCATTAACAAGATACAAATTAAATGTCAAGGGTTAAACATTAAAAAATGAATTTCACAAACTGGCAGCTTCAAGGACCGGTCCCTGTTTAAAAAAATATGCAGCTAGCAGGAGTGTTTCAGGAGACAATACCAAAGTACAGTGAGCCTCTGTGGATGGTCTATAGAGATGTAGCCATATTATTTGTATATTGTAAGCAATCTGCCCCATTTGGCTTTTATAGTGGATCAGAAAAAGTAGATTACTCACACTCAGAAAAGCAGAGTATTTCAATCTCCCTGAGAGTACAATTCTTCTATCCTTTTTGCAATACAAAACTTGGATACCTATTTCCGGATGTTTCTACAAATAAGAAGAGCAAGCACCGTGAACATAAGAACATAAGAAAAGCCATACTGGGTCAGACCAAAGGTCCATCTAGCCTAGTATCCTGTCTACCAACAGTGGACAATTCCAGGTGCCCCAGAGTGAGTGAACCTAACAGGTAAAGATCAAGTGATCTCTCTCCTGCCATCCATCACCCCCCTCTGACAAACAGAGGCTAGGGACACCATTCCTTACCCATCCTGGCTAACAGACATTAATGGACTTAACCTCCAGGAATTTATCCATTTCTCTTTTAAACCCTGTTATAGTGAAACCAACAAGCACCATATGACCAGCCAGCTCTGTGCGGAATGTGTCATGGCACTTTACTAACTGCTAACACATAATGAACATGCGTAGAGAAATCAAAGATTTTGATTTTATGTGATTTTATTATTGTGCTAGTTGCTATTTGTGGCTTTGTAACTAAACTCTTAGACTATATTTTATACTGATATTTTGAAGCACTTAATTGGAAGGTTTGAGTTCTTTCTACCTTTCTTCATTATGCTTTTATGATTGCACAGTGGCACACAACTAACATTAATATAGGAAGGGAGCATGTTCATTCAAATTAAATTTTAAGAAAAAGAAGGGGTTTTTTGTGTTGGAAGCATTTTTACTTCAAATTTTTACTCCACTTACCAATCAGAGAAATTAAACATCAAGTAAGCGGCACAATTTTTTACCAGTAATGTGATTTTAAAAAATTAGTGCTTACATTTTATTCCTAAACATGGCACTAAAAAAGCAAGAAACAGGGCAGCTCTTTAAAGAAAAGAGAATTACATGCCAAAATATTCATAAGATGGAGAAAAGTCTGCAGAGAATCTGATGTAATCTCTCCTCTAAAAAGGTGAGGTTTGTGGCTGCACAGGATGGGGACAAGGGTGCCTGGTCATTTGTCCCCCAAAAGATTAAACATCTGCAGGAAATCAAGTCTGAACCTCCTCAGTTCATGGGACATCCTTGTGGGCCAGAAGCTCCTCCATGCTATTTCTCTGCTTCCCCCATTTGGCAGCATATCTCACTCTAAGTCTAAAGGGGCTATTTTCAATGGGCAATCACTTCTATTTGATACAATTCCATATAAGGAATTATTAGTTAAATTGGAAAAGATGGGGATCGATATGAAAATTGAAAGTGGATAAGGAACTGGTTAAAGGGGAGACAACAATGGGTCATACTGAAAGGTGGACTGTCAGGCTGGAGGGACGTTACTAGTGGAGTTCCTCAGGGATCGGTTTTGGGACCAATCTTATTTAATCTGTTTATTACAGACCTTGGCACAAAAAGTGGGAGTGTGCTAAGAAAGTTTGCAGATGACACAAAGCTGGGAGGTATTGCCAATACAGAGAAGGACCGGGATATCATACAGGAAGATATGAATGACCTTGTAAACTGGTGATAGGATGAAATTTAATAGTGAAAAGTGTAAGGTCATGCATTTAGGAATTAATAATAGGAATTTTAGTTATAAAATGGGGACTCATCAGTTGGAAGTAACAGAGGGGGAGAAGGACCTCAGAGTATTGGTTGATCACAGGATGACTATGAGCCGCCAATGTGATATGGCTGTGAAAAAAGCTAATGCGGTCTTGGGATACATCAGGCGAGGTATTTCCAGTAGAGATAAGGAGGTGTTAGTACCCTTGTACAAGGCACTGGTGAGACCTCATCTGGAATACTGTGTGCAGGTCTGGTCTCCCATGTTTAAGAAGGATGAATTCAAACTGGAACAGGTACAGAGAAGGGCTACTAGGATCATCTGAGGAATGGAAAACCTGTCTTATGAAAGAAGACTTAAAGAGCTGGACTTGTTTAGCCTAACCAAAAGAAGGCTGACAGGAGATATGACTGTTCACTATAAATATATCAGAGGGATAAATACCGGGGAGTGAGAGGAATTATTTAAGCTCAGTACCAATGTGGACACAAGAACAAATGGATATAAACTGGCCAGCAGGAAGTTCAGACTTGAAATTAGACAAAGGTTTCTGACCACCAGACAAGTGAAGTTCTGGAACAACCTTCCAAGGGGAGCAGTGGGAGCAAAAGACGTATCTGGCTTCAAGACTAAGCTTGATAAATTTATGGAGAGGATGGTATGCTATGGTAGCCTAATTTTGGCAATCAAATTTGGCAATTTGATCTTTGACTATTAGCGGTAAATATGCCCAGTGGTCTGTGATGGGATGTTAGATGGGGTGGAATCTGAGTTACTACAGAGAATTCTTTCCTGGGTATCTGGCTAGTGAGTCTTGCCCACATGCTCAGAGTTCAGCTGATTGCCATATTTGGGGTCAGGAAGGAATTTTCCTCCAGGGCAGATTGGCAGAGGCCCTGGAGGTTTTTCACCTTCCTCTTCAGCGGGGGGCACGGGTCACTTGCTGGAGGATTTCCTGCACCTTGAAGTCTTTAAACCATGATTTGAGGACTTCAATAGCTCAGACATAGGTTAGGGGTTTATTACAGGAATGGGTGGGTGAGATTATGTGGCTTGCGTTGTGCAGAAGTCAGACTAGATTATCATAATGGTCCCTTCTGACCTTAAAGTCTATGACTCGATTAATGATCGTAACTCATCTGTAATTTGTTAGCACCAATGACCACTAATGTTTACTAAGTTAACATTTCTAGCAACTTCTATTTTACAGAATGTAATTTTATCTCTCCCCCCATGTTTTGGGCCACTTAAATTTATTAATAAAAATACATGAAGATGAATGGAGCTGAAGGCTCTGTGATAGACTCCAGCTTTGTTTTCCTACTCTTGCTGTGCTGATGTTACTGTTCCCTCTCAAGAGGGCAGTCTTCATTTTGAACCAATGCTTACGTAGAAAGCCATTTAGCTTTATGACTGAATTCCCCTCTCAGTGCTCCCAAACAAAACAGCCTGGTTCCAAGACTCCCCAGTGTAAATTCTGCATAGCATTTCAAAAGATAAAAATAGGAATAACTTTTAGTGATACCATGGTGTACTGCTTTTGTAGTCAGAAAATGTGTTTTCTCTTCTATACAAGTTCTCCTTTCCAATTCACATGCAATCGCCTCCCATCTGCTTTAATACGCTCCCACAGGGGTGGTAAGAGGTTGCAAAAAGGATAAAAACAGCATAAAGCATATTACAAGACTGCATGCTACCTGCACATAGCTGGGCTGCTAGAGGTGAGGTAGTGTCTACTGATAAGTATGTACCAGAAGATTCAATGATCATTACACAAATACTACAACCACCGCTTGTACTGTTCTGGTTTCTTGGTCTGTGTGCCAAGGATTTTGTCTCTACATTTTACTCTGAACTCTGACGTTCCTGGCTTTTTTCCAGTCATGCTTTCTTAAAAATAATTTTTGCATTGCCAATTTGTGCCATTGCAACACCATCAAACTGACAAATATAATGCAGTGTCAGTGAGATTTATTTGGCTTATTAACATGACTCAGTTCCACCATTTAGCAGATAGATTCTGCTCACTTTGGGTATCCCCTCTGTCACCTAACCACATGGCGGAGATTGGCTAGTTCCTTTAAAAACTAGACAAACAGTGATATGGTACGTTGCCAATTCTAAAGTATCAGCAAACTGTATAAATATTTGAAATTCCTGAAAACAAACCCTAGAAATTTTACTTTATTACTAGTTCAGTGCAATGGTATGATAGAAAATTTCCCAAAGTCCAGAAGCCTTATTAGGGCCCAAACCTGCCACCATTTGTACCAACTGGAATTCTGCTACCCTGAACAGTCTTACTGATGCAAGACAGAATAGTGACAGCAGTAAACATGTGCAGGATTAGATCTTTAGTGTTATATAGTTAAATTTTAATGAACATAGCGACTCACAGAGCACACTCTGTCAAGTCATTGAAGCATGTTAAATTCCACTATTAAATTGTGCTAAAGAGATTTGAAACTGAAATAAAATATTTCCATTATACAACAACTTCATTCATAATTTCAGGAAATCTAAGGGAAATTTTGCCTTACTTACCAATTCTTACTTTGAGATCTTTTATGCCAGTTCTGATGCCTGCCATCAAATGGAAAAGTACCTGGAAACTTTTCTGTTGAACTCCATGGTCACATCTCTTTTCACTCACCTCCAACTGTGGCAAATTCATTCAAAAGCAGTGTGATGATTTTCCACTCTCCCAGAACTATTTACAATCTGCTCAACTGAGCCAATGTACTGCCTGTTCCATCTATGTGAAGAACAGATAGAGATGGTTAGGTTTTGTCTATACAGTGGTTTTCAGCCTTTTTTCATTTGTGAATTTTGAATGGATGTGCCGACCCCTTAGGAATTCTTAGAGACAGTCTGCTGACCCTCAGCAGTCCATGGACCACAGATTAAAAAACACTGGTCTATACCATAAGCAATTTGCTATGCTTGGCTATATTATTGCTGTCACCAGATGGCACTATTATACAGAATCTTACAGGGTTTTTTTAAGCAGGATAGCAAGTATTTTAAAAAATTGTAGGATGTTGCTTTTCTTACTGAGTTTCTTGGGGAAGCATGAGTGCCGAGCAGCAAAGGAAGTTGGCTCTTCCTTAATCTAACTAGAGTTAACTTTTAGGATAGAGTTGCTCTTTTGGAACCAGGTGTATAGACTTGATCTGAGACCCCCTGAAAGAGATGCTGTTTGCAACTACCTCTGGTCCAGGACCTTGTAAATAGGACAAGTTGCATGAAGAATATACCCAGCCTCTGCATCACTAATTTCTCCTCCCCAGGGAAGTTATGATGCAAGTCTCCAAAATATGTTATTTCTCAAAGGGGCAATGTTTATTTCTTGCTGGATTATATATGTGATGATGTTTTCATTGTCTAACTATTCTCACTGAGGCATGTAAGCCTTGGGTCATAGTGTAGAAGAATAAGTGACTACTTTCATCTAGAAGTGGTTGATCAGTCGCTTCCTGTTTTGTCTGTGACTCAGTATTCCTCCCATGGGGAGGATTTCATGGGGGCATGTTGGTAGCGAGGCAAGAAGTGGGGGCACTCATGGGAATTTCTAACTAATTTTCATCTTTCTACTTTTATCAGAGGAAGTGTGGCAGACTGGGATAGAGCTACTCATTTCTGGAAATCCTTGGAGAATGGCTTCCTGCAAGAGGAAATCTTAAAAACAACCATTTTAAAATGCAGGCAACAAAACATTTCAAAACTATAGTTCCTGAAGAACCTGCATTCACTGTTCTCTCATCAGTGGGTATTTCATTATTGTTTCCCTGGTCCTGCTCATCACTGTGGATATCCTGGAGGGTCCTTACTACCTAAATACTTCCCATTGTGACAAGAGTAATGCAAGATCTTTTGGAATAAAATAGGTACTTGTATGAGGTTATAAAAATATGAGGATGGATTTGCTCCTGGAAGAAAAATTTTCTGGTGGTATAGCAAGTTACAATTTGGAACTGAAGTGCACCAGAGCCCAGGAGCAGTTGTGGCCGGTTTTTTCTTACATTAAAGGAGGTTGTAACTGAAAAACTGTTTTAGCAGTTTAAAGTTTGTGCAGGGTTTGGGGTCTTTTTTTAAAACCACCGGAACACAATGCATTTGCCGGCCCGTACCCCCCCCCCCCCTTATTTATTGCTGGAACTATAGTTTTAAAAGGTTTAAATGTTGCATTTTAAAGGTATTGTGTATTTAATTCATTTGCAACTGAGATTTATTCTTAGAGGAATGGAAGGGAACTGAAATAATCTTTCAGCATCTACCAATGAAATTTTTGAATGTAAACTGAACAGTTAGAGAGCACTACTTGGGGTCTTTAAAATGTGTTTCCATTGGCTGTATGTCCATATTGGCTGTATGTCATAACTGTTATTCCATGAAAGACACAATTAGCCTTGAGATGTCTTTGAAATGGGCAATGTGTTTTTGTCCTATTTCCCACTGTAGCTATTATTCTGTTTATTTGCAGAACAAATAAGGTTATATAACACTAATCAATTTTCTAAGTTGTAAGACCCTATTCAGTTTATGGACTGAAAACTTGTGTTAAGTAATATGGACAACGTTCTTATGCAGATATATACTAGACTTAAATATTGTATTTATAGCTAAATATCTGAACAAAAGTAGTATGTAAGCCAGGGAAGGTACCATACAGATTAGATAGGACACCCCTATGTTCCCTCAAGAACTACATTAGATCCCTGTTAAGAGAACAAAGTTCAAGAATCTGATCTTTAAAGTGAGGATGAGTGAACCAGGAAATTAGATACAAAAACTAAACAGCTATCAATTTCAGAATGGTATTGCATTTCCATCTTATATACTTCTATTTAAGTAAAATTCTGACTTAGTCTTTTGAATTTTGCAAACAAATGTAGTTTATGTAGATATTTTCTGAGCTGCAGTGACCCAATTATCTGGTCAAAGGGCTGCATGGAACTGAGAGATAGGGTGAGTTAAAGTTTAACCTGCAGGGACTGTAAACCAAGCTGAGGCTGCTGAACCTTTGGAGTTTGATATGATGATTAGAGAATAACCAGAGTGACACGTCGCAAATTCCCCATAATCAAGGAGAACTTTTCCGGGTGGTGATCTCTGAAATTGCTCAGGTACAGTCTATGTTGTTTGGTTTTTCCATATTAAGTCTCTAAAAAGAGGGAATATTGTTATCTAGCTAAATTCAGCTTTCATCGCTATCTGTTTTACTAGGATTTGTAAGGAGTGTTTTAATTACAGCTTGCTTGCTTCCTACAAAGGAGCCACTGGAAAATTTTAATGCACATATAGGAAGCACCCGCATTCACTATTTTCACACGTTCTGCTTATTTCTTGAGTTAATTTCTCTAACTCAGAAACTATGAGGGCATGAGCACGCTGGGAAAACTTACCACTACTGAACATCACAGGCTGTGCTAGACTGCTCATTGTTGTGTCAGACAGTAAAGTGCTGAAGCAGACATAGTAGTGACAATAGCTAGAGACTGCACTTCTTGGTCTTTATCAGATTTCACATCAGCTTACATCTTTATGGCTTAGGCTCTTCAGCTGGTGCCCCCCAAAGGTTTTGCAAGCCCAAGAAAGCAAGATGTGGGATTCAAAGAACTCAACCAGTCCAATGTTGCCATAATTTCTGTACGGATAGTGAAAAGGTGAAGCTTTTTTTAGCTGATCCCTTTTCTGAACAGGAGCAAAATGTGGTTGGTCACTTTCATCAATTAAGAAGTTAGACTGGAAGGAAGGAAAGGGGGATTTTACCCAAGACAATTCACTTTTGAGCTGTTAAATCACAACTTCCCATTGCCAATCATTGGCGACATTGGATCTTTTCACCAACAACCTGGGTATATCTCCCAAGATCTAGTTTTACAATATTTCTTCATCCTTTTATAAAATGTTACTCTCCATTTTGTAGGCAATCACTGCTCCAAATTACCTGAGTTCATATAAACAACTTCATCAGAATAGAAAAAAAAAAGCATGATGTTTAATATATTAAGCTTCTCAAATAGTTTCTCCTTCCCCTCTGCCCCAAGATATATACAAGACTTCAAAGATCACACATGTGGGTGTCAGGATGACTTCTTTATTAATCAAAAATCTTAGATTTTTTTTACCATTTAAAATAAAAGGGGGAGTGGATTCCGTAACAAACTTCACCTTTAGAGGGAGTTTTTTGACATGTTTATGGTTTTCTGTTATAGAGTTGTGTTGATTGTTTCTGTCACGTTCAAAAGCCCCAAACAACTGGTAATGAGCAAATATTTAATTATGTGGTTTAAGATCTTTTTAAACTATATACATAAGCTATTTTTCAAGAGTAAATAAGATATGTAAATGGAGTGTGAACAAGTTTTTTGTTTATATTAATATTCATTGTATAAGGAACCTGTGGACTGTAATCACTATGCACCAAATCTGTGACACTTTTGAATCGCCTAAATGTAGTTGAGCTCTGAGAGTCCCCATTTTGCTACCCCTATTGACACTTAGTAGTAATCATTTTCACTATGACCTCGTGAAGATAGATACTATATGTAAGGGTGTCAGAATTGAGCTCTGTGGTTGTACTGCTAATACAGGACCTAATTCTGAATACACAACCAAGCAAATGCTTAGTACCCTAAGTGTTTCAGGACAAATATCACAGAGCGTGAGGGAAAGCTAAATAGGTCTTCTCTTTAGATTAATTGGAAAAAATAGTTTAAGAAAGAATACTTTGTTAATGAAGAATCTTAGTGGAGGCCTTAAAAGCTGGTGAAAGGTATCCTTAAAATTCCAGTTAAAGAACCAAATGGTTTCTCCAGTAAATATGCATTTTTAGTTAGTGAATTCAGTAGCTGTTTTCAAAGCATGCTGTTCTTTACAAGCAGTGGTAGTGCTGTGAGTACGACAGCAAAATGGCCTTCATTAGATGTGTCTTTGAATGACTCAATATGTTCAAACAAGACACTATATTGATCTACACAGGATAAACACCATTTTGTTATCTTATTCATGGAAACAGTAACTAGGGTTCTCTAAAAAGCATTGCTAACATGCAAGACCTGAATGCAAAGAGTAATATATTGGAAATGGAAATTTCCATCTGAGTAAGAAATTATTTCAGTGTATCAGATGCTTTGTGGTAGACTGATCTTTGTGGCATGCATATTGAAATGTCATAAGTACATAATTTGGGTATTGAGAACCTCTCTAGACAAAGCCCATTCAATATTGTGAATGTATCCTTTCTCCCTCTTCAGTGCCACAGAGAACAGCCACGTGACAAACTAATTGATTGATGCTGAGCAGTTGCACAGTAGTGGAGCCAGGTTTTGTAACTAAAAGGAGTTGGGGGAGGGAAGAAGGTAGGCTGAATAATTGAAAAATGTGTTTGAAAAAGTACTATGCGTACACCTAAAGGGCTCGGGGTGATGGAAGGGAGATACCCCCACCTTATTCCTCCCTGTTGGTTCTGCCACTGCAGCAGCTACTCCCACTGACTTGCATATGTTCAGCTCCTCTCAGGACTTGGCTCAGTATAATTTGATTTTTTGAAATAGCAGCATTTATTAGTCATTAACATCTTTTTAATGATGAATACTGAAATTGGTTTTCCCTGTTGCAATGTCCATTTCTTAACTGATTAGTTAGTGCCTTTCATGCAGAAAGATCACAAAGTATTTTACAAATTCTGCCTTTTTCACTCTCGAGACTCATCTCTTCACCTACCAAACGGCACTTATTTCTGTAGTGAAAAACAAAACAAAAAGAGTTACGCAATGTTTTAGGAAAGGAAGTAGAGAGTACTGCACCAGTTGAAGTTGCAAGGGGATTTCAGTAGGCAGAACGCAGCTATTCATATTAGAATTTGGGGGTTTCACAATCCCAGCTTAATAAGAAGATACCTCTGAAGACCATGAGTGATCAGAACCCCATTGTCACACTTAATCTGAAAAATAGTTCTCATATTTTATATTACCACACTTATTCCCTCCTTTAAAATGAAGCATAATGTTCAGCAGAGGCTCCCCAAACCAGCATCACAAAAAAAATTATACTCAAGGAGCAAGTGTTCCTGAATGCCTATTGCCTCAAGAAAATGCAGTGGATGAAAGATTCATAGTTTGTACACAGATACTGTAGTTGACTAGAGTAAAACGACATCAGCAAAACAATACGATAATAAATTTGGATTTTTCTTATGTTGGGGATTTATTACGCCTATGTTTACATTTTCTTTTCAAAGTATTTTAACATGATAAGGTGAAAGAAAATGATTAAGAAAAGAAAAAACATTACAGCACTTGCCAAATGAGTGTAAGGGGTGGAATCAACCCAGTATACCTCGTTCTGAGCCAGTGATAACTAGGCAGTATACTTTCAACAGTGTGATGTCACAAATGTAATTTAACTACTTGAGTGATCACCGTTCATTAAGATGTATTTATAAACATACCCACTGATTTAAATGAAGTGATTAACAGCTTTTTAATGATGAACATGGAAATTGGTTTTCCCCTGTTGCAATGTCCAGTTCTTAACTGATTATTGGCTTCATCAAGAAACAACAGGAAAAGTAAAAGTTATCACCTCAACTTTTGTGGCAGCAATTCTCCTGGCTGCTGTCATGTTACCCAATGTATATTCAGTAAGAGTAGGCCAGCAGACAGGCTACAGTGGTAAGACTATTCCTAGCAGTGTAGAAAATGGTAATATTGCACTGTTGTAGCATCGGCTACTAATCCTGGGTCATTGTAGGTCCAAATGCTTGTGGGAACACGTTTTTATTTAATTTATAAATGCATTTAGTGTGAGTCATGGGAGTTCTGAGTTGGAAGATGTCCCAACTATACATGAAACAGCAAGAGCTAGAGCAAGGTTTAGGGTAGGATGATTCACCCCTCACCCCAACATCAGCTTGTAGAAGCACAAAGCAGAATATTGGCTGGAAGGGATGAATTAGGGTTGCCAGCCCTCCAGGATTGTCCCGCAGTTTCCAGGAATAAGAAACTAATATTTAATTAAAGATTATATCATGTGATGAAACCTCCAGGAATACGTCCAAACAAAACTGGCAATGCTAGAAGGCATACTCCCACCCTTGTGTATGATTGGACTCCTATGACCTTTAGTATTAGTCTACCAGAAACAGAAGCATTCATGAAGCTATTGCAAATTAAAATCTGGTCCAGCCATGCCAAGGTTTCCCTTTCCTCCTCCCCTCCATTTCCTTCTAAGTAATTGTAATAACTGTGAAAGGGTCCAGATTTCACATAGCCTAAGTCATAAAACAATCTTAAGATGCAAAAGAACTTGTTACTACTGGCCTGACGGGGCTTTGAACCAGTAACTTCAAAGATGAAAAAGCTATACAAGGAATTGACTATCAGTTGCTCCTCTTTGTTCATTCTACTTTCTGAATTTTTAACCCTTCATTCTGCAGTCAAGTAATGTTTTCTGGTAGCTTACAAAACTGAATTACAAATCAATTTTCAAAAAATTGTGTGTGAATTTAATTGGTTAAAAGTTAATCCACTATCAGCACATAGCATGGATAGTTTCTACATATTGAAAGGCACTACTTTTTTTAAAAAAAAATCTTAACAGCAGCAACAAACCAAGTCCCTGGAACAATCACAGTATAAAAGGGCAATAGCATAACTCAAAGGTACCTACTTCCTACTTTGCTTGCCATCCATTTTTGAAGGATTTTATAGCTGTCAGTAAAAATGTTATGCTGTGTATTAAGTTCAGAGATCATTATTTCTGCTTACCCCTCAGAAAGAATTTTAGGAAACGTTTTTGGAACTTGATAGGCAAGGATTTCCCCACAGGCTCCTTTAGAAAATAAATTAAAAATAGTCAGCACGAGATTCCACAGTGATTAATACCTGATGTTATCCTGAAAGTACCTAACCTGTTAGTTCGAACAGCTTGCTGAAAATAGTTTTTCACTGGAGTTCATGAACAGGCTACTGACATACTGTAGTCTAAACAAATTGATCCAATCCAAGGATTTAAAAAAATGAAATCAATAAAAATAAGGGTAATCGTGATTTCACATATAATGAAAGCCATTTATTTCTTGCTTGTATATCACAGTGCAAAGCTGCTGCCAGCATTGCACATACCTCTCAAATCTGAAGCAGGACTGAGTGTTTTGGACTGTGGTTATATGTTACAGTATATACCTATTATAAATTCTCCAGTAGTCTTCAACATATCAGATCGGTATAAATACATATCCATTACACCTTAAGAACTGTGTGAAATTACTACTGTGCAGACTGACAACATAATGCCCTTGCATTGCACAAGTCACCAAAACACACAGTAATCTCTGCAGGAGTTTGACAATACCAAACAGTCATAAATCCATACTATGTGCATTTTTTACCAGGTAACATACAGTCAGAGTAAGGTCTTCTCACCAGACAAATGTTTCCAAAGAGAGGTTGAAATGATTGGACTTTGGTAAATCATTTACTTTGAGCTGCTATAGTCACCAAAAAGCAAGTTACAACACAAGCTGGTTTGTTTCTGCTACCTTAGGAGACATAGTCAATTTCAGTATTGTGTATCTTTGAGATCAGTTACTTTACAATTTTACTTGTAAATATAATTTTAAAATTGATAAGGTATAAATTAATGTTCTCAGAGTATAGCACAAAAGATCACAACCAAGAAGCAAATGTCATGAAAAATGTGTCATCTTTGATAGGTAATAAACAAGCTACTTCCAGCTGAGAGATTCCTAGAAGTTTTGAAAACTGGTCATGTCACATGTATCATGTCTTACAACAATAAATATAGTAACTTGTAGAATATTTAGCAGGGTGCAAAGAAGGAAAGCATGTTTAGCAGATACTAATAAATTGTTAAACAAAAGTGAGAATTGCATAACACAGTACATCTTTAAGGGATTATTATGATGATTAATTGGACCTCCTTTCTAACACAGCCCAAAGAATTTCACCCAGAAATTTCTGCCATATTTTGTGCTTGAACAATAGTACATTTTTGTACACATCACAACTAATCTTGATTTAAAGACTTCAAGTGATGAGTAATCAACTACATTCCTTGGTAAGTTGTTCCGATGGTTAATTGGTCTCAGTGTTAAAAATTTAACACCTTAAATTAAGGCTATACATATTTTCACCTCCCAGCCACTGGATCCTGTTATGCCTACAAGAGTGCTCTACTGTCAGAAATCTCCTCATATCGGTGCATTCAGAGCACGAAGAAGTCTTCTCTTCCCTCTTTCTTTGAAAAGCCAAATAGATAGAATTTCTTAAGTCCTTCACTGTAAGACAAATTTTCCAGCCCTCAAATCATTCTTGTAGCTCTTTTCTGAAACCTTTCCAAGTCGTCAGCTTCTTTTCAGAGCATTGCACTGAAAGCGCAGGTTTAGCAGGTTATCTGCCATGACTCCTACATGAAATCTTCATGTTAACCATTTTGCAGTTATGAGAAAATGGTGAAGAGAGTTCACACAGTAAAGTACTTATAGCATTCTGGATAGTTGGATTCAATGTATTATTAAATTCATGCCTGAGCAGAAGGCTAATGAAGACCTATGCAGCATTCAAGTGGGCACATGTGAATTAATTCATGGGACTCTACAAGGGCTTCAGAAATGTACAGATCAGGAGCTGGGGCTACTATATACCACATTAACTGAAAAAAAAGCCTGCTACAGTAGTTCTCTATCTAGGTCACAGTAGAGGACAGAGGCAGCACTAAAGTAACAGCCTGAAAAATTCAGCTGCTATGGAAACACACTTGTGCAAGTGACTCATTAGAATGCAACAATTCATCTTGCCTCACACACAGATTCCAGCAGGCCTACCAATGCAAGTAAGTAGACAAGTGGGGTTTGACCTGTGATCTTTACATCTAGATAAGTATATTTCCTAATGTAGTCTATAATACACACCATAAAAAAAACATGACTCAGATACTCCCCCATAACTGAGAAGTACACAATGCAGTTTGTGCACCACGGTAGCCTTCGTTGTCCCTAATATTCATTGTGCTACATTCCAATGTCAGTCCTCCAGCATACGTTACACTGTTTGCTTGCTAATAGTCTCAAAAGGACCAATGTCAGATTGGAATCAGAACTCTCTAGCCATATCCTTTACCCTGTCAGCAGGGAGGGAGAGTAGGAAAGAATACACTCTATAACCTCTTTGCCACTTGCTGATTCCCCTACACAAATTTTTTTTAAAAAATCCTTCATTAGATAGCACGTGATTTATATGATAAACTTCACAATAGTTTAGGGCAAAAATACTGAGCTAGTGGACAGCAGAGGCCTGATACTGGGAGATGTATAAATAGCATTTGATATTGCTGCTAATGGGGTTTTGCTGTGTGGTCACAGTTAGGTCTGGATGGGAATGTTGCTTAACTGATTTTGATCATACCTCATAGTCTTCCACTGTGGAATTCTTCTTGGGACTTGTGGTTCCATCTCTGTTCCTCTTCAGTTTTTATATATTCCTCAATGAAAAATTTGGGTGTAGAGTATTGCTGTTATACTAATCATAGAATCAAAGGACTAGAAGGGACCTCAAGAGGTCATCTAGTCCAGTCCCTGCACACAGGCCGGACTAAGTGTTATCTAATGGTACCTGCCTCCAGATCTTGAGTGGGACATTAGCTGTTATGGCACCTGCATCATAGAAATCCATGATTTGTTGGCTCAATTAGTTGTGTATGAGCACCAACAAGATCAAAATTAGCTTGGTTGGATTGGGCAAGAACTGTGATGTGAGTACTATTTGCCAAGTCTCCACTGTCTTTGAGAAATTACTTGAGTAGCCTGGAGCCTGGGCATCACTTCTGACCAGTGACTGATGCAAAGCCATCTGCTGTCAGACATGACTAGAGCTCAAGTACATTTTTTTTACACTTTGAAAATCAAACATTGTTGCTAGTTAGTGGATTCTGACAAATTCTTTTAGCTAACGTTAGATTTTTTTTTTTGCAGCTTTGTTTTCTGTGCTATGCTAGTAAAATCTGCTTATTTACCATAAATGGAATTCAACCCAGGCAAAGTTGCAACCAGTTACTCAGACAGGAGCTGAGGTCAGACAAAGCTTATCAGAAGTGATTAAGAGTTTACGAGCTGGTTGAGAGCAAAAGGGAGTTATGATTCCCATCTCCAAACCGCATCTGAAATGTGGTTATGGGAAGATCCCTGACTTGGGGAGGATGTGGGTCAGAGATTGTTATGGTAATGCCTAGATAACTTTTGCTATTTCCCTGAATAGTTAGTAACTATACAATAACTTTTAATGTACAGAATATATATAGGACATCCCAATACATCATTGGCAAGGACCAGTCCCGTAAGGTGGGGCATATTTTCAGAGTTTCAGAAGATGAGGCCTTCAGCAGCTCATAGGTGTGTGGGTGTTTTCTAACAATAGCACTTGTTGCTTTGTGAAAATAAAGTGTAATAGTAAACCACAAGAAGTGACAGGAGTAGTCAGGAGCAGTATCTGGGTTTTTTTTTAATTGTATTCCTTTAAGTGGTCATTGATCAGCTGTTGACTTTTGAAGCAAGAGAATATTACACACAAAATTTTGGTTAATCATTTTTAAAACAAAATCATCAGAGCATTTCATTTATTTCTCCTTTTCAACATTATAAATCAAAAAACTTCTATTCTTGTGACAGGTCTGAACCACATATCGGTAAGTAAGGACAGGAATTCAAAGAGGCTTTGAAAGCTGGAATTCTTGTATTACAAATTATATTTCACATGTGCTATGGAGATGTCCATAGAAGTAACATTTCTGATTAGTTCTAAGAGGATTTTGCCATTAACTTCAGTAGAAACAGGATCAGGGCTTAGAGTATATAACAAAGTTGTGAAGTCAGGTCATGCATGGGTCATATTGGCAACTAATGAATAGCCTTTGCACCTCAGCTTTAAAATATATTACACATTTCCTTGTAGTTTTCACAAAAATATTTCATTGCAAGTTAATTGCAATTCAGATCAAACTTTTTTTAAAAAAATCAAAGCAATAAACATATACCAGCTTCTGTAACAATCATATGTGCCTATAAAACATGCAATAAATAGGCTTCAGTTGATTTAAAAGAAGACATTCGCTCTGTAATTAGATGTGGAAAAGACCTATTATATTGTCTAGTCCATCACCCACCCAGTGCACATTAGTGGTAATTAAGACATTACAAGGAATGAAAGACAAAAATTCAGGGAATCAGAATAGATATCCCAAGTGGTCCAACCCTATGTGATAAATAGTTCAAGTGTACAGCATTACAGGGACTATGATCATAAGTTATACTGCAGATAATGAAAACTATAAATAAACCTAACAACAGACCAAGAGCTACAAAACAGTAAGATCTGAAAATAAAGCTAACTGTACTGAATGTCAATAAAGATTTTAGAACCAGCTAGTTTTTATGCCTTTTATCAATACCTTAAAGAAGAGGAGTCCATTTACCTATACAATGAACACATAACAAAAAGTGATCATGAGTTCCTTAGACCTCAGTTCAGTATAATTATGAGACCCAATTTCTACTCAAAAATCCATTCAGGCCAAAATTTGCCTTTCATTAAATTATTCCAATAAAAATGTCACACATGCATGTGATAGCACAATTTGGCCACTAATCTTAAGAAGAGACACCTCAGAGTGATAGTCTTCTGTACATTATGTAATTTCCTCTAGTGTCATAGAGAGTCAGGTAAAACTGCAAACAGTTCATTAATGTATCAATGTTCTGATGCAGCTATCACTGGTTCCACTTTAAATCACTAGGACAATTTTAAACACATTAAAATTAAAACCCACCGTCTAAAATCTACATATCAACTCAACATGGCAGGAAAAAGATGGAGCAGAAATTAGAAATACAAAATGGTCAAACTAAAGAGCGAATGAAGAGAAATACCACTTTTGGAATAAAACAAGATTACTTTTAGTCAAATAGCTATATACATATATACATAACTATAGTGACGACATTTTGCATGACATTAAGTTTCTCACTGAAGGACATACCCTAGCAAAGATCGAGTTGCAGGATTGAGGCCTAAATTCGTATGTAAGGTCACATGCACGCATTTGACTTTATGCACTAAAAGATATTCCCTTGATTTCAGATCAAGCACATTCACTTGTTTTTGCATCTCCAGGCTCTCATTCTGTAATGGTGGGACCCTTTTATAGCAGGTTGTATCCACGTACAGATACCTATCACGCAGCAGCTCAAGGAAGAGATGTCAGCTAAAATCATTCACATCTCAAGTGGCTTTAAAAAAAATTGAGAACTAGAAATACAATACTTCATAGTCCTTTACTGTAAAGTGTGACACATAAGGCTCATAGTATTAGGGTAACAAACTAGAGAGAACACATGCCACTGCACAGTGACTGGGACAACTGCACCAAAGCACTAATTCAGTCCTAGCATTACTGAATTTTTAATTCTCCCCTCTAGCTCTCTCTGAGGTCTGCTGTAGCCCCAGTCACCAGCAAGTAGCCTATCAGCATGCTAGCCACTTCCTAGTTCAAAAATGTGGTCCTTCTCAATGAACCCCAAAACAATTCACACTACAGCAACTGCCAATCAGATAACTTTGGTCTTAGAGATAAAAATAAACCTTTATCCATTAATTTTATGTATATAGCACAATTTATTCTGGGTTATTTGTTTTTAGCCCTCAAACACTCCCTCTGGGCTAGTTTGGTGCATAAGACGTGTATAATGAAATACTTCATATGCAAACAGTTCTCGTGTGCTGAGGGGAAGTACAGTAGAATTTTATGGGGCTCTCCAAAAATGGCATATTTGTAGCTTTCATACAATTGTGCCTTTTACAATGTTTTGAGATTACATAGTCTTAATTAAAATAAATTTACAAGGTGGTCTTTGCTTTTTGTTTTCTTCCTTCTTTCTGTTGCAGGCAGTATTCTTTTCTTCTCCCTTTTTTAATGCCTATCTTTCCCCAGCCTGATTTCTCCTTTTCTTTCCCTTCCTCCATGTTCTTTCATTCTGTTCCCTCCCTACCCCATATGCTCATCGCTCATATGGCCATTCAGATGTAGTCACTGTACTCACTCACTCTCACAGGTGCCTCAATTTCTCATTCCAACACACACAGTTTACCTAGTTTTACTCATTCTGGCGCTTCCTATCAGACAAATTTACTCACTTTAAAGCAGCAGCAAGTGGGCTGGTCTCTGCTACTCTTTCTGCTGTTTCTATTATACATTACACAGATGACAGCAGCAACTTGCAGCAGAATACAGAGCTTCTAAGAAAGAGCAAGGGTTGGAGCAATGGGCCCCCCAAAATACCATACACAGTTTTTTAAAAACTAAAATTGATCATTTATTCATCCTCCCCCTTGCTTTCCAGAAAAGTGGGGTTAAAGCAATGATTTCAGCCCTACCTTAAGGAGTAAACAGATGAAGTGTTATACAAAAGGTAGCTACTGTGTGACATTTTACTGTTTATCTGATAGATTGAAAGTAACACTGGAAATTATTTGAAGTATGTAGGGTTGGGGTATTTTACACTTTATGTGCTGTATTAGTAGCTTTGCAATAAACAATCCTGTTTAGTTGTCTTCTTGGACTTTGGTTCTGCCTATATGTACTTAGGGTACAAACTAGAGAGAACAGAGTTCTCCAGAGTTGTCACAAGGACCCTGATCCTACAAACACGTCAACAAATGCTCAACTTTAAATATTTGATTTAGTGTCATTTAGTTCATTGGGATTATTCACATATATAAATCTAAGTGATTTCAGGATCAGCACCTACATTTGTCAGAATGCACAATGACACACAACAGTATGGGGTCCTGCACTATTCAGTACTGGACAACTAAATTAGTGCAAGTCCTAACACTCAGCAATTCCGGACCCTCTTTGCATGGTCAAATAATATCAATATATACAAATCCAAACTTTTGGGCACTCTTCAGCTTTGTCATTAAAAACTGTTCAGCCTGGAATTGTTACCTGAAATTTGGGATGCACGAATTTATAGGTCAGTGAAGCCACTTTTAAAGTTGACCCTTTACCAGTACGTGACCCAATTTAAAGTAGTTAAAAAACTAAGCTTTACAGGTATTTCAACCAAAAAAATACCCCTGCTAAATTGTAAAATAGTTTTAAAAAACTGAGATGGCCTAGAGCTAAAATTCTGAATCCAAAAATCCCTGCACTCTAAGCTTGTTCAAAATCTTAACTGGGGTACAGATCTGAAATCCTCAGATTGTCCAGCTCCCATAAATTGCTCTGCATGAGCTCCGTGCAGAGGCTCATTGGCTTTGATACAACGTAATGATGATGTGACGATCCACCGACCCAGAGCAACTTAGAGCATTGGGGCCCAAAATGCTTTGTTTACACCCCTCACTGATGAGCTGCTCAAAAGCTAGATCTGGATCTAAATGTTGTGTCTTGTCCCTTCTCTGCATAAATGTAAAGGGAAAAGTCACTTTCCTTTTTGTCCTGTTGTTTTTCTGACAAAGTTACCTCAATTTACTTATTTAGGAAGAATGAGTCATGTAAATATCCTCAGTAAAATGGACTTTCTCCTCCTAGAAAAATTAATCTACTTAATTTATCTTAAATTTGATTGCAGTGAGCACCCCTAATTAACCTGATTTTTTGCTGATAATCACTCACAATGGAATCAAATCAAAAATTGGGGGATGGATTGACCGGCACACAGAAAGAAGCTGCTCTCCGTGCATTAATTCAGCGCACAGGATATAGTTTGATCCAGGTAAGAATGTGTGGTCACATGCTTGTGTGCTATTTTTTTGCATAGTATCTAATTATCTTTAATTAAGTAGTTGTGTCAAGGGCTTGAGTGGAAGATATTTAACAAGGAAACTCTTCTTCTTTGTTGGTTCTCTTCCCTTCCCTCTGTTGTGTATGTCTGAAAGATGCTTTATTTTAATAAGTAGGACTGAATTCTTCTATTGATTTATTTTGTTACACTGTAGCCAGTCATGATAAGCCAGGGGTGGGCAAACTATGGCCCGCGGGCCACCTCCAGCCCATGGGCTCCTTCTAACCAGCCCACCTGAGCTCCCGGCTGGTGAGGCTGCTCCCTCTCCTCCTCTTCTGTCCCTCCTCCCCCACAACCTCAGCGCACTGCACAAGCAGCGCTCTGGGGGCGGGGCTGCATGCTCCGGTGGATCAGCACGGCAGCATGTCTGGCAATGTGGTAAGGGGGCCAGGGCGGGGAGTTGGATAAGGAGCAGAGGTTCTTCGGGGGGCGGTCAGGGGATGGAGAATGGGGGTGTTGGATAGGGAGTGGGAGTCCCAGGGGCCTGTCCGGGGGCAGGGGTGTGGCTAGAGGTTGGGGCAGTCAGGGGATAGGGAGTGGGGGGTTGGATAGGGGGTGGGGTCCTGGGTGGAGATTAAGGGACAGGGGGGTCTGTGGAGGGGGCAGTCAGGGGACAAGGAGCAGAGGGCTTAGATAGGGGATGGGATCTTGAGGGAGTGGCTAGGGAAGAGGGGTCTCTGGAGGGGTAGTCAGGGGAGAAGGAATGGGGGGGCTTAGATGAGAGTGGAGTCACGGGGGGTGGTTAGGGTGGGGGTCTCAGGAGGGGGCACTCAGGGGACAAGGAGCAGGGGGGCTTAGACAGGGGGTGAGGTCCTGGGGTGGGAGCTAGGGTCTGGGAGTCTCCGGAGGGGGTGATCAGGAGACAAGGAGTGAGGGAGGGGTCAGAGGGATGGGTCAGAGGTTCTGAGGGGGCAGTCAGGGTGCGGAAAGTGGGTGGGGTTGGATAGGGGGCGGGGCCAGGCTGTTTGGGGAGGCACAGCCTTCCCTACCTGGCCCTCCGTACAATTTTGAACCCCGATGTGGATCTCGAGCCAAAAAGTTTGCCCACCCCTGTGGTAAGCCAACCAAAAATCTAGAACTGAATGTCTCTGAATCTCAGTGAAGTTTTGGATTGCAATGTGAACTTCACAGCTGCACTTTATAATATACCAAAGCAAACCCACTATCGCCATGTCCACACTGTAGGGAATACAGTGGCATAGCTGAGGTGCTGTAGCTATACTGGCTTAATCCTGTAGCCTACAGCAATGAAAGAGGATTTTCTATCATCATAAGAACACCATTTCCAAAGCAATGGTAGTGAGGTAAAAAGAAACATGCTTCCATCAACCTAGTTGCATTTACACCCAGGGTTAGGTCGGCATAGCTACAGGGCTCAGAAGTGTAGATTTTTCACGACACCTCCTGAGCTCTGTAGCTATGTCAACCTCATGTTTAAGTGTAGACCGGGCCCGGAATGGGAACCCTTTGTACTTTAAAAGTGTTTAAATCCAGGTCTGAATTTGACATCCTGGGATTATTTTTAGTCTCTAAAGATTAAATATTTAATTTATCTGACATAAGAGAGAGATTATTTATCAGCCTTAATAATCAGAGGTTTGTTTTGTTTGAGAAGGTCTCAAAATGTGAGACATTTTTCTTTATTTTTACTACATTTGTAGCAGGTGGGGGAGCCATTCAAAAGTCAAATTATCCATCTGTTTACTGAATTTTGGACTCTTCCTCAAAACAAACATGGCCTCAACATATTTCATTTTCAAATGCAATAGAAAATTAGGCAATAATCTGGTGAACTCTATGGGAATAAAATTGCAAATGGCAATGAGAGTGAGTTTTATGGAGTTTACTAAGGCTCAGATTCTGTCAGATGTTTAGGGACAGAAGTATGTTAAGCAGCACAGTAGCCCAAAGAGGCAGTTTTGGACTAAAAGGAACCTGGAGCTACCAAAACTACAGGGCAGACAATTAAAATAACAAAAAACAATGTGTTTATATAGCATATAAAGCTGTGTGCACACACTATAGGTAAGCAAGCATTTGAGTGTGCTGCATTTTAACATTGTTGTCTACTATACTTTACACAAAGTGATATAAAAATAACATCTGCTATATTTATATTCTGTGTTAGTTTCTTTATCCCAGTCTTCTTTTCTCTTTCTTACCTTCATCTTTATTTTTCAATATTTGATTTACCTCCATTTTCAGTTATTTCATCCCTTCTTCCTTTGACACCTTTCTATTTCTCTTTGCTTCCCAGGTTCTTTGTCCTTCCCTGCCATTTTCAGAGTTTATTCTATTTCTCCTTTCACCCTATTCCTTTCCTCACATCCTCTGGGGTTTTATATCAAATTCATCACCACAGTACCTAAATATCTGTTCTCTTAGCTTGCCCCTTGTCCCATCCTCACTCTCCCCACTGTTCACTCACTCAATTGCAAAAAGAGAAGGGGCCTTAGGAAAACAGTTCTTCCTCCTTCTGCCTAATCTGTGGAGAGCTGAGAATTGGGTTGGAGTACTTTTTCCTTCTTTCAGCCCCTGAGGTGAAAACCTTGCTGATTGAAATAGTTTTTTTTTCCCCTTTGCTGAGTCATTCCCATTCACTTACAAATATATTAACATAATGACCTAATTAAAAGAAAAGGTTTTGTTTTCCCAGTACTTTGTTTTGAAGTGGCATGGTAAATCTTCTCAAGCCTTTCTCATCTGACTTACTTTGGGTCAGGATTTTTTTCAAATTCCTTTTACTTAGCCTCTCTTGAAAGGATCCTGCAGAATCCGATTTACAGGCATGCACTACATAGTAATCACAATTAAGAATGTGACAAAACTGAACAGATTTATTGCACCTTGGCTATACACAATGAATCAATAAACATTCATCATTCAGCAGAATTACACCTTCAGAGACAGGGAAATTATGTTTAATGTTGCCAGCTTCAATGTTTTAAAATTTGATGCTGCAGGAATTCACTCCTGAATGAAAGTACTGTTATGACTCCCGTTATGATGAAAATGTTTACAGTAAGATACTGGATAATTTACTACTACATCTGTCTAAGTGATAATCCATAGACAATAGGCTGGAAGAGACTTCTTGGTCCCTCGTCACTTATATTCCTAATTAGTTTCCCTTCAAGATCCTAATCAGTTTCACTTTGCTGTGCCCTTTCACTATGTAAGGAGCTTAAAATGGTTTCCCTCTTTATTAAATAGTTTAGGGTTGGAATGAGTTCAAATGAGGGCAAACGACTAGAGAATTAGGGCTTGTCTACACAGCAAGCCAGGGTGTGAATCTACAGTACACCAGCTTGTCATCCACTAACTCATTGTGTGGGCACTGCTGTAGCTTAGTAAAAGTCCCACACTATCCCCTTCCAAATACCTCCTGGAAATATAATTATTCCAAGAGCAGATATGTAAGCTCGTCTCTTTGTTTTGTATAGTAAGAAGCTCACCATTAACTACCAAAATCCAGTATAAATGTAATAATTAATAAATGTTTCTAAGCAGTAGGCAGATTGTTGAAAACTTGTACTTTTGTTGAATGTGTTACTAGACTAGAACCAAAACTAACATATGTTCTGATGAGTACAGCTGTAACATCAGATTTAGAAAAGCCATTTGATGTTGACTTTTTAAGTGAACTCAAACATTTGAAAATATGTTGAAAACTGAAGTCAAGACACTCATCTCTCCAGTAATCTAACGTATGTTGTTTGTGACCCTCTGAGAAATTCTCTACAGTACAAACTGGTCATCTCTCAAGTACTTCAGGAAACTGTCATTAGCCGCTATAGAATCATAGAATATCAGGGTTGGAAGGGACCTCAGGAGGTCATGTAGTTCAATACCCTGCTCAAAGCAGCAGTAATCCCCAGCTAAATCATCCCAGCCAAGGATTTGTCAAGACTGACCTTAAAAGCCTCTAAGGATGGAGATTCCACCACTCCTATCAAATCCCGCCCTCATTCTTTTCTTTTGCAGACTAAACAATCCCAATTCCCTCAGCCTCTCCCCATAAGTCATGTGCTCCAGCCCCCTAATCATTTTTGTTGCCCTCCTCTGGACTCTTTCCAATTTTTCTACATCTTTCTTGTAGTGTGGGCCCCAAAACTGGACACAGTACTCCAGATGAGGCCTCACCAATGTTGAATAGAGGGGCACAATCACGTCCCTCAATCTGCTGGCAATGCCCCTATTTATACAGCCCCGAATGCCATTACTCTTCTTGGCAACAAGGGCACACTGTTGACTCATGTCCAGCTTCTCATCCACTGTAACTCCTAGGTCCTTTTCTGCAGAACTGCTGCCTCTCCATTCAGTCCCTAGTTTGTAGCAGTGCATGGGATTCTTCTGTCCTAAGTGGAGGACTCTGCACTTGTCCTTGTTGAACCTCATCAGATTTCTTTTGGCCCAATCCTCTAATTTGTCTAGGTCTTTCTGTATCCTATCCCTACCTTCCAGCATATCTACCACTCCTCCCAGTTTAATGTCATCCGCAAACTTGCTGAGGGTGCAGTCCATGCCATCCTCCAGATCATTAATGAAGATATTGAACAAAACCAGCCCCAGGACTGACTCTTGGGTCACTCCACTTATTACCGGCTGCCAACTAGTCTTGGAGCCATTGATCACTACCTGATGAGCCCAATGATCTAGCCAACTTTCAAATCACCATATAGTCCATCATCCAGCCCCTACTTCTTGCTGGCAAGAATATTGTGGGCAGCCATACCAAAAGCTTTGCTAAAGTCAAGGAATAACATGTCCACTGCTTTCCCCTCATCCCCAGAGCTAGTTATTTCATCATAGAAGCCAATTAGGTTAGCCAGGCATGACTTACCCTTGGTGAATCCATGCTGACTGTTCCTGATCACTTTCCTCTCCTTTAAGTGCTTCAGAATTGATTCCTTGAGGACCTGCTCCATAATTTTTTCAGGGACTGAGGTGAGGCTGACTGGCCTGTAGTTCCCGGGATCCTCCTTCTTCTCTATTTTAAAGATGGGCACTGCATTAGCTTTTTTCCAGTTATCCGGTACCTCCTCCAATTGCCATGAGTTTTCAAAGATAATGGCCAATTGCTGTGCAACCACATCCGCCAACTCCATGCCCCATGGACATGTGCTCGTCCAGCTTTTCTAAATATTCCTGAACCACTTCTTTCTTCACAGAGGGCTGAGCACCTCCTCCGCATACTGTGCTGCACAGTGCAATAGTCTGGGAGCTGATCTTGTTCGTAAAGACAGAGGCAAGAAAAGCATTGAGTACATTAGCTTTTTCCACATCCTCTGTCACTAGGTTGCCTTCCTCACTCAGAAGGCACACAGGACTTGATCTTATTCTTATAGAAGTCGATGGGAGATTTTTTTATTGACTTCAGTAGAGCTGGAATATGACACCAAGTTGCTTTCTGAAGCTCATAAAACACTAGTAAATTATAATCTTTGACTCTGTAAAAGGAGATTGATGCTAGGCAGGCAATATTTTAGCCTATGGCAGGCTGACATCCTTGTCCAATACATCATGTTATATTAAACATTACAGCATCAGAAAAGTAGTGTATGACTAGGATCTATCCACATAGTTCAACTTTAAGTAAACAAAGATAGGTAACATTTTAGTAAATATTGAGTGACTTCATTGGGCATTGGATCACGTTTTAATGAGGGAGAGTTGCAGAGACACTGTTTCAGATGGCAAGAGCTGAAAAGAGAATATTATTGAATCAGGATTTTATGAAGGGACAGAGAGGATGCCAATGTTAGATGAGCCGAGATGCCAAGTAGAGGGTGGGTGGGACTAGAAAGAAAGGCATAGTTGTGCAGATAAGTCCATGAAGAGTTATAGAAACAAAAAAAGGCAATTTTGAGAGATTTCTGTTGATTCCATATATTTTAAAGTATGTTTCTTTTCTTTGATGCAGGAAAATGGACAAAGAAAGTATGGAGGTCCACCGCCTGGCTGGGATGCCCCGCCGCCAGAGAGGGGCTGTGAGATTTTCATTGGGAAATTACCTCGAGACCTTTTTGAAGATGAACTTATCCCATTGTGTGAAAAAGTAATGTTTTACATTGAAGAGATTTTCCTCCTCTTGTACCATACACATGTTCCTGATAAAACTGTGTTCAGAAAGAAGGCTGCATTTTCAACAGCCTGGTCCATGAAATAACAAATGGAAAATTGAAATGCATATAATTCTAATACACAAACATTAGCAACTATACTTTTGTGTGTGTGTACATTGCTAGGTGTATAATCCATAATACTTCTGTGTTTGGTGAGACTACTGTACAGTTTGCTCCTGTTACCTAAATCTGTTCTGAGTCTCACTTTCTATTACAGGGCTAAGCTGTATGCTTATACTTGTCTGGAGCTACGGAAATGTGGGGTATAGAGCAGAGGCGCTGAGCAGAGGTGCTCTGATGCATGCTATCTGCACAGGGCTGATACAAGCAGAATGCCTCCAGGAGCACTGGGCAGAGAAAGTGTGATATAGCATTCCTTCCATCTGATTTTGGGAGGAGCAGCATGCTCCTTCAATGACTCCTTCCAGATCCTAGCAGGTGTGCAGGGCCCTTAATGTGCCCCATCCTGTCTAATGCCCCCTACTAGACCATGAAATACTACAGGTTATACCCAGCCATCACTGATATGCACATGCAGCCACTGTAATTGTATATGTGAATTGGCATGCAGTTTCTTACATATTTTTGCACACACAAGAAGGGAGTAGTTTAAAAGCATGAAAGTAGTACCAGCAACACAATAATTTGTTTAACCTAGTTCCATTATTGTAATGCTTCTGCCTTTCCCACACCACCATCATTTTTTTAAATCTCTACTCTTTGTTGCACAAGTTCCAGAATTAGATTGTATGCTCCCTAAAGCACGGACAATTAGGTGACATCCTGGCTGCAGTGAAGTCAGTGGTAAAACTTACATTGACTTCAGCGAGGCCAGGATTTCACTCCATGTCTTATTTTTTTGTACCGTGCTTAGCACCTTAGGTACTTGATAATAATGGTTATATCAGGGTATGCACATACCGTGCCCTCCCTATCACTTACGGTAATCACATTCCCAAATATGGAAGTTTGTCCTCATCCTCCGCAGCACTCCTGTCTTCTCAGTAGTCTTCACTGCCATCCTTAATTCTCTATGGAAAGAGAAAAAACCCACCAATGGTGTCACAGAAGAAAGTTTGGTCGAGTGAGGTGCACATATTGACTTTGAGAACAGGCTGATGCTGTGTGACTTTGGAGCCTCCAGTCCTTTTCTTTCATAGTACAGACTGAAATTAAATATTTAAAACCAAAGAACAAATCGGTGCAAGAGATCATTACTGTGACACCTGCACATTAAGTTTCCTGAGGCACACATTGGAACTCTAGTTCTGTGTTATCTGATGGTGTGACTAGAGGTCATTTACCTTGCTAAAGAGACCTGCAGTGTTAACGCAGCACTAACTGTCACTTAAACATATGTTTCCTTTATTTATTCTAACTTCATTCATGGGTCAGAAAGCAGTTCTCAAGTAAAATAGGTTCTGGCTGATGGTCACATTGATGGAGATGTTCAAACAACTCTGAGGTGATATGCACATAAGACACAGGGAAATAACCAGCTTTGTGTAAATAGCTTCTGTGCTGTTGGTGAAAGTTTCCTTTCAGAATGGGTTATTGACTTTACTTTTCATTTACAGATTGGCAAAATCTATGAAATGAGAATGATGATGGACTTCAATGGAAACAACAGGGGATATGCCTTTGTAACATTCTCTAATAAACAGGAGGCTAAGAATGCAATCAAGCAACTTAATAATTATGAAATTAGGTAAGCATGACTGGTATGTTCATATAAAGTTGAAATCAAACGATGCATTAGTCTGTTTTATTATATACTGTGTATTTTTCTTGTAGTTATCTAAACCTTAAAACCACACCATCCACTGTTCCCTTGTATAGTCAGTCCATTTTCCATTGATGAAAATACACTTATAATTAGCCAGTTGGAAATTTCCTGCTGAAGTGTTTAAAACTGGTTCAGACCTATAGAAATGTCTAAAGACAATTTCAAAACATTTTTTTTATTTTGACCTTTTGTTAAATATTATAATTAGCTTACATTTCAAAACTACTATTTCAAACTAGAAAAATCTAACTTTTCATTGATAAAGTGTGAAATGAAATGTTTTAAGCATTTCAAAACTTTTTTTGACATTTTAGTTGAAACAATCTGTCCAAACCAACCCTCTCCTGCAAAGTTTCCATTTTGATAAATCTCCATTTTCTAACAAAAATGTGTTTTTTGTTAAAAAATTCTGGATTAGCTTTACTGACAACCCTATTCTGGCTCCTGGGGAAGCAAGAGGAGCTGCTGACTAGCCCCCTCCTGAGCTTTGTGGGGAGTTGTGGACTGGGCAGGAAGCTTGCTTAAGTTCACAGAGCATGAGTAGGGCATCATGCTAAGGGCCATGAGGGATTGGACTTTCTAAAGTATTATTTAAGGCTGGCTGGGGATGGAGTTTGGAAGCTGTACAGGAAATGAAGAGCCTTTAAGGCTTGTGGGGAAGGAAGCTGTAACTCCTCAAAAGCCCTCCAGAGCGCCTGAGGAACAAGAGGAGGTAAAATGGGAGTGAATGAATGAATGAATGAAGGAAGTCTTCACTCCCTGGGGTTCTGCATGGATCACAACAAGCAGTAGGAAGCACCCAGAGGAACAGGGATTAGCACTCCCCACGGTCTGAATCATGCAGGCCAGAGAACAGTGGAAGATAGAGAGAGGTTGTTTTCCCAGGCCCATGGTTGTGCTGACCCACAGGCTGACTATGATTTCCCAGTTAGCTGACACGTTGGTGATCATGATTTGTCCTTGTCTACAGTGACTGTAAATCACAATCAGCATCATATTAACCAAACACAATTCTTCACTATTGTGTTCACCAATGGTACATTTCTGGGGTAAAGACAACTCTCAATCGCTGGTTGTGGAAATAAACACCTAGGAAATTAGAGTGAAATTTATTTCTCCCAAAGTCTCAAATTATTTCCAAGCAATATATTCTCAAAACATTGATACCTGCCTGCAGCTCCAGTTCCGCCTTCAAGCTTGTGGATGTGTGAACATTCATAATCAGGTCTGAATATATTCCTTTTTGTCTGGCAAGATTGCTGACTGTGTGTTGGATGGAGTACACTGCTCAGATGGATTAGTCTGATTGATATGGTTTAAACTGTGTTTTTTGGGAAAATGAGGCGTGTGATTTCCCAAAGAACTGAGCCTGATTCATTACAAACTGGAACTGTTGTTTGTATGCAGGAATGGACGACTCCTAGGGGTTTGTGCCAGTGTAGACAACTGCCGTTTGTTTGTAGGCGGAATCCCAAAAAACAAGAAGAGAGAAGAAATTTTAGCAGAGATGAGGAAAGTCACAGATGGGGTCATTGATGTCATTGTGTATCCCAGTGCAGCAGACAAAACAAAAAACCGTGGCTTTGCTTTTGTGGAATATGAAAGTCATCGAGCAGCAGCGATGGCAAGAAGAAAACTGCTACCAGGTTTGTCTGCAGTGCTGGTCCTGCAGCTTTCTTCACTATGGTGCTTGACGAGATCTTTTAGCATTAAAGAAACTAACAGCAAACACTGACATTTTTCAGCTTTCCTATTGCCTGCCTGCCCAGCTGCTGTAGAGGCAGAAATCCTAGCCACTGAACTTCTTCACTTCTCCCCAGCTCCGGGGCCAGCCAGCCAGAGAAACAGGATGCTTAGCCTCTACAGCCCTGGAGGGCGTGGGAGCTGAGTCTCCCCGCTGGCTGACTGTCCTGTCCTGGAACTTGAGGGAACACTGGGAGGCAAAGTCAGGAAGCCCAGTCTTGGTCACCCCCGGGAAAGCTTTGTCCACTGGAAAGAGCCTTCCCAGGGTGCAACTGGGGAGCCATCTTTTGATCATGAGATTTTGGGGCAAAATTGAAATTTTCCCATGGAAAGTTTTGATTTTGGGAGAAAGGCATTTTCAATCAGAAAAATCATTCCAACAAAAATGTCCCAGCCAGTTCTACTCTAATACAAAGATACTTCTAGCAAAATCAGACAGTTATTTCTACTGATGATTTGAACATCACCACTGAGAACTTGACCAAAGCCATTCAATGTTACCTCTTTAGTTTCTTCCCTTCCCACCCATTCCCACTAGAAAAGGGGGGGGCGCATCCCTAAAATTTATTTCTATTTTGCCAATGTAAAAAAAAATCATAGAAAGACAAGATAAGGGAAGGACTGGACCAATAACCTCCATTGTTAGGCTGGATAGAAATGCATCATCTGGAGAAAACTTGTTTGCTGAACTCATTAAAATTGCCAGTGAAAAAGCACTGAGTCTATTGCAACCTCTATGATGATATTGGGTGAATCCAGGACAAGACTGGGCAGGAAATCAGGTCCTGAGATTTTTGTGGCTGAACTAAGCTTCAGTGACTGTTGGAAGAGGAGGAATTCCCTCCACGATGTGCAGGAATGAAATGAAAGCTGGTTGAAGCAGTTCCTGTTGCCATCTGTAAGAGACAAGAGGTGCTTCTGCACAAGGCTGTTTGCCAGTGCTCATTAGCATGATTTGCATGACCTCAAGACCAGCTCTGTGGCTGCATGCAAAGCTATGCCAACACTCTTGATGAATTTAAAAGCAGTGGATTAATTAACCAATGTAAATTATTACTATGAACATGAGAGTCATGAGGCTGCCATAGCACTGATTTTTAGCCATCTAATTTTTCCCCTTTTTTCCCCCTTGAGAGCTCCCCAAATCAGTTACAATTTCTCCTTGAGGGATTCATCCAATACACACTGAAGTCAGTGAGATTTCTTTCCCCCACATAAGGCCCTTCTTGTAAACATTTATTACCTTTCATTCCCCTCTTTTTGACTATTTCCATTGAAGCACTACTCTAGAGGGACCAAACTAGTGAACACAAATCAAATTTCTCAGAGCATAAATCTTACTTAAACTTCTTAGAATCACAGTGTTTGTCATACTGTAGTCTGTGGAGTCCTTTCCAATCAGCTGCAGAAAGAAACATTTTGAAACCAAGCAGAGGAGGGAAGGGATTTTTGGAAGAGAAGCAAGTTCATTAAGAGATCTCTCTAAGTGGTTCGTAGAATGAAAATGTTTGAAGACCATAACGTATTTTCTCCATATCCTTGTTGGATGTTGCATATCTGCAGTGTTAGAAGAATAAACATCTGACTATCTGTTTCTGGATATCTGCTTTGAGCATGAAGTTTTAGACCTTCTGTATAATCAGTCCATTCTGCAATTTCTACTACCACAGCATAATTTTATACAAAATATCAATATACCTAGAAACCAACTGAACAATAGTACTTTCAATTTTTTTATTTTATTTTGCAGGAAGAATACAGTTATGGGGACATCCAATTGCTGTAGACTGGGCAGAACCAGAAGTTGAAGTTGATGAAGATACAATGTCATCAGTTAAAATCCTCTATGTGCGAAACCTTATGCTATCAACCACCGAAGAGACAATTGAAAAAGAATTCAACAATATTAAACCAGGTATGAAATAACATAAAGTAGGTTTTTAGCTGTTCAGGGTTTAAGTCAAGTCCATTAAATTGGTAGATGTTATTCAGTTATAGTAAGCTAACTGTAGTTGGTCTGTTTCTTTCAAATATTAAATTGGTGGGGGAAAGGATAAAATAGTTGTTCTTTCCCTTGTAAAACCTTCAAGTACTGAAGCAATTTTCACCCAGTTTAAGTTCCTAAAACAGCCACTGCTGGCATTAGCTCATCCAGAAAGCTACTTGTTTTTTAACTGACAGCACAACTGACATTTTCAGGACAGTTTGGCAAGTCAAATAACTCTGCTGCAATCCAAAATGGTGTATGAAAAGTCCTAAGGATTCTACATTAGTAAAAATTACTTCTGTTGTGACATGTTTTTGTATATATGCTCTCCAGTAACTTCATTTCTGCGGAGAGGTTATTTAGGTTATTTTTTTTTTTAAGCATTACCTCCAAGGAGAGCAAGACTATGTAAGTGGGATAGAAGACAAATACTGGAAAGAGTCTATGAAAAAGGATAATGTTCAAAAGAGAGTGATTCAGGATGACTACTTCACTCCTGCCTGCAATGACTGACTGACATTTTTTAAAGGTGGTTTAATATAGCGAACATTGACATAAAACTTGCACACTAAAGACTCACAAAGCTCTTGGATTTTTAAACCCATATTTAACTTGACCAGGAATGGCAAATGAATGAAGACAGGCACAGGGAGGGATTCAAGTGGCAAACCACATAGCTATATGCCCCTCCTGCTCCATCTCTCAGTACCAGGCATCTGAGTGGATTCAGTGTGGGATTACAGGCTTCCACCATCTATCCCATAACTCAGGATAAACTCTCCTCAGCCTACGCATAGTATTCAGATCACTCTTCTGAACCCTCTCACCTTCCCCATCTCCAGGAGTGGGACAGAGGGTATTAAAAGGGATACCTCAGTCTGTGAAGATTTCACTCCCCTCTTGTCCCAGAGGCACAAGGTCCATCAGTAAAATCCTAGAGAATTACCTATAGCTGCTGGCCCCTTTGGTTTTTGCAACCGCACTAGACTCCACTTGCCACATTCCTGCAAATAAGTAATAATTTCTATGTTCTACAGCTATTTAAACCAAAATGTGTGTCCATGATGCTTCAAGGAAGGCAAAAAACCCTGCAGGCATCTACCAGTTTTGCCCCAAAGGGAAAACTTCCTTCCTGATCCCAAAGTAAGAAACTGGTCAGGCCCACAACACTCAAAAACCACTGCTTCTAAATTATAACTGCAGAGAGGGAGAGTGGGCAGCTAAGGAGCAGCTTTTTGGAGCTAGATACTAAAAAAAAAAAAAAAATCACCTATGTTCTACGTTCTAGAACTCTCATCGAATACAACTCTTGAAATTTATAAGCTTAATTCTCCATTGCAGAAATGAATAACATACAGAAACTTATATAAAAATACAAACCAATATTTATAATTTAATCCATAAATTATCCTGTTTTCTATTACAGACACCTATGAGTATGTACGATGAGATTTTCAAAAGTGTCTGCATAAGTTGAGCACAAGTTCCATTAATTTTCAATGGGAGTTTTGCTCCTAAATCATTCAGAAGCTTTTGAAAATTCAATTCTACATAAAGAAGTGCATTTTGGCATGCCAAGAAATACAATAATCTCTGCACTACTTTTTCTTGTGCTCAGCATCAGGAAATCATTCATGATTTAACTCACTTCTATTAACTTTCTCCTTAAAGTTTAAAAATGTATTACAGAGCATCTTAACTCTTCTGCTTTGTCTCTGCTCCATAAATTTCTCTTTTTCTCGTTAGGCTGCAGCTGAAAGATCTATTAGAAATTCCTTTATGAGTCATTCCTGTCTTTTTAATCCCTCAGTATAATACTTTTAGCAAACATGAAGTTGTTAGATAAATCATTTTACTTTCAGCTTCTTCTCCCCTTATTAATCCCAATTTGCTCCAGAACATTTAACCTATTAGCACTCTCTAAAAAATATGTTTATAGTCACCTAAAGTGTCTATAAAACTCCATCATTTTTCACTTAAACCAAATTTGCTCAAAGGAAATGGATTCCAAAACAGTTTATGGAAGTTTTTAAATTGCATTTGCTCTAATGATATATTTTTGCAGTTTTATCATTTTCTTCTCTACAGATTTTGATTCTGTGCAGGTATGAAAACTAGAAATGTCTCTGTCTTTCCCTTTTTATTATTATTAATATTTATTATTATTATGTTAGATGGATTAAAATTCTGGAACAACTTGTTTTTGAGGTTGTTGCGTGGTCTAAAAAATTGTGTATATAGTAGCAAAATCTGAGTTTTTGGGAAATAAGCACAGCTCTAAATTATAGTGAAATTATAATCGGAAATGTAGCAGCTATCTGAAATGATTTTCCCCCTCTCCTGAGGCTCTTGAACTGGATATAATGCTATACTGCAACAGGTGGGACTCACATGTACATTTTACCCAGTGATCCTGTACCTGGAAAGCATTTTGACAATAATACATCATCCAGTAACAACTGGTACAGTTTAAAGGAGTTAAAATCTAGAGCTGCCACTATGGATCAGATTACCCAAAGAGTCTCTAAACCCACGTTTCCCATTAACTTTAGTGGTAATGTTCTGAATGATCCAAGGGCAAAATAAAGCATGAAGCCTATTATGTTTTATAAAGCTACAATGTCAAATTCAACGCTTGCTATTAGGTTGTTTTGTGCCATTCGAATGACATGAAGAGTCTAGAGCACTCTGGACAATCAGGGGAACAGCGCCTAGAATGAGAGGCCCATTGCTGAATTTAACTTTCAAATTTATGCACACCATCTTTCACCTGGAAAAAGATTTTTGTTTCCCCAAGTGCACTAACATCTGACATGGAAGCCAAAGAACAGCTTCTCTGGAAATGAGGGCACAAGAGACAGGAATGCATATTATGATGTAGTCCCTTCTGCCTGTCTGCTCCATTCTTGTGACGGAATTAATGGTAATAAGCCAAAATTCTGCTCAAGAAATCTCAGGCAAAGGATTACATTTATGATTACAGGGAGCAAGAAGTCAATTGGCTCCCATTTCTGGCTGGCTGGCCAATGGGCAGCAAAGTGCTTGGATATATTTCCCCTTTAATTTTGAAAGTTGTACATCACCTTGTAGAGCCCATCAAGTTTCAAGGGATGTTAGAAAAGCTTTAGCTACATACCTAGAAGCAAGCCATTCTGCCTCTCCAACCATTACCCCCCATACAGATATAATTTTAGAAGTCAACCTGAGTGTCATTTTGAAGTAGTGCACCCAACTTCCAGTACTAGGTCTGATACCTTCTTGTTTCGCAGCCAATAATACTTTTAATTGCTTTTAATGCCCACCTCACCCCAAAAAATGTTGCTGCAACTGTTTCAGTAAGTACTTCTTACTGCAGTAACACAATTCCCTGTGTTCCAGTTCAGCATTCCAAGTAAGAAAAAACATAAGATTAAGGTCTGGTCTGCTCTAGAAAATTAGGTTGGTTTAACTGCGTCGGGCCGGGTGTGAAGAGTCCACACTTCTGAATCATATAGTTAAGCCAAGCTAAGTCCCTGTGCAAACAATACTAGGCTGCCAGAAGAACTCTTCATTTGACCTATATACTGCCTTTTAGTGAGATGGATTACCTATGCTGATGGGAGAATCCTTCCCATCAGCATAGGCAGGACCTACACTGAAGTGGTACAGCAGTACAGTTCAGTGGTGCAGCTATGCTACTGTAGCATTTTAAGTGTAGACAAGCCCTAATTTCACATTCACGTGCCACCTTTTGTCCCAGGATCTGTATCTATGACAGTAGATGTCTCAGTAGCAGTAGAGAATAGAAATGCACTTCCAGTAGGTGGGAATGGAGAAGACAGAGTCATTAAAAAAAATAAGGAAGATTAATTCTTATCTCTTTGATCACAGGAAATAGAAACAGCTGCTTCTATTTTTGGTAGGAAAATCAATTACTCATGTTGGTGCTGAATGTCTCAGTTCCAAAAATATTGGTACTGGTAGCACAGTAAATAATGGTGAAAATAACTGCAGCAGAAATAGATTCAAAAAAAGTACAGAAAACTTGGAATTGGATTCTAGATCTGTCATAGAGTCATCTACATTGTATTAATTGTGGAATTCAACTAACCACTAAGCCAGTGATTACCTGGGTATCTGTATCAACAAACAACTCTGGGCCCCAATCCAGGGATCTTATAGCTGGCAGCTGCTCACTGCCTCTCCTTCCCCTCTGCCACTACCTGCTTTCCCTGGGACACTTCCCCATATCCCCAGCACCTACTCAGCCCCTGTATAAAGGCCACAGTATGGGAGCCAGCCGGGCTGGAGCTCCGCTTGCTACCCTGATCCTGCCTAGCACTGCTCTGTCCCAGGTACTTCTCTCTACAGACAGCCAGTCCTTCTTCCCCAAGCTCCAGGGGGAGATTGGGCTCCTCTCTGCCCTGCAGCCCTTCTTATAGAACCCAGCCTGGCTCTGCTGGCTGCTTCTAAGCCTTCCTCTGGTTGGCTGGGTTCTGTGCAGCCATTCCAAAGGCTGCTATTAACCCTTTGCCAGGCAGTGTGGGGGCAGTTGTCCCATGACACTCTCATTAAAGTTTTCCTCACAGGCAGTGTAAATTGCACTTGTTTGCACAACTGCACCTTGTAACAGACCCAGTAAGGTCTGTTGTATTGATCAAAAAATTCTACATTTTCACTGAAAATCTGTAAACTGGTGTTTATTCAATACACCATCGATTATAACCTAACTGGATTTAGAGTAACGCTTCGCTCTCTGACCCTTGTATATTCATGTGTTCTGCAAAATTGCTTGGCAATCAGGAGGTAGAACAAATATTCAGAAAACAGGACTGCCTTGCATTCTTCAGGACAGATGACAGTCCTGATCATTGACTTTATAATGGGCGCTGACATACACATCACCTTTCATGTAGCCAGTGGAAACACAGGAAAAGGTTCTTATACAAAGTAACAAAGAGGTAAATTTTTGTAAAAGGAAACTAGTGTTTCTAAACTTGCTGATTGTGCGGAGGCTGCATGGATGTAAAAGTCAGGACTAGCTGCAAGACATAAACAAAATCAAAGTGAATTTGTATCTCACATGCCTAGAAGAAATCTGAATCCATCATCAAGCATATGACACCAAATGACATTTTAAACAAACTGAATGTGAATGTTCTATGGAATCTGACACAATTCAAGAATCTATTACATAACCAGCTGACAGTTGCATTTAGCCATCCTAGTGGAGACTACCAGACTTAAAAATTCCTCTGAGTTGAAATGCACTTGAATGCACTTCCTCGCTGTATTTTTTAAAAACATTTATATATCTGGTTCTAGAATATTCCAGAGCTTCACTTAAAAGCTAAGATCATGGTTCTGTTGCAGTCTGTAAAGTTTGTTGCTCTATTTCCATTTACTGCACATGGTTTCCTTGTCAGTCCTGATTTTTACCAAATCTGATCTAGCTCAATTGATATACCTGAAAATAGGACTGCAAGGGTAGCCTTGACTTGTTAGTTCAAAAAGAGTTACTTATTTTACTGTGTGTATATATCACAAATATTAAGGTTTACTTTTTCTGTTAAATTAACTGTACTTTTCTATAACCATAAATGAAAAACTCAACCAATTTAGTTTTAAAAAGTACTTGGCAATACCAGATCTGTAGAATATTTACTTAACTTAGTCTGTTCAAACTTTTAAACTCTGAGAAGTGTAACATTCTGACTTGGGTAATCAGACCAAATTAAAATGATTGCATGACAGGTTCAGTAATTACTCATTTTGATCATGACCCTACAAACATTTATGCACAAGCTTAGCTTTACATCCAAGTAATCTTACTGAGTTCAGTGAGATACTCACATGCATAAGTGTCTTCAGATCAGAACTTTGGTTTGTAAAACTAAATGCTAAAAATACAACCCAGAATGTTAATTCAAATTTGTATTCCTTTGAAAAGACAGCTACAAAACTAATATCCCAACATTTTTTGCAGGTGCAGTTGAAAGAATAAAGAAAATCAGAGACTACGCATTTGTACACTTTAATAACAGAGATGATGCAGTTGAAGCTATGAAAGCCTTAAATGGGAAGGTAATGCTGGATTAGTAGCATTCATAATATATTGGTGTTATACAACTGTATTTGCTTCTTTGTAATTGTTTGCCATTTATGTAATCAAGTTTCAGCCTTTTGGGTATTCACAAACTATTCATTTTGACTATTTACTATTTATCTGCATAATAGAAACTGGTCACCTAAAACACATAGTAGTGTTCTGTTCTGACTTGATGCAAGAAACAGAATAATGAACAAATGACTAATACTGAATAATAGGTCACAAAATCTCATGCTTTGCACTTTGAATACCTTTTCCTTATGTGTCAACAAAAAACAAGGCAATGTGCAATAGTAAATGATGACTGCAAACACAGTCAAACCAAATTTTTTTCCCAGAATTCAGCCAATTTTCATGCCATATACAATTATTTGGAATTATTATATAATAATTATTATTAT
>ML677335.1:18138245-18270483 GCA_007922305.1 Dermatemys mawii | reverse complement strand
CCAGGATTCAGCCAATTTTAATGCCATATACAATTATTTGGAATTATAATGCAATAACTAGGTCTTAAGAGTTATTAACTATTTTATTATTTTCATATGTGGCAAATATTGTGTATAATATTATGTAATAGTATTACATATTTATCATGGGATGTTATTCATCCCTATTTTATTCCTGCTTCTACTGAGGAATCACTTCAATTGTGCCAAATCCTTTCCAAACACATAGCAATAGCCCCTGCTCTGAAAAATGTACAGTTTAAAAAAGTGTATTAACATAATCCCAGATTACAGTAACAGGAGCTAGACACATGCTAAAAATATATCCTGTGATGAGAACATGACAGCAAGAGAGGAAATTCAGGGTCCATGAATTCAAACATATGGGATATTTAATCCACACCCTCTTTAGCTCTGCATCGCAACTAAATACATGCTTGCTAAGAACATAAATCCATTTGCCTCTTGTAAAACAAACAGTCATTGGTCAGGTATAATACAGTTCAAAAACTCTGTTCAGAGAGACTACTTTTCTTGTAATTGCAGTGCTTTTCAATCTAGAAGCTGAATAAAACTATATAAAGCCATCTTATGCATGTACAAATGTACTCCACATTTTCTGAGATGTGCAATCACTATCTTGAACATCTATCTTGGGAAAATAGGTAATGCAGTCACTTTTCCATTGAAGGGTGCTGTACTACAGTACCTCATTGAAAAATTGCATCAAGCCCACTGATACATATTTTGCATCACCTGTTGGAATCAATACTGAAGATGTGAACTTAAAATTAACATCACAATGAAAACTGGCTCCCATTTTCATGTCCTCATTATTGTTTTCAAGTTAATATAAATGGTAATGTTTGGGTTAGGGAAGGGACAAGTAGACCTTACCTAATTTTGAACCTTCTCAGAAAGTGTCGTTTTAAAATGAGTAGTTGATTGAATTCACACATTACTGTGGACAGAAGAAGAGTGTCTCTAAAATTATGTCTACACGTGGAGCTGGGACTGTGATTCCCAGTTCAAATAAGCATACTTGTGCTAGCTCTCATAGAGCTAAAAACAGAGGTGTAGCCATGGTAGCACAGGCAGCAGTAGCACAAGCCAACATCTTGAGTAGACATCTGAGGTCCAAGAAGGTTTGTAGCTGAGGCAGCTAGCCCACACTGCCTCTCACCACTGCTTGTGCTACCATGGCTACCCTACTATTTTTAGCGCACTAGCTCCTTGAGCACTGGCATGAGTATGTCATTGGGAACTGGGAATCACACACTCTACCTCCAAGCGTAGACATAGCCCAAGTTCCTCTAACTTCACAGCAGCTACAGGCAGAAGACGAGCAGACTGCCATGGTTCACACATTTTGCAACAGCAGCCAGAGGCCATCTTCTCTTTCTGACCTGGGAACATGGCCTCACTGCAGAAGATTATCAAACTCTTTCAGCTACCCCACCTAAGTAGCTGTGGTTAGCAAAATGCAGAACTTAGCAGGGCTTATACAAAACAGTCATGATGATGATGGATACTGTACTGCATTTCTGCTTCCCTTGCATTTTTCCATGCATTTTTCTTTGTTTTAAAGGTGCTGGATGGTTCCCCTATCGAAGTGACATTAGCAAAACCAGTAGACAAAGACAGTTATGTTAGACACACCAGAGGCACAGGGGGACGAGGTACCGTGCTACAAGGAGAATATACTTACACATTTGGACATGTGTATGATCCTGCTACAGCCTACCTTGGAGCTCCAGTCTTCTATGCACCTCAGGCCTATGCAGCTATTCCTAACCTTCATTTCCCTGCCACCAAGGGTGACCTCAGCAGTAGGGGCATTATCCGACCACCGTCCATTAGAGGTAACTCTGGCAGCTATGTCTATGGCAATCAAGAAATCTATCACTGAAATAGCTTTGTAGCTAGAGTAGGAGGTACATTTATGAAATCAAATATCCATGCACCACACTAAAGCTGTCCATTCATGCATCACATTAAAGCTGGTTCCACTAAAAAGTTTTTTAAAACTTGAGGCATACACCAGTTTTAATTAAATGGCAAAATTAGCATAAACCATCTCGGATTATGTGAGTTGAAGCATATCCCCACTCAGGCACTTCGGAATCCTTCAGACAGACCATAAGTTGGGGCTGCTCCTGAGTCTTTAATGATCTGAGGAGTGTCCCAAGGTCATTGTCCCATGGTTCCTCACTGTGAAGGAACTCCAGCCCACCCTGTTCTTAGGAGTTCCAATGGCTAGCGCTAAAACATTCAATAATCTTCCTGGAACACACAATAGTCTCCCAAATGTCCTGCTTTTCTCAGTTACTTCCTCTTCTTTACACCTACCACAATCTCCATTCACTGAGACAGACCTATGCATATAGCCCAGCTTTCTATAATTCTTCCTAGCCTTAGGTCAAGCATCCTTTTAAGAAAGCGAGTGAAAGCCCTCATACACTGGAAAATAGCCTGTCTTTGGAACCTCTCCTTTAAAAGGGGATGAGAACCTTCAGGCAGGCTAAGCAAACAAATATATATATATATACATATACCCTCATCAGATCAGGAGAAAGCCGAAAGTCTTTTAACAGTCTCTGAATTACTCTTGCTCCAAAATAAACAAACCAAAAATCCTCCATTTTGTCTCAGGAGGGAAAAAACAAACAAAATAAGAGTTATCCACCCACAACAGAAATCCTTGCCCACAGCTGGCTGTTGATTCAGTCTTAGAAGCCTAGCGGTGGAATTCCCTCTGCTTTTAATGGTTCAAGGCTGGGTTTTAGGAAAACTAAGCAGTCCCAGGAGATTCGGTGATCTGTATATTGACTCTTAGCTCTGCACAAGCAGGAAATTTTCTAGCCAGGCCATTACCCTAGTCATTCTTGGGCTCTAAGCAGCATTGCAGCATCATTATAGGGAATGACAAATGAACCTCCAAAAGAGAGATGCTCCAAGAAGTGGCCATAAGCACTAGCAGGTTACACTGTCAACATTAGGTATCTTTTCAAGTATGTCAACTACAGAGATCAAAACTGGGAATAGTTTTGTTGCACAATCTTGTTCGTTGGGTTTTATTTTCACAACAATCAAATGGTTAGTAGTTCAGTCTGGGGTCCTATTATATCTCACTGCTACAGATTTGGATATATAGTTCCAGTTTTGATCTATCACCATGTAGACAAAACATTAGTTATTTAACATGACAAGAAGTCATGATTCTTAGCAGCTTTTTAATTTTGTTTTGTGTTTTGTTTCTTGCAACAAAACAAATAAAAAGCCAGTCCAACAGAATGGATAGTATAACGGATTGGTAAAATTAATTTTGAAATTATTGGTGCAAATTTGCAGTGACTAGAGAGGAGTCTGAACGAAACCTTAGGTCCAAAACATTTCCAAAACTAAGGTGTGTGAATGTGAATGTTACACATGCCCACTTACTTTATAATGGGCTTAATTGAATTTTGGGATGTTCAAAATCCAGATCTTTTCAGTCATTTCTAGTAGTGACTCAGATCATTAACAACTAACAGCAGACTGATGTTCTATGTGAAATCAGATGGTGTTCTCAACCCATTTCCAGGTAGAAAGATGTTCTAAAGAACAAAGTTCTCAGTCTGAAGTCTTCAGTAGAGTTGATGAGGACTGAATTAACTAACCTATTCTGTAACCCCTTAGAAGTGATCCCTTCAGAGAAAAATCAAGACACATTGGCTGCATGGTATGATTTGGGAAATTTGCACTGCTGCTGCCCATGCTTTAGCTTTACTGTGCATATATAAATCTAAACCCCACTAAAATTACATTAAGAAAATGTGTCAAAACTGCCAAATCATTCAGTTCACTTTTCTTTAGTATGCTCTCACTTGTTAATCTCTTAAATTCCCAAAGAATCCTTCTGAAAGGAACCAGTTGTAATGTGAGAAAATGGTTATTAGTTCAAAGAAGGGGAGGAAAAATCTCTGTATTCCAAGTTCATTAAAAGTCTTAGGGTATGTCTACACTTACAGAGTTTTTGCACTGTACGTTTCACCAGTGATAGGGAACCCATGAAAGTAAAGCGCTGGTTTGTGTACTCATTCAATTTCTCAGGTGTCAGAGAGTGTTTACACTACCAGCACTTTCATTGCGGATGAAAGCAGTGCTGTAGAGCAGCTATCCACAGTGCAGCTCTCTCAACAGATCTTGCGGGAAGGTGAGGGAGTGGAAGGCATTATGGTTCACTGCTCAGTGTCCTGCGCTGGCCTGCTTCATGTCGCAGGAGCCCCACTACTTCCTGGTTTCTTTCATGGCATTTTTTTCTAAACCTCCTGTTGCCTGTCTGCTTTCCCTGTCACATCTACAAACAAAGGGAAAGAGAGCTTCAAACTTCCTGGGGCTTACAGGGGGAGGGGCAGACATCTGTGCACCAGAGCAGCGGAGATGCTGGCCACAGTGGTCGCTTTTGGAACTGTGGGATATCCTCCAGAGGCCATAGGGTGTTTATACTGCTTGAATGTGTCTTCACTTTCACAGCAGCACAAAAAGAACGTGATAAGAGCTGTATGCCTCTCATGGAGGTGGTTTTCTTTTTGCAGTGAAACTTTTGAGGTTTCACCGCAAAAAGTCATTAACAAGTGTAGATGCTCCTGTGATTTTAGCGCAAAAATAGGACTTTTTGAACTTTAAATAGTAAGTGTAGACATACCCTTAAATTATGCCAATGGGCAGTAATCAGTCTAATTTTAACTGTCCCTGTTACTCTTCAACTGTAAATCAGGTTAGAAACATGGCAAAAAATCAAAAGTAATCTGTGCATGAATTAAATGGAAAGTTAAGCCTCATGTTGACTGAACAAAACAGAGAAGATGGGAAAGTTAGTCAGAAATAACTAGGAAATTCCTAACTAAAACATCTGAAGGCACTTTAGGAAAACAATACAAAAGGTGATGGGATAGAGATCTGGTTTATATTGGTTAAATTATTGATAATCCAATAGAGAAGTGATACCATAGGAATAAGGACAATTTTAGTTATATACTGTAATTGCTTAAAATTTCCTGGTTCACCATATCTTCTAATTTGCAGTGAATTTTCTAAGGACACTATGCTGCTCATAGCTTGCAGCCTGAAATTAGAGGCACTAAACATAAATAAACCCTCAAAGAAGTATTATAAAAGCCAGAATGATTGTGTAGGTACTAGCTCTATATTCATGGTATTATTGTATTTTCCTCCAAAGATAATAAAGAAATGTCCCCTTGTGAGTTCTACTTCATGGTGAATAGTGTGGTATGAATCCGCAATAGCTCTCAGTTAGTCAGTGTTCTTACCCATCTTCTTATCAGAAATCAGTGAATGGGGCTAACTTTTCCATTACAGTAAGAATCAGGGTGATTTTCCAATGATTTGATTCAGTTTAATGCTTCTTACATTCCTAGAAATTTACATGAATGTACCTGTAGGGGCTGCGGGAGTTAGAGGACTAGGAGGACGTGGATACTTGGCTTACACTGGCCTAGGTCGTGGATACCAGGTGAAAGGAGAAAAGAGGGGAGAAGACAAACTCTACGATCTTTTGCCTGGAATGGAGCTTACCCCATTAAACCATATTGCTTTAAAACCACATGGAATTAAACTTGCTCCTCAGGTAGGTAAAATAAATTAGGGGAAATTGCTCTGTTTAGACCCATATTAGTCTTCTTTCTAATGCTTTCTGAACAATCCAATAGATTTAAACCCAGTTTGAATGGCTATTTGTTTTGAAAATGCTGATAGTTGATCATAAGTATGTTCATATACTGATCTGCTCAGCCTTGAAAGAGACGTTATAAAGAATAACAACAAGATACCGCTGCAAGTTGTTAAAGAAGGGTTCTGCTGTCTTAGGGTCTGTTCCAACTATTCTTGAAGACTACACAAATTGGCTTGAAGTTACTTTTACTATCACTTCAGCCTCAGTGTATCCTTGTGAGGCGCACTAATAAAGAGAATCAGAGGGGTAGCCGTGTTAGTGTGGAATTGCAGAAGTGACAAAGAGTCCTGTGGCACTTTAAAGACTAACTAAAATTTTTAGAGCATAAGCTTTCTTGGGCTAATACCCACTGCATGCATCCGACGAAGTGGGTATTAGCCCACGAAAGCTTATGCTCTAAAAATTTTAGTTAGTCTTTAAGGTGCCGCAGGACTCTTTGTCACTAATAAAGAGATATCTCCTTAGATTATTACTGATATGTTTTATTTTAATTTTAAGAAACAATAAAAAAGACTTATTAAAACAGAAAAAAAATAAAGAAGGGGGTCATATTAAAAAAATTTCTGCTTTCCACAGCATAATATATCACAATATTAACACTACATAGCTAGAGGCCTCAAACTACAATAATCATTCCAATATGGTAACAGAATAAAAAATTGTGAACTTAAACATGCCCTCAGTTCTCAGCATGTCAGTTCCCATTGACTTTCATAATTTCTATGAGAGTTATACTCCAGATCCGAGGGCAGAACTTTATGCATACTGTGTAATTGAACATGAAAGACTACTGCTGTGAACCTGAATATTTTCTCAGTGAAACCTCCTTTTAAAGTTAATGTTAAAGTTAATGTACCAGTCATTCAGTCTTTGACAAAAGCAGAACTCTTGCAGAAGTCACAAAATTATTTATAGTTAAAACATGCAGCACTGGGCTCAACACAGATAACAAACTTGTTGAAATTAGAGAGAGGCTCAAAACAGAATCCCAAATCAGAACAAATTCCCTGGAATTTTGAGGGTCTACCCTTCATTATGAACCCTCACTCTCTTTATTTGGGGAAGTTCTGGATTGGATATCAACTTATTGTTATTAATACTTACCATCACCGTAGTACCTGCAGGTCACAAATTTTCTCTTAAAACTATTTTTCAGCAGAATTAGGTTTTTGACTAAATGAGGCTTTTACAAAAAGTTTCTGTTCTCCGCAGAGAATTCTGATATTTCATCAAAATATGGAATACCTGAAAAGCTAAATATTTTAATTAAAAATAGCACTACGATGCCTGACATTAGGTGTAGTTCGGGTACCTTGTGCTCTCATTCTCCTTTGTAAACTGGGCTCCCAGGTTGAACAATATCTTCTATGATGCACCATTTAATCCCACATGGTAGGATTTATGCTTCTAAATCACTTAGATGTTTTTGAAAATGTTGCCCTTGATATTTAAAAGTGACACTGCTCATTATAAAAGAGGTCAGTTAATTAGCACAAGAAACATGTGGTAGAACGCATATTGCCTCTAAAATATGGTTGAAAACTTCTCTCTTTCCAATCCCAAATCTGACTGTTTGAATCTCCTGAGAATATTGTGTCCCAGTGCCCAGAGGCTGTTCTTAGATCGTTGTAGATGAATTATCTCTAAAGATTTTAAAGATATACAAGAGACAACCTGAAATAGAACTGATACTGACATTTATTTAATATGAAAAATCTTCCCGATAAAGCTGTTTCCTTAGGAACATACAAAATGTTGTCACAGGAACAAATTTGGAGGTGGGCTTAAATGAATCTAAACCCAAGACACTACTCTAGTGTAATTCATACTTTCTTCAGTATGTAAATTATACCAGTTGAGAGGCAGACTCACTGAAAGCAATCCATGTCCAAACATAGAACTTACACTCCCTTCTGCATTTGGCCTCCTGAATCTAAAAGAGTCTAGGGCATTGTAGCTGACAGGCCAAGGAGTTAAAAAAAAATGTTTAGAAGGAAAAACAACTAATATGCAAATATAAATTACAGTACCACACATAGGCACACAGTGGTAGGATAGAATAAGGTATAAATTATAATAGCTTTCATTTGCCTTTTAATCTGGTCAATATTATTCATTAATCTAGGTCCATTTCAGAGACGCCCTTCCAAATTCTGTTTCCTGTCCCCAGCTAAATTTGTATATATATGTACATGTCTCACATGGAATGTCAATATTGATAGGACAGCTTAAAAAAGAGCCTAACGAGCTATTCATAAACAAGCTTTGGACTCTGGTGGCTAAATATTTTAAAAGCAGCTTCTCAAATGTTGTCAGCAATTTTTCATATTTAAGATTCTGTATGTGCAATTTTTCGTATCTAAGTTTTTGCATACACAAACATTTGCCTTTGTGCGCACAAGCTGCATTTGTACATGAGAATCAGGTAAATGCCTAACTACCCAATTTCTGAACTGCCATTTGCAAACTCAAACGTGAGTTTATGCAAATAAGAATTTAAAAATGAAATTGAATATATGTAAAATTATAAATGTGAAAAATCACTATTGCAGTTTTGATGGGTGGATTCTGATGCCTTGAAAAACAGAAGCTTGAGTGTCCAGTGCAGTACTATGAGTATGAATAGCCTGCACACATTTATAAAACAAAGATAAGGTCTAGCACAGTGGTTCTCAAACTTTTGAGAACCGCGACCCAATTTTCCTTCCTCGGCTGCTGTGGCGGACCCTTGTATATCTGCCGAAAAGCCGCTGAATGCAGAAATAATTCATTCGGCGGCTTTTAAGAGGCGGCAGGAGCTCGCAACCCCCCCCCGGAAGCACGTGGCGACCCCCAGGGGGGTTACGAGCCCCAGTTTGAGAAACCCTGGTCTAGCACATTAGAGGCGGGATGTTCTTGTGGATAAATTGGATAATAGAATCAGGAGACCTTCCTCTATGACTTTTTGAAGTCTCTTTACTGCCCTGTGCCTCAATTTCCCTGTTTATAAAGAAGTAGAATTAACACTTTCCCAGCTAAGAGGAGAACAGAGAGGTAAATTTACCCGTGTTCGTAAAGCACTTTGAGCAAAGGGAAAACCTGTCTTATGAAAGGAGACTCAAAAAACTTGGCTTGTTTAGCCTAACCAAAAGAAGGCTGAGGGGAGATATGATTGTTCTCTATAAATATATGAGGGGGATAAATAACAAGGGGAGAGAGGAATTATTTAAGATCAGTACCAATGTGGACATAAGAACAAATGGATATAAACTGCCAATCAGGAAGTTTGGATTTGAAATTAGACGAAGGTTTCTAACCATCAGAGGAGTAAAGCTCTGGAACAGCTTTCCAAGGGGAGCAGTGGAAGCAAAAGACATATCTGGCTTCAAGACTAAGCTTGATAAGTTTAAGGAGGGGATGGTGTGATGGGATAGCCTAATTTTGGCAATTAATTGATCTTTGACTGTTAGCGATAAATATGCCTAGTGGCCTGTGATGGGATATTAGATGAGGTGGGATCTGAGTTACTACAGAGAATTCTTTCCTCGGTGTCTTGCTGGTGAGTCTTGTCCACATGTTCAAAGTTCAGCTGATTGCCATATGTGGGGTCGGGAAGAAATTTTCCTGCAGGGCAGATTGTCAGAGGCCCCGGGGGTTTTCTCCTTCCTCTGCAGCATGGGGCACAGGTCCCTTGCCGGAGGGTTCTCTGCACTTTGAAGTCTTTAAGCCTTGATTTGAGGCCTTCAGTGGCTCAGACATAGGTTAGGGGTCTATTACAGGAGTGGGTGGGTGAGATTCTGTGGGCTGAGTTGTGCAGGAGGTCAGACTAGATTATCATAATGGCCCCTTCTGACCTTAAAGTCTATGACTCTATGACTTTAAATTTAAGTTCAAAGCATTACAACACTGAACAAACAGTTTAGAGGAGGCAGCTTTGATGAAAATTTAACAGGATGATTCCTGATAGTCTTTTGTGCAGTAGTCTGTTTCCATTTTAAGATCACTGAACATAGTATATGGTAGAGTTATTTGATCTGGATACCCAAATGAATGAGAACAGACACAGCAATGGTTTTTGTGCTGCAGGCTGCAACTTAGTTAGTGCTCTTCTCCAATGTTAATCTTTCACCAGCCTTATCCCGCATCTCCCAATAACAGACATATACGTGGGTTCAGTGAGGGGGTTACGTAGTTCCTATTATATAACCCATAACTCAGAGCAGACTCTCCACTGCCTACCCCAAGGATTCAGCTTTCTTTGCTGAACCTTCTCATCTTCCCCTGCTTCCCCTACAAAGGGGACAGAGGATACCAAAGAGAGTTTCTGTGTAGACTTATGTACCACTGCCATTTGCAAACTCAAATCTGGTCTTCCTCTTGCCCATAGACCTGGAGTCCACCAGAAAAAGGCTTTCAGCTCTTTGGTCTCTGGCCCTCTGGCCTTCTGTCCACACTGGACACCAGTCTCAAGTGGTGATGAACTACCATTCATAAAGTTCCTCAAATGAAATTCCTAAAACCTATACCTATTTAACCTGTGCTTTCCCATTTCTATGAGGAAGGCAAAAACTCCACTAGGCCATAGCCAATTTGACCCCAGTGGGAAAAATTCCTTCTTGAACTTTTAAACAGGTAATTAGTTATACCCAAAGCAACATAGAATTATAGAATTATAGAATATCAGGGTTGGAAGGGACCTCAGAAGGTCATCTAGTCCAAACCCCTGCTCAAAGCAGGACCAAAACCCAACTAAGTCATCCCAGCCAAGGCTTTGTCAAGCCTGACCTTACAAACCTCTAAGGAAGGAGATTCCACCACCTCTCTAGGTAACCCATTCCAGTACTTCACCACCCTCCTAGTGAAAACGTTTTTCCTAATATCCAACCTAAACATCTCCCACTGCAACTTGAGACAATTACTCCTTGTTCTGTCATCTGGTATCACGGAGAACAGTCTAGATCCATCTTCTTTGGAACCCCTTTTCAGGTAGTTGAAAGCAGCTATCAAATCCCCCCTCATTCTTCTCTTCTGCAGACTAAACAATTCCAGTTCCCTCAGTCTCCCCTCATAAGTCATGTTGTCCAGGCCCCTAATCATTTTTGGTGCCCTCCGCTGGACTCTTTCCAACTTTTCCACATCCTTCTTGTAGGGTAGGGCCTAAAACTGGACACAATACTCCAGATGGGGCCTCACCAATGCCGAATAGAAGGGAATGATCACATCCCTTGATCTGCTGGCAATGCCCCTACTTGTACAACTCAAAATGCCATTAACCTTCTTGGCAACAAGGGCACAATGTTGACTCATATGCAGCTTCTCATCCACTGTATCCCCTAGGTCCTTTTCTGCAGAACTGCTGCCTCGCCATTCGGTCCCTAGTCTGTAGCAGTGCATAAAAAAACCCATAAACACCAGTTCCTATAGTATATAATTATCAGGAGGGAGGGTGGAAGAGTTTAGCTAAACATGGGGCAAAAGGCCTGATAAATCCTGTACTTGGGTTGTGGGAAGCAAGAACCAATCACCTTGCATCTCCCTCATTGGCTGATGAGCAGCAGAGCACTGAAGGGAAATAGGACCTTCCCCTGTATACACTCCCTGTTTAAATCTAAAGCCAGCTGGCATCTAGAGGATCCAATCAAGATTCCTGTCGATAAAACTGGTGGATGACATTGTCTGAACAAACAACTGACTTGGGCCTCATTACTAGAAAGCTATGTAGAATAGTGAGCCCCTAGTAGAGCTCTTAATTATCAGTATTAAAACTGATTTGGGACACTCTATATAGTCAGTGATTTGGAAGAAGGAATATAAAATAGGATGATAACATTTATGTACAATCATTTATTTTGTGGAATAATCAATGCAAAGAAAGAGGGCAATACCACTCAGAATTTCTGTTACAGACCAGGAGCATCAGCGAGCAAGTAGCCTCTGCAATAAACTGGGCAGAAATGCAACTTAAATAGTTTTTAAGCAAATAAATAATTTGGAGAGGGATACACCCCCACTATTCATTCACTACACACCACTAAGCAGGAGAAGAAGCAGAGAAAAAGTGGGATAATGCAGTCACAATTCTTTAACAGATATTAAAAATGCAGAATTCTGGAGACATAAATGGGTTAATGAATAGAAGTCAAAGGAAATTATTCCAATGCTGCATCAAAGTAAAACACTTAATGGACTAAACTGAAAATAGATCAGATTCAGTGGTGTGAATCATCATGAATTAATTGATGGTTTAACATTTAAGTTGCTTACATTATTCTTAGATTTTATGACCCTTGAAACCTCCTAAACGTGTGTGTGTGTATATTATATATATTTTTATATATATAACTAAGAATTTTGTGTATATTATATATATTTGTATATAATGTACACACATATATATAATATACACAAAATTCTTAGTTATATGTATATAACTAAGATAGATAGATATAACTAAAAATTTTGAGCATATAATCTACAGATGAAAATTAATGGAAAGCAAAGTATTTTTGCACCCAGTAGGGCTGGAGATGGGCCAGAACATTAAAATGTGGTTGTAACTGGTATACATTTTTCTCTTATAGGTCTTAGAAGAAATCTGCCAGAAAAATAACTGGGGACAACCTGTTTATCAGCTTCATTCTGCAGTTGGCCAGGACCAAAGACAATTATTCCTATATAAAATCACTATTCCTGCCCTTGCCAGCCAGAATCCTACTATGTATGTAACTATTCCATTTTGTATGGTTTTTAATCAATTTCTAAAATTTTCTATTTATTTAGTATCAATGCTAGAAACCATTACACAGGCCACTATTTATATTAATTTTAGACTTGGAGAGGAAGGATAAAGTTTTACTTGAACAAGAAGGATAAAACAAAACACTAAATAGCTACTCATTCAGTATGAACTATCCATCCTGTCTACTGAATGAGGTAAGAGTCCCGTGGAAAAAAATAGTATATGATCAGGTAATTAAAGGCTGTATCAAATCATATGTATAAGGGAGACAAATTAAAGTTGCACAGGCAACCTTAATTCTGGCATTTCCTAACTTTTAAGTGCTTGACTTTGCAATCTTAATGTTTTCTAAATAGTTTTTGCTGGGTAATTTCTTAGGATTTTTAAAAAGCAAACCGAATAAACAAATTCCAGCAAGTGGCATCATACTGATTCATCAGCAGGTTTGGAACCTTTAGACCTACTTCACAGACTTCTGTCACCTGAGCTAACAGCAGTAGTGGGCTGTTATCCTCTACATGAACCAGCACTAAAGGAGGATTCATCACACACTCTGCTAGTGTGTGTCACAGGTATTTGCTGACACCACAGGAATGGTGAGACTCAGGAATCTTGGATTCTGTTCCCCGGTCTGGAGAGGAATGTGCTGTAGAGGGCTCAAACTCTTCTCTTCATTGTCCTCAAGCTTGACTTTTTCTGTTTTGGCCCCCTCAAACTTTCCCCTATCCAAGGCTTAACCCTTCCCCACCCTAGCTATTAATCCTAGTCTCTTTACCTACTCAGTTCCAGTCTCCACTCCTCAGGCTTTTCATACCAGTCCCATTCCCATTGCCCAGCTAGCTATAGTCTTCCCCACACCCCCAGGCTCAATCTCCCCCCAGTTTCTTGTCCCTGAAGTTTTGTCCAGCCAGTCCCAGTTCCCTCCTTCCTAGCCCCTTAGCTAATCTGCCTCTCTCCCATCAGCCCCCGTCTCCAATCACCACCCTGCCCTTATATTTCTTGCTCATCCCCACTGTCTCACAGATCCTGAGTTCCTGGTCCAAATACAGTGTCCACCTATGACTGGCTGCTTGTCCCAGTCTGTTTGCCTAGTCAATGCCAGTTTTCCCCCTTGACTCCAGCTCCTTGTCAGATCTGTCCCTCCCTCTACACAATTCTCAGTATCCCTCTCCCCCTGATTTTTCACAGGGATGACAAAAATTAAATCCCTGATGCAAAGGCCGCCATGACCCTCTGCCAAATTTCAGGCCGCTGCTCCAAAACATTGTGGCACTACAGCTTTTGAAAGAAATTATCTCCAGAATTTTTTTTTAACAGTCAGCAAAACCAATGTATTTTTTCCATAGACTCAACTTTTGGAAATGTCTGAACTATTTTTTAAGTTTCCAAATTAAAAAAATTAAAATCAGTCTGAGGCAGACAACTAGGTTGAAAAATTTCAGTCCAAGCAGTTAAAATTTAGCAAAGTATAAACAAAGTATAAGGGTCTTACAACAGGAAGTGTCGGGTAACCTTAATAATAGGCCGTGCCACTAACCATGTCTATAATTATACCAACTAGGAATCAAATACAGTATATTTCCACTGCTAACATATAACAATATTTTGGATGCATTTCACCGGGTCACACCATATCATGTAATCAAAAATAATTGTTAATCAGTCATATTTAGCAAATAGCCACTCTATATTTAAAAGTTACACCTCCAGTTTGAGAGAGTTTACAAAAATAAGCAGAAATATGCAGGTTTTCAAGATAGCATGTCTTTTTTCCTGCATGAACAGTGAAGTTCAGGCTACTAACATTTGTGTATGCTGCATACATTAATATTAAGTAATTTCTTTCTTTTATAGTAATGTTTTTCTCAAATACATATTCTCTCACAGAATATCAATAACACACCATTTTTCTATTTGAGCAAAATACTTGACAGGAAGTATGAATTGTCAAGCTGTCATTCTTAGAATAGGATGCCGTTTTGTTGTAGTCCTATTGGCCCCAGGATATCTAAGAGACAAGATGGTTGAGGTAATATCTTACATTGCACTAGCTTCAGTTGGTGAGCTAGACAAACTTTTGAGCTTATTCAGAGCTGATCTTCAGGGCTGGGAATTGTACTGTAAGGGTTTTTCTACACTGCAATTAAAAACCCGCAGCTGGCCCATGCCAGCTGACTCAGGCTCACCGGGCTCAAGCTAAGTTGCTGTTTAATTGCAATGTAGATGTTCAGTCGGGCTCAGGCTGGAGCCTGGGCTCTAGGGCCCTACAAGGTATGAGAGGCCCAGAGCTCAGACTCCAGCCTGAGCCCAAATGTCTACATCACAACTAAACAGTCCCATGAGCCTGGGTCAGCTGGCATGGACCAGCCACAGGTGTCTAACTGCAGTTAAGACATACCCAGAGTGTCACAGCTAAATACATGGTAAAACAGGCTGTTCAGTGTCTCTGTTCAGTCCATGATTTTTAGTCTTGGAAAGTTATGAATCTAGACTCCCAAGCTCATCTTTCGGAGGTGTTGTGCAGGTTTCCTTTGACGATAAAGACAGAGGTCAGATGAGTAGTGATTATTTTGTGAAAAGTTCACCATGGGTGATACAGTGTTTTTGTCTTTGAATTCATTTGAGAGTAGAGTGCATGTCTGGTTTCATCCACATAGTTGTTTTGGGGGCATTTAGTGCATTGGATAAGATACATCACATGTTGTGGTAGGCAGGTGTAGGGCCCATGGAGCTTGAAAGGTGCGCTGTGGGAGGTTTGTAGCAGAGGAGGTATGTCTGCAGGGTTTGCATCTGTTGTTCTGGCAGGGGCTGGTGCCACTCTGAGTTAGTGTGTCCTGGTCTGTGAGGAATTTGCATCAGATCCTTAAAATAGTAAAAACAGGTAATGTTTTGTTTCTGATTCATAGACATCCCTTCACACCTCCTAAGCTTAGTGCATATGTTGATGAAGCCAAGACATATGCTGCAGAATATACTCTTCAGACCTTGGGCATTCCCACAGAGGGAGCAGAGACTCCTGCTACAGCTGCTACTTTTCCAGGTATGTGAAGGTCTGTACTGAGAGGCTCTTCTGAAGATATATTTTTGTTAGCTACTTAATTATATATAGAAGGATTGTGGGCATGTTCAGATTCAAATCTACTGAATGGAAATTCACATATTGTCTATCTGTCTACATATCCAGGTATCCATTCCTCTTCCCTATTTGTGGAGAACATAATATAATACTCTGGGTTATGATATTTTGATGGCATAAGAATGCATGTTTTCAAATGAAGTACTATGACTTCACAGTAGGATCAAGTGAGACATGATGGGAGGAGAAAACTTGTTTAAATAAGTATTGAAGATGGGCCTGAGCTATAAAGTTTAGATCTGCATCAGAACTTCCTCAAAGTTGGGAGTGTTCGGAGCTACAGTTTTGATTTGACCCACTAGAGAAATGAGGGCAATCACTAAATTTAGATCCTGATCCAAACTTTTCCAAAATTCAAAAACATTTGGACTCACTGTTCCAGTCTGGGGGCCCATTTCTGATAAATAGCTTAATAACTAGTCAAAAGGCTAGGAAAATTATGGAAAATCTCAGGCAAAAACACAAATCCAATTTATAGACACTGCATTTACGCCATCTCTGACTCAAAGAATACTTTCAAGACTACATAGAACAGCGCACTGATACACAGACACCATCCCACCAGCAGCACAAGAAGAAGAACTCCACATGGACTCCCCCTGAGGGTCGAAATGACAGTCTGGACTTATACATAGAATCTTCCGTCAACGTGCACAGGCAGAAATTGTGGAAAAACAACATCGCCTGCCTCACAACCTAAGTCGAGCAGAACGCAATGCTATCCACAGCCTCAGAAACAACCCTGACATCATAATCAAAGAGGCTGATAAAGGAGGTGCTGTTGTCATCATGGACAGGTCTGACTACCAAAAGGAGGCTACCAGACAACTCTCCAACACCAGTTTCTACAGGCCACTTCCCTCAGATCCCACTGAAGAATATACTAAGAAACTGCACCGTCTACTCAGGACACTCCCTACACTAACACAGGAACAAATTAACATACCCTTAGAACCCCGACCGGGGCTATTCTATCTTTTACCCAAGATCCACAAACCTGGAAATCCTGGACACCCCATCATCTCGGGTATTGGCACTCTCACTGAAGGACTGTCTGGATATGTGGACACTGTACTCAGACCCTACGGCACCAGCACTCCCAGCTATCTCCGTGACACCACTGACTTCCTGAGAAAACTACAATGCATTAGTGACCTTCCAGAAAACACCATCCTAGCCACCATGGATGTAGAGGCTCTCTACACAAACATCCCACACAAAGATGGAATACATGCTGTCAGGAATAGTATCCCTGATGATGCCACAGCACAAGTGGTTGCTGAGCTCTGTGACTTTATCCTCACACACAATTATTTCAAATTTGGTGACAATATATACCTCCAGACCAGTGGCACCGCTATGGGCACCCGCATGGCCCCACAGTATGCCAACATCTTTATGGCTGACCTGGAACAACGCTTCCTCAAATCTCGTTCACTCACGCCCCTTTTCTATCTATGCTACATTGATGACATCTTCATCATCTGGACCCATGGGAAAGAAACTCTGGAAGAATTCCACCATGATTTCAACAGCTTCCACCCCACCATCCACCTCAGCCTGGACCAGTCTACACAGGAGGTCCACTTCCTGGACACCACGGTGCAAATTAATGACGGCCACATCAACACCACCCTATACCGAAAACCTACCAACAGCTATGCCTACCTTCATGCCACCAGCTTCCACCCCGGGCACACCACACGATCCATTGTCTACAGCCAAGCACTGAGGTACAATCGTATTTGCTCCAATCCCTCAGACAGAGACCAACACCTACAAGATCTCCACCGAGCTTTCTCAAAACTACAATACCCGCACAAGGAAATAAGGACACAGATCAACAGAGCCAGATGTGTACCCAGAAGCCTGCTGCTGCAAGACAAGCCCAAGAAAGAAAACAAGAGAACACCACTGGCCATCACCTACAGTCCTCAGTTAAAGCCTCTCCAACGCATCATCAGTGATCTACAACCCATCCTGGACAACAATCCCTCACTTTCACAGGCCTTGGGAGGCAGGCCAGTCCTGGCCTACAGACATCCTGCAAACCTCAAGCATATTCTCACCAGCAACAGCACACCGTGCCATAATAACTCTAACTCAGGAACCAATCCATGCAATAAACCTCGATGCCAACTCTGCCCACGCATCTACACCAGCAACACCATCACAGGACCAAACCAGATCAGCCACACCATCACTGGTTCATTCACCTGCACATCTACCAATGTAATATACGCCATTATGTGCCAGCAATGTCCCTCTGCTATGTACATCGGCCAAACTGGACAGTCCCTACGAAAAAGGATAAATGGACACAAATCAGATATCAGGAATGGCAATATTCAAAAACCTGTAGGAGAACACTTCAACCTCACCGGACACACCATAGAAGATTTAAAGGTCAGCATTTTGCAGCAAAAAAACTTCAAGTCCAGACTGCAAAGAGAGACTGCAGAGCTGCAATTCATTTGCAAATTTGACACAATCAATTTGGGACTGAATAGAGATTTTGAATGGCTAGCTAACTACAAAAGCAGCTTCTCTTCTCTCGCTATTCACACCTCCAGTTCAACTGCTAGAGGAACACCTCACCCTCCCTGATTAGAGATAACAAGCTGGTTCAGCCTCATTGGACTAACCTTATCTCCTCCCACCTGGTTCTTGCCTACCTATTTATACCTGCCCCTGGATACTTCCACTGCATGCATCCGACGAAGTGGGTATTAGCCCACGAAAGCTTATGCTCTAAAAAAATTTTAGTTAGTCTTTAAGGTGCCACAGGACTCTTTGTCACTTCTGCATTTACACTGTTCTCCACTGTGAATGTGCTTCTGAGATCCTGGGAATGCCTTGAGCTGAGTTGCACATGAAACATGCATTAATCATACTACTGAATTTTTTGCAGTGTCCTAAGGATGGATTCAATAATATTTTATATATATATTATATATATATAGCTATATATATATAGCTATATATATACACACAGCTATACATATATATATGTAAAGCTGTATAGATAGATAGATAGATAGATAGATAGATAGATAGATAGATAGATAGATACAGCTTCCTGCCACAGAAGTCTGACAAAGCCACAGAAAAATCAATTTGTCTGGGTTTGTGAAGGCTTCCGCAGCATGTAAGCCAAATGGACTTTTTATTGAATCCAGTCCCAGTCCCCACTTACTGCTTAATTATAATATCTCCCTTTCTTTCAACCACCCTTTTTATTTGTCTTGGAAGCTTGACAAATACATGTACATTAACTTTTCAGCCTGCAACACATTTGACTTGCCATTGTATTTCCATAATTTTCTGAATACTAAGTTAGTCATGTGAGGCTAAATCTTGCCTTTAAATGTGCATGCCTTCAGAGGAGCATGAAGTATCGCTAGTGGCCAAAGATCCTTAGTCAATTATGGCTGAAAGCCTGCAGATCCTGTCCATGTGCATTTATTCGCTCTACTTTAGGCATGGATATGGACTTCTCTTCTCATCCATGTGATTCAATGGTGTTCACAGTGAATGGAGTGGGGGTGGATACTGACATAATCAGTACACACATATATATTAAAGTTGAGCAAAAAATTGACATTTCCATCCCATTTTTTTCTGTCCTCGATCTGACCAAAAAGCTGAAAAATCAGCAGTTTTATTAAATAAAAAAAATAAAGAAAAATTTCAATTCAGAAATGAATGGTTTCACAATTTTGATCAAAAACAAAAAATTTCAGCACTCTCAAATTTAAATATTTCCTTTTGGTTTGTTGAACTGACCAGAAATACTTCATTTTTAGCAAGTTCAGGATTAAATTGTATTTTCTTATTCTGGTGCATTGCCTCATGGGAATTGTTGTTCTGATTGTCTGATCCTTTCACTTGTCCCCAGTAGGTCAGGCTCCCTGGTGGGCCTATATCTTCTGTGATACACCACACCCTTTGGTCAGAGAGGAAACAGTGGTGCATCATGGGAGATTATGGAATGCAGTTTATTACTGACAACTCCGAACAAAAGGTTTTGTGTCAGTTCAACAATGAAAATATTTTGACTCTGGTCAGACCAACCCAAAATGACATATTATTTTGTTTCAGTTTTCTTGATAAAATATCAAAAATAAAATCAGCAAAATCAAAAGTTTTACACAGAACATTTCAATTTTTGGAAACTGTATTTTCTGTTGAAAAATCATTCAGATGGAAAATTCTCTGTACCAGACCTCCCAATAGTCCTGGCTTTTGCAAGACTCTCCCACTTTGACCCAGAAAACTCCTGTCCTGGCTGAAGTAGCTACTGTCCTATGGGATTGGCTGGGCTCAGCTTTCTGCTGCAGGCTTTTCAACCTGGCCCCTGGTGCATGGGGTTGTAATACTCCTCACATTTGACCCAGCCCTCCCAATAATCTTGCTGCCCTTGAACTCTGCCTCAGGGGCTACATGCAAGTCCTCTCCTCAGCCTCCCACCCAACCCCAGGATCAGTACCAGAACACCCCCCTCCTGGGACCACTCTCTTGAGCCCATTCCACTTGAGCCACTTGAAATGTTGGGGAGATGTGCTATATAGTCATACGAAGCATAATTTTCACTATTTTCCCAAGATTATATATTGGAAATCTCTCTCTTCTCTACAGGATGTTACTTATACACACACCCATTTTGTGAGGAAACTGGGAGTGATTAAGAGTAACTGAATGGTGGTCTGCAATTCCGTGATTTATACAGATTTCTCCTCATGAAACCTGACCAGGAACATCCTTATGTTACAGAAATCTGTCTTGTCCTCCATATGCCAAGTGTGAAATACAGTATATAGGCCTATAATAACATCCTTAGTTTAGAGATAACTGAATACTAGGGAAAATCATTCTGTGAATAATGGGGAAAAAAAGTTGGGAAATGATGTGTTCTATGGATTATATATGAAAACTCTAAATTAGCTATACCAACACTATCACTCTCCAATATGACTGCAAAGTAGAGGAAAATTACCATTTATAACAGGGGTCGGCAACCCCCGGCACACGTGCCAAAGCTGGCACCAGAGCTGATTTTGACTGGCACGCCAAGGTCCCCGAAAGAGGCAGGCAGCCACAGCGCAGCAGCAGCCAGAACCGGCAGCCAGCTGGAACACCGAGCCTGCCAATGTTGGGACGCTCCCAGCTCACATGTCCCGGATTTCCCCCACTCTCGTCTCCCCCATGCAGAGTGAGACGGCGGCTGATTGGATGGTGGGGCTGAGCTGCTCACAGCCATAGGAGCCTGCAGCAATCAGAGCCCTCCCCTCCTCCCTGCTCCCTCTCTCCTCACCCCACAGAGCAGCAAGGCAGAGTGTTGAGCTGAAGGTGTAGGCATCAGCTCTCCCTTGGCATGGTAAGGGAAGCTTGGATTTGTATGCCACACATGCTATCCCAGGCATGGGGGGGCCAGGGTAGCTCTCTACTTGCACAAAGCCCTACAAGGCAGCAGAAATATTCTTTGGCAACAAGTGACCCCCCACCCACCCACTTCCTGCGTGGGGAGAAAGGACACAGGCAGGCCTGTATTTCCCTGCAAACTGGGCTCCCCTGGGTCTGCTCCCTCCCCATCCCCATGCTTCAGAGCCTTATTGCAGGGGAAGGAGGTGTGTTGGGGGGGGTTGCACCCCCAGCCACCCCCACACACAGACACGCCATCCCAGCCCAACAAAGGCATCTACCTGCTTAGGGAGGAGGCTGTGATCCAGTACCAGGCTCAGAGCTTGGGCAGGGTGGGGTGCGCTGCACAGCTGCCTTTTCGTTATCCACACACACACACATACACACACAAGGGCAAAGATCACACTAAACTGATAAGATCTGCATTTTTATTTTATTTCAAATGAAGCTTGTTAAATATTTTAAAAACCGTATTTACTTTAAATACAGCAATAGTTTATTTATATAATATAAACTTATAGAGAGAAACCTTCAAAAAACATTAAAATGTATTACCGGCATGCAAAACCTTATATTACACGGAATAAATGAAGGCGCGGCACACCACTTCTGAAAGGTTGCTGACCTCTGATTTATAATAACAGCTGATAAACACAGATTTCAGAACAAGTGAGTATATTTAATCTAATAAATATATCGTTACCATTGAAAATGAAATCTCCACCTATTTATGTAATTGTGTAGACAAAAGGATGGTTATCAGCTATGTCATGCTCTGCAGGTACATTTGCATTAAAATGCATTTTTGTGTCTGTTTTTCACTGCAGGATACACCATTGCTAATCCAGCTGCTACTGTACCAGCTACACAACTAAAACAAGCAGTGACACTGGGACAAGATTTAGCACCTTACGCAACTTATGAAGCCTACCCTGCCTTTGCAGTGGCTACTCGTAGTGATGGCTATGGAACATTTTGAGAGACTGTTTGTTTTATTAAAATCAATGTGTTCTTTTAATCAAGTGCAGCAAGAGGCTAGCTCAGTCTGATAATTATTGTGAACTCATGATTTTAAACTAATCTATTGTCCAAAATTAGATTTAGTGAAAGTTTTATACTCCTAGATTGATAGTTTTACTAAGGAACATATACCAAAACAAATTTTAAAAATCAGTTAAAAATCAATTTTTCACACTGAAAAAACCCCAACAAATTACCTTGGCCCAGGAAAAAGTTCTTAAAGGTTCTCAGGTATATATTACTGTGTGTGTTTACAAATAATCATCCATGCTGAACACAGAAATATTCCCAATTATGTAGCTTGAAAAGCAGTTAGATTTCTCAGATTAGCTAGCTATGTTATCATACCCATATTTGTGGTGCATAACAAAACTGAAAAGCATAAAGGGGGGCAGGCACCCAAGTCCACAATTTTTAAGTCACTCCTAATTCCTCAGGGGCAGAAGTGGACTATACACAGTGGGGAGAGGGACAAAAAGGAGTTAGAGAGAATAGAATCCTTCTTCCAGGTGGCTGAGTGGTAGTGTTGCTCCACCTCAACCACTACTGCATGACATGAATGGACATGAACACAGCAAACCTCTCACCCCCTTCTACAAAACAATTCACTTCCTCTGCACAGCAAAGCTCCCATGCTATCCCCAAATCAAGCCTGTGTGTGCAGGCTACCACCCCAGTCCAGTACCAGTACCTGGATCTCGCTACATTAGCTACATTACGTCTCAGCCTCTATTTTCCTTTCTTCCTCGCAGCTGTGTATATGGATAGGAGGAGTTCTTTGTGCCCTCGGAGGCTGCTTTTTTACTTGTACCTCATTCACATAAGCCAATAGGGAGTTGATACTGTGCCTGCTCATCCGTAATAAGCATAATGAGTTAGATGTTCCCTGACCATGCCTAACTTTCATGAGCCTATATTGGCCCATGTGCACCTCCATCCAGCTAGAAAATCCTACTGTGCCCTAAGTTAAGCAAACAGTGTATAAAATTTAAGGCAGCCTTGGGTACACAGAGGTCCTGCACACAGCTCTTCTTCCTTTGAAAATCATATATGAGCCTATCTTCCATATAAACACTAGATTAGAGGCATTAAACACTCATTTAGGTATCTAAAATGTTTTGAAAACTCTGGCCAGTACATTAAAGGCCTGATTTATATGGACAGCAAAAGCTTGTTTTCACACATTTAGTAGTAAAATCTGATGTGCTTGTTTATGTGCATTTCAGAGCTGATTTGATGTTTAATGTAGTGGATAGGCTTCAGTCACTGGAGTTTTCTCTATCCCCTTGTAGTGCTCAGGTCTGTAGAGAAGAAGGAAAAATCTCAACAAAATAATGCATTATTTTCATCTCCCATCCCTTTGCCCTAGAGAGTAAATATTTAGAAAAGCATCCTGTAACTACTAATGGTGAAATCCAAAAGAGGGCTTGTTTACCATGGCTGATTTTCAGTTAAACTAGGCCATGAGAAGTCAGAAGTGAGATTTAATCATCCTGTTTGCTAAATCTCTCTGAAGGTCAGTGTGCTTCTAGCACAAGTCATCTCAATGGGACAAATTCACTGCGGGTGTAAGCAAGTTCTTGGAATTATGCCCTCTTACACTAGCAATTAATTGCTTATTGTCCCTGAGAGCACTGTCCTCCACTATAAAAATAATACTAAGAGAAATGTAAAGCCGTATAAAATGTGAGAAAATGGAACTTTGGAGAAATCTGCCTGTGTTCATCAACAGTTTAGCACGACAAGGGAGCCATGTCAAAGTTGCATTATAATTTAAACCAATAGAATCTTTTTATGGCCTTTTGGCCAAAATCCAGAGAAGTATCAATTTAGTAACTGAAAGATAATCTGTTGCATTCTATAGCTGGCCCTTGCAATTGACTAATTAATTGAACTATGTTTTCCCATTGTATTTATTAATCTTTTTACAAGTATGGCAAGTGCCTGGTCTTATTACAGTTTCTTAAGGTTGCAAGTTGATAGTGATCTTTTTAACCTCCCAAAAGCCATTGTACGTATACCTTTCAAGTTTCTTTTTTTTAAAAAAAAAAGCCATTGAAATGACCTGATTTCTCCACTAGCCTGGGGAGCCAGAGTCTGCAGGCTGTAAAATGACATTTTATCATACAGGCAAGCTACGGTGATATTAAAATTCCCCTTTGATTTACAGCATGAGAGAATCATCCTTTCATTGCAAGATCAGTCACCTCAGACCTAATCAGGAATAACCATCTCCTCTCTAACAAGTGAAAATACTGAGTATAGCACACATCTTTTAATCACATCAAAATGTGGAGAGCTTCCAACCGTAAGATACTGCATTCCAATTCTGATATGGCAGACTGGTCTTTCTGAGCATGTCAGAAAGACTGCATTCTCCTTTCACATGATCTTTCTGTGGGATGTAGAGCCTATAGTGCATACTGTAATCACACAGACTCTCCTAGTTTCCCACCGTACCCCTATGGTATTCACTTCACTGTAAGCCTGCTAAGTTAACACTAGTTATGAAGTTCTGTACTCAGAAAGCTGTGACATTTCTGAGAAGATAAGCCCAAAGGAATTTGCTGAATGTGAGACTTGATCTTTTTGCTACTGTAAATACGCAAACATTATAGAAAAGGGTTCCAGACAGATCACACAGAAATGTACCTGATGCACCAGATCTGGACCTAACTTTCCCAAAATTTAACAGTGTTCATATATGAGATTTTGGTTTGGGCCCTTTTTTAGTTAAGAAAACTTGAGCTAAAACTAAACTACACTAAATTACAAAAGTTGCACCTAATTAACATCAATCATTTGCAATGCTTGAAATGAAACAATCAGCAAGAAAACACACTACATTGTTCATAGAGTGATGAAACAAGAACCAGACACAATACCGTTGTGCAGTGGCAGACAATAGCAATCACACAGTGTAACACAAACTTGCTTTTATAGACACAAATTACTGCTTTGTATGGTAGTGACAACTGACTTCACTCTAACAGGATCCTCATCAGACAATGCTACAGTTGCACATATAAGAGCAGAATAAGAAAGCTTAATTTACTGTCCTGGGTTTCTAGTTTTTCCTTATTAGGTGAACTGTAAATGTTACTTTATGCATATGAAATCAAGAAAAATAAGTCCTGACCCAAATCTCTCTTCCTTTAAAAAATCATATATTTTATTGCACAATTAGGCGTTTGAAGCAATTGTAAGTTCAAAACTAGTAGAGTCCAAAATACAGAGACAGAGAGAGCATGCAATAAGTTATTATTCAAAATAATTCAGTACTAGTCTCTTTTTAGTGACAAAATGTTGTACATGTTAATTAATAAATGGTTATTAAGGTCCCCATAGATAATAGTTTTAGTACAGAGAGAAAGGAAGCTTACAATATCTTAGTCTATAGCTCAACATTATCCACAAACATTTTCCATTATTAACGGGGAGTATTTACAATATCTGATTTTTCATATTGTAGTCACCTGTCATTTTTTTTAATGCCACTATTTCAGCTACACATCTTCTCCATCAAAGAGCAAAACAAGTACTTTCACCACCTTTCACCTTTTGACACACCGGTCGCATGAGAGGCACTCAGTGCTAAAAAATTACCTGATCCTGCCTGCACCCAGTGTAGTTAAGAGTGTTGCTTTGATTTCAATGAGAAATGGATCAGGCCCCAAATCTGTAAACCCCTATATGTGAAACAATGGCACTGTGAAAATTATTTTGCTTTTCTAAGTAGAGTTTTTAATATATATAAAGCTCTTCAAAGCACATTGGTATATGAAATAGTGTTTACTAAACTAATAACGGTTAAATGTTTGTATTTACTTTTTTCTCGTATTTTTGTTGACTTGTAGTAGTAATGGAACAAATGTATAAGCTGTATAGTCTCTAATGCTATTAGTCTACCTATTCCTACAGAGTTTTGTAACTTCGTTATAGACAGACAGGGATCATTCTTCTAAGCCCTAATCACTCTTTCAAATGTGTATGTTCTGTGGAATTTATATAGGAAACTTAAAGGGATACTGTCAAGATATTTGTAATCATTTTTAAAATGTTTGCTTTTTCTTTTAGTTCATTATTCTCTGTAATCCACTGGAGGCTTGAGCGTAAACTATGTTTTTAACATTAGGCCTGCTATAGTGCCATAAAAATCCATTGCCCTTGACTACAATGGGAGCAGAATCATACCCATGCTCTGGTTTGGCATCATAAGATTGCTTATCCATGCTGTTTCCAGCTTCCAGGTTGTTTGTTCATTTTTTAAAGCATTAGCTTTGGTAAGAAAAGCAATAGTTTTATTCTGATTGCATTCACACCAGATATACTACACCCATGTAGTTCCTCTAAATTCAGTAGCATTATTTTTGAGTTAGGCCAGCATGAAAGGAGAATCAAAGGTGTAGGAAAATGGGTGGTTTTATAACTTAGAATGAGGAACCCTGATTTTGGCAAGTCACTTAATGCCTTTGTGCTCACTTTCTTTATCTGTAAAACTTGCCTATAAAACTGTCCTTTCCCCTTCTTCATAGATTAAATTCATCAGTATCTTCAGGTAGAGAGTGGTATCTAAGTGCAAAGTACTCATATATAAAAGGGGGCACGTAATTGTTTGGGATTTACCCACCTTGGCAGTATCCCTTTAAGGATTTTTGGAAAACAAAAGGGAAATTATGTTGTTTGTCAATTCTTTGGTGCTCCCTAATCTCTAGAGTGTCATATCGATTTAATTCATTGTTGTATTGTCAAAAGCTTATTCATATGTCATAGCCACTGAAATGAAATGGGCCCCAGTCTTGCTCTTTTTAGGGGAGGTAAAACTCTCATTAACTTCAATGGATGTTTTGCCTGAATAAAAAGTGCAAGATCTGGCCACATTTGTGAAAGTTCAGTTCTTCTGTAACTGCTGGAGCTAATGGAGCTTATTTCTATTTATACACTTTAGACACTGTCTCATTAAGGTGATTAAAAAAAAAACTATGGCATTCTCCTCAGCAATTGCTACAGAACTGTTTGCTTTCAGAGAATGAAAGCACTGCAGGGAAACCATTTAAGCCCAGCCATTTAAGCCCAGAGGTTTAAATAATTAATAGTATTGTTGGTGTTTTAGCTCAATTTTCCCTTATACATATCCATTTTAAATCATTTTAGCAATGATACATTAGTGAAAATTGCCAAGAACTAATATATCCATACATCGACTATTAATGAAAAAGGCTACTGTCAGTAAAAAAATGTTTCTCGCTTTCATTTGTTAAATAACTATATACTTCTTTTTTTTTCCAGCTATTTATATAAGGTAAGTTATAACAGGTGCCAAAGCAAAGAGACAGGAACAGTATTAAAAAGTGTGTGCATAAAGCACTTATTTTTGTACTTTTAGTACAATATTTGTATAGCATTCTAACACTGTGAAATATAATAAAAATCATACCATCCATTTACTGGAAAGGCAATCATCTGTTTTGAAAAAATAAAATAAAAATTGCCATCTAAGAATCAGGAATTCAAGGGAAATTGTCAATTGGATTAAATACTGTGAAGCAATTTTGTAATTCTAGGCTCATCAAAGGGCATTAACTGGACTTTGAAATGTCATTAAACTTCTAAACTAACATGAATGTTTCTGGTTTTTTGGTTAGGTTTTTTTTTTGGGGGGGGGGAGGGAATAGGCAGGAGTCAATTGACCATAGTTTCACCTAAGGGTCATTCTGTGTATAGTATGCAAAAACATCTCGATATAGAGTGATGTAAACACAATGATGCCACATACAATAAGTATGCAAATAAAAATGTATCATTATTAAACTGCATCTTAAATCTGAAAACACCCTTAATCTTTTATTTTTGACACATTTATAATAAGTAAGTGATCACTGAAATTACACTTTAACTATGCCACCTAGTGGAAAAAATGAACAGTTACATTCGCTTTTTTAGATTGTTACAACAGGAATAGTTCTTCTATATGTTATTTAACAATTCTGTGTCCCAGCAGATCAGTCACATCAGACTCAAAAGAAGTACTGGCGATCTCTGTGGGAGTGACTCTGTGACAGTAAGCACTGAGCCCTTTGCTGACTTTCACTCAGGACTAGATATATGACATCTTCAATTTAAACGAGCCCCTAGGATTTCAGAAGGACATTCCATAAGGATATAATGTATCTGAAAAGGATGTGTAGTGCAGTCAAGAACCAGAAGCCCTGTTATTCTCCTGGAATGGGAACTAAATGGCTTATTTAATTTTAAGGAAAACATGCATCTTCTAAACTGAATAGCTGGAACTTTGAGGGGTTTGGAATCCAAAATGGGTTCCTGTGCATAAAACAGGCAGAAGAGCCTAGACACTATTCTAAAAGCAAGCCAAAAGATAGACTGCAACTTGCAAAAGCCTCAGTATTAGTTTGGTTCTTCTCTCCTGCTTTAGGCTGAGCTAGAGCACCCACAGCATAAGCAGTTCAGAGTTTATGGAGCAATCTGTGCCTTCTGTACAACTGCAGTCCATCAGGGTAGACAGTACTAAATTGTTTTGTAGTCAAGGTCATTCCAATACTTCAGATAACAGCATTTGTTTGAAAGCCAGCCGGCCTTGAACTGTTAGAAAAACAACAATTTTTCAAAAGCTCACTGCTTTTTCTTCTTTATGGAATGTCTCGCCAATCCAAATTCCCAAGCTTCATGTAAAAAAAGATCTGGTTTAACACATACATGTAGGTCTTTGGTAAATGTAAAATCATATATAAAATACAAGAAACATATTATAAATGCCACTGAATCTAAGAACTTGTGAATGGTATATATAAAGATCTGAATTGAAGCTATAGGAAGGATAGGTTTGGGACTTTGGTTATATAAGCATTTAAAAATCTGGCTTGTTATCTGAATCTTTCCAAACTACCTGTGTTTCTTAGGTCTTAAACTGAAAAAAGGAATCTTGCAAGAAGAAAATTTCTCATGATATTTCTAGTACTTTCAGGATATCAGAATTTTACTCTAGTTCTCAATCAGATTACTGGACCTAGATTTAATAAAATTCCGTGAAGTGGATTAAGATAACTCAATATATTACATAAATATATTTAAAGGAACATATAGAAATACCACTAAGACAGTACTCATAATGAAAGTAACCCCATAATTTATTACCAGTCTCTTGCCCTCTCTTTCACCCTACTTCAGCCAGGATTGAATAATTTCTTTAATTAGATTATAAACTCCTCAGTGCAAGGATCATGTATTTAATTTGTTTAGTAAAGAGACCAGCACTCTTTGGACATTGTCTAAAGAAAGAAAAACAAGAGAGAGGAAATGCACAGAAACTGTGAATAGACAGAGCAGAGAGAGGCAAAGAAGAAAAGCAAGAAAGACAAGTTGTAGCCAGTGTGCACAGTAGCACTTGGAAAAAAAGCTCGAGAGAGAGCTCTGAGGTCTGTTGGCTAAAAGCACTCATATCGGTAAGCTAAGAAACTGCTCCTTTTGTTCATGGTTCCTCCTGCTTTCAGAGAAGCAGGACTTTGTACATTCCTTATAAATAAATAAGATTGCATCAAAGAAAATGTCAGACTCCATCAATTTCTTCTCCCACCCGAAACATCCAAGGCACCAAACTTGGACTAGTCACTCAAGAAAAAAAAGTCTGTGAGGGCAAGCAAGTCAAACCTTCTCTGGGACTGCTACAGCAGATGTCAATTGAAATTGGATTTCTGGCAATAATTATCAGACCAAATTCCTGTTGGCGTAAATGGGTGAGTCCTTATTAAAGTCAGTGGAGCTGCATTCATTTATATCAGCACACAATTTTGGCCCATAGAACTCAAAAGTGTTCACTAACATCTGAAAAGCTGCTGTTTATTGAAAATATATGTTTATAAAAGTTCAGGTTTTGTGTAATTTTCATTTCGCCTGCTAATACTATCTCAAGTAAAATGATCCCAAACGTCAGTTAAAGTGCTGACAAACGAAAACAGTGTCACTATCTAAAGCTATCACCATGCTATAAATGCATTTTGATGTGACATGCTTAACTTTGGAACAGGCAGTGATTTCTGTGGGGTATAACAACCAACTCTCAAAGCATCAGGCCTGTGCAGTGTGTTTCCCCTCAGACATCCAAGGGAACAGGGTATTTGTTGGGTTGTCTAGTCCCGCCATGACAGACATTCACATGACTGGTCTCAGACCATTCACTATTAGCTTAGATCTCTTTCAGGGAATAAGGCACAAATGAAAAGTTCTAGCGGAGAAGGAAATGGAGTGATCAGACATGACAAGAGGCAGCCTTTTGCTAGATAAGAGACTTCTGTAGGTTATACTTGATGAAGGAGACTAAGAAATATATTTGGCTGGTGCATCATGTAGATATTTTTTCCTTCTTGTTCTGCGAAGTGCAATCAAACAGCATTGGAATCAGTACCAACAAGGACAAGAAGAAAGCAAATGTCAGAAAAATGTCACTATACTGGACAACTGCACAGCAGCATTTTTCCATGCACTAACCTTCTTTTGAAGAAACACCCTAATTGATGTGTTGTTCTGTTCAGGTATCATGTAATATGGAGGTATGTACAACAACGAGAGGTCAGTCAGGATTCCTGAACGACAAGGAAGTATAGCTCAGGGCATATGAGTATATGCTGGGACTTTCCTCACCCACTGGTGCTGTCAGAGCTTTCCTGGGATATCTGTGTTACCTCTGAGGTAGTGAAGCTAAAACAAACCTTGCCTGTGGGATTCCATATTTGGAACTAGGCAGGTGTTAGACAGGGAGTATAAATTTGCTGTTTCACTAAGACATTGAAAATAAGTCAGATAACCTACTAAAATCTCCTCAACTATAGCATACTATATATTATATAGCACTTGCAAAGACAGTTTCAGTGGAGTAAATGTGCCTACAAAGCTGGAAGGCAGAGACTGATTTCCTTCCCCTTTCCACGGGGCCACCAGGCCTCACCCCCAAGAAGGTCCCAGCAATATAAATTCTGTCCCCCTAACTTCACATTCTCAGTATTGCCAGCAGGGAAACCCAGTCAACTTGGTGGTAATCCAAGAAACAGCAAAGATGTTGCTCAAAGACCTGGTTAATCCCCTCTGTTTGCCCATTATTGTATGGGTAATAGACAAGAGCTGGGATTATGTGCTCAGAAGACTTAGAAACTCCTGCCAGAAAATAGGAGATGAAGTGACAGCTGTAAAGTTTTACATTGCTTTATTTTTGAATGCAGTTATTTTTTGTACTTAATTCTACATTAGTAAGTTCAAGTTTCATGATAAAGAGATTGCAGTACTTGTATTAAGTGAATTGAAAAATACTATTTCTTTTGTTTTTTTTTACAGTCCAAATATGTGTAATAAAAAATAAAGTGAGCACTGTACACTTTGCATTCTATGTTGCAATTGAAATCAATACATTTGAAAATGTAGAAAAACACCCAAAAATGTTTAAACAAATGGTATTCTATTATTGTTTAACAACATGATTAATTGCAATTAATTTTTTTAATCACTTGACAGCCCTATAATTTCTTGCCTGTAATGAAAACTGGAACTCTAGACTGCTGACACAAATATGTATGTTTTAAAGGACAGACATTTTAGATGCAGTGTTGTAGCCGTATTGGTCCCAGGATATTAGAAAGATAAGGTTGGTGAGGTAATATCTTTTTCTGGACCAACTTCTGTTGGTGAGGTAGACACGCTTTCGAGCTTACACAGAGTTCTTCTTCAGGTCAACTTTAGGGAAAGACAGAAGCATCTATAAACTAGTAGTTCTAAATCTGAAGATCTGACATATTAGTTAACCATTCTCATTGAATTTTACATAAATCAATTTACTTAGTGACAGCCTTGTTTTCCTATAGATCAACACTGTCACCCACTGGCTGGTGAAATTAATGACAGTACAGTGTTTTGAATACTTCTTGTGATATATATCAGAGTAAATATTCTATTGAAGTTACTGTGCTAAACTGAATTTTAGAATCAAGTAAGGTTAAGGCTACACAACAATATTTTGTTGGCATAGTTATGTCAGTCAGGGGTATAATGAGGTAAGATTTGTAACCAACAAACCCACGCTGGCAAAAGCTCCTATCCAGATGCAGATACAGAAACTGTTGTTTCGCTAGTATTGTTTACTTAGCTCAAGGAGGACTGGAATAAGCTATACTGGCAAAACCACTGGGAGTTCTTAAATTGGATAGTTATACTAGAAACACATTTCTGGCATAGGCCAGGCCTGACAGCCCATGCTCTCTTCTCTACTGAAAATCTTCATTCATTATTGAAACTGGGGAGGGGTTATAACTGATTCGCTATGTGCTAATCACAGAGACATAACTTTTCATGCATATACTATCATCCACAATTCAGTTCTTTTCCCACAAGAGAACTGAGATCATAGAATTGTAGAAGAATCATAGAAGATTAGGATTGAAAGAGACGATGAGTTGGATCACAGAAAACCCCTTGGGAACTGCCAACTGATGTGCTGAGACTACCCCTGAGCCTGCTTTCCCTGGCAGCTTAAGACTTCAGTGCCCTGCCTGGTTTGCCCCCGCCCCACTGGTATTAATTAATGGGTTAATTAATAAGTAAAATGTGATTTTATTAAATACAAAAAGTAGGATTTAAGTGGTTCAGAGTAATAACAGACAGAACAAAATGAATCACCAAGCAAAATAAAATAAAACACACAAGTCTATGCCTAATACAGTAAGAAAACGGAATACAGATAAAATCTCACCCTCAGAGATGTTTCAATAAACTTCCATCACAGTCTGAATGCCGCCTTAGTCTGGGCACAATTCTTTCCCCTGGTACAGTCCTTGTTCCAGCTCAAGTGGTAGCTAGGGGATTTCTCATGACTGAAGCCCCTTTTGTTCTGTTCCACCTCCTTATATATCTTTTGCATAAGGCGGGAATCCTTTGTCCCTCTCTGCCTCCTTCTGAATGGAAAAGCATCAGGTTAAAGATGGATCCCAGTTCAGGTAATATGATCAGATGCCACTATAAGATTTCAAGCCCTCATTCCTCCCAGCCTGACTCACAGGAAGGCCTGCAAACAAACAGAGCCATCTGCAGCAAATTGTCCTGGTTGATGGGAGCCATCAAGATTCCAAACCACTATTAATGGCCCACATTTTGCTAAACTACAATAAGATCTCAGAGTTACATTTCATATCTCTAGTTTCAGATAAAAGAGTGATACATTTATACAAATAGGCTGACCACACTCAGTAGATTATAAGCTTTGTAATGATACCTTAAAAGAGACCTTTTGCAAGCAGCATATTCCAGTTACATTATGTTCACATTCATTAGCATATTTTCATAAAATCATATAGAGTGCAATGTCACAAAAACTTCAAGAGGTCATCTGCTAAAACCAGGACCAACCCCAACTAAATCATCCCAGCCAAGGATTTGTCAAGCCGGGCCTTAGAAACCTCTAAGGATGGAGATTCCACCTCCTTAGATAACCCATTGTAGACCTCCTCCGCTGAAACTTGAGACAATTGCTCCTTGTTCTGGCATCTGCCACTACTGAGAACAGCCAAGCTCCAACCTCTTTGGAACCCCCCTCCAGGTAGTTGAAGACTGCTATCAATGCCCCCCTCATTCTTTTCTTCTGCAGACTAAATAAGCCCAATTCCCTCAGCCTCTCCTCATACGTCATGTTCCCCAGCCCCCTAATCATTTTTGTTGCCCTCCACTGGACTCTTTCCATTTTGTCCACTACCTTTCTGTAGTGGTGTGGGGGGGGGCCAAAACAGGATGCAATACTCCAGATGTGGCCTCAACAGTGCCAAATAGAGGGGAATAATCACTTCCAGTGATTTGCTGGCAATGCTCCTACTAATGCAGCCCAATATGCCTTTAGCCTTCTTGGAAACAAGGTCATAGTACTGACTCATATCCAGCTTCTCATCCACTATATTCCCCAGGTCCTTTTCTGCAGAACTGTAACTAAGCCATGCTGTCCTCAGACAGTAGCAGTGCATGGCATTCTTCCATCCTAAGTGCAGGATTCTGCATTGTCCTTGTTGCACCTCATCAGATTTCTTTTGGCTCAATCTTCCAATTTGTCTAGGTCACTCTGGATCCTATCCCTACCTTCCAGCATATCCACCTCTCCCCCCAGCTTAGTGTCATCTGCGAACTTGCTGAGGGTGCAGTCCATCCCATCATCCAGATCATTAATGAAGATGTTGAACAAAACTAGCCCCAGGAGTGATCCCTGAAGAACTCTGCTTGATACTAGCTGCCAAATAGACATCGAGCCATTGATCACTACCTGTGAACTCAGCAATCTAGTCAGCTTTCTATCCATCTTATAGGCTATTCATCCAGTCCATACTTCTTTAATGTGCTGGCAAGAATACTGTGGGAGACCATATCAAAAACTTTGCTAAAGTCAAGATATATCATGTCCACCACTTTCCCTACATCCACAGAGCCAGTTATCAGATCATAGAAGGCAGGTTGTTCAGGCATGAGTTGCCCTTGGTGAATCCATATTGACTGTTCTTGATCACCTTCCTCTCTTCCAACTGTTTCAAAATGGATTCCTTGAGTATCTGTTCCATAATGTTTCCAGGGACTGAGGTGAGGCTACCTGGTGTGTTGTTCCTTGGTTTCTCCTTCTTCCCTTTTTTTAAAGATGCACACTATATTTGCCTTTTTCCAATCATCTGGGACCTCCCCAGATTGCCACTAGTTTTCAAAGATAATGGCCAACGGCTCCGCAATCACATCAGCCAATTCCTTCAGCAGCCTTGGATGCATTGCATCTGGCCCCATGTACTTGTGCATGTCCAGCTTTCCTAAATATTCCCTAACTTCTTCTTTCACCACTGCTCACCTCCTCCCCATACTGTGCTGGCCCACTGCAGCAGTCTTGAAGCTGACCTGGTCTGTGAAGACCAAGACGAAAAAAGCACTGAGTATTTCAGCTTTTTCCACATCGTCTGTCATTAGGTTGCCTACCCCGTTCAGTAAGGGTCCCACACTTTTCCTGACTTTCTTCTTCTTCTTGCTAACATACCTGTAGAAACCTTTCACAAACCTTGCTAGCTGCAACTCGAGTTGTGCTTTGGTGGTCAGGGAAAGTGTGGGACCCTAACTTCCAGAATGCAGTATCACCAGACCAGCAAGAGAAGCTGCGAAAGCCTCTGCTTCTTGAATACTACATAATCATGGTCGACAAGGGATAGACTAGAAAGAGCACTCTGGAGAATGTGGATAAACACTTTTGAATATGCACTGCTGTAATATATCAACTATCTCTGAAACCTGAGTGAAATTCTATGGCCTGTGTCATGCAGGAGTTCAGACGATCATAAAAGACTCTTCTGACCCTAAAGTTTATGAAATTAACATCCATGTGTTGCGTTTAGATGCTTGTGAAAGAACACTTGGGTCTGAAATACGAGGGCGTCCTGGGTCTGCTTCATCTTTGAATGCATAGAATTTAAATTCTGTCTTTGTGGTTTTATATTTGGCAAGGCCTTTGAGTTATCTATTCCTAGTGTGCTGTACTTGTCTGTTTTCTGGACTATGTTACACCACTTGCTTAGGGTTAAGCCCCATTAGCTTTTCCTTATTTTATTTCTGAAGTATTTGTACAACAGACAACAGAGAAAAAGTTATTTGAATCCCAGTTGTTGAGTCATCTGCCCAAAGCATTTCAGGTAAGATTCAAATTATTTTACTCTCAGCTAGTTACTATTATTAATACTTTGCACTTATTTACAGTATTATCTTTTGTATGAAGTCCTCAAGAGTGTTTTACAAAGGTGGCAGTAGCCGGTATCCCATTATTTGTAGCACACACCCACCCAAGTACAGGTACTCTTGATATTTAACATTTTTTTCATAAGATCTGATCGAAATTCCAACCTTTACGGGGGGGAAATATCAGTCTGAAGCCAAAGGAACAGACACAATTTGCTAAATGAAAATTTGGGAGGTTTTGTTTCAATAGGGCAATTTCAATTCATTTCATTTCAACTTTTATATGGTATTAAAATATTAAATATAATATATTGTACACATATATGTAAATTATTTTAATATAATATAAAAGCAAAGGCAAAATGAATTAAAGCAGTGCTATTGAAACAAAACATTTTAACATTTCCTTTCAAATAATTTCATTTAAATCCAAATGTTCCTGTGAAATGTTTCACTTTCAACAAAATTGCATTTTTGAAAGAAAACAGGATACAAGCATTGTATACAAGAAATATTGACAGCAAGGAGAGGGGGCACAGAAAAAGAACGAGGATTATTATATTATTAAAATGGGAGCCACTAGGTGGTGCTGTTACACGTAGTTTTCCAAGTTTCTTTGCAAGAGAGCATGCAAAGAAACTTGGAAAACTATCCGTCAATGCTAAAAACTGTTGACGGTTTTGTGAGACAGTTGTTGGGGAAACTGCTTGAAAGCAATAGGAGACCGTGTTCTCTGTCTTAATTTCTCTAACACCAATTATTGAGGCACAGTTGCTTCTTGGAAACTGAGCATTGTTATTTTGGCTCAGATTACCAAAAACGGGAGTTGCCTGTGTGACCCTTTTGTTAGTATGGATTGCAGCATCAAAGGTCAGGTTCCATACGGTTTGAGGACCCTTTCTAAAATAAATAAAAATGTGCTCAAGCTCCCACCCAAAGGCATGCTCCATTCTCAGCTGTAGGGAACGAAAATGTAACCTCCCTATTCACAAAGGTTTCTTCTCCTACTCACAAGCACATGGGAGTCCTCTATAACATCAAACCATTAAAATCTTTTATTTGGGGAAAACACAACTGCCAACTAGGTTGACCAGATGTCCCAATTTTATAGGGACAGTCCTGATTTTGAGATCTTTTTCTCACATAGGCATCTATTACTCCCCACCTCCTACCCCGATTTTTGACACTTGCTATCTAGTCAGCCTATTGCCAACCACAAAATACAATTAGTAAAACTCATATAGCATATATGGGTAGAGCCCACCCCAACCTTAGCTATCTACTCCGCTGATTGTGTACCAGGAATTCAATCCCTACCCACCTAAAAATCTTGCTCATGAATCCAGATAGATCTGCAGTGGTCAAGTGTGTGCTGGGGACAAATCTACCTCTCTCTTCCGCTCTAGTGAGGCAAGAAGCACCAGGTATTGCTCTACTCCATTTTGTTGCCACCTGTTCATTCCATAGAGTTTCCTCTACTCCACTAATACCAGTCTGGTTTAATTAAGCTTAAGGGTTCATGCTGAGATCACTCCATCCTGTGGATGCTGCTCCTCATAGGGATCCAAATCTCCAGGTGGGAAATCCAGAGCACTACAGGACTCCAAACAAAGTCCTAGCCCCTGCTATTTAAAACAAAATCCATCATCTCTCTCTCTGTCTCCTTGGGTTTGGGGCTATTTCCAGAGTCCTACCATTAGCCAGCAGGACCAACTTATCACCAGCGCATATCTCCCACAACTCTCCCTTTAAAGAAACACACATACGTAACCATTTAATATGTTTTCCTAAACAGAACACAACCAAACCCAAACCCTGCAAAATAAAACAAACATGGGGCAGAAATGCACTGGGATGACATTAAAATATGTCAGTTAAGCCTGCCAAAGCTAGCTTGTCCTCTTTTTGCCTACGGGAGGTACTAGAGTTCAATCCCCCTAAACTTTCCAACTCTGTAGATCTATAGCTTACACATAAATGTTGTTGTTAGAATCATAGACATATAAGGCTGGAAGGAACCTCAAGAAGTCTCCAAATCCAGGCCCCTCTGTTGCGGTAGGACCATCTAGTGCTCAAAGCAGGAACAACCATAACTAAATCATCCCAGCCAGGATTTTGTCAAGCCGGTCCTTCAAAACCTCTAAGGATGGAGTTTCCACTACCTCCCTAGGTAACTCATTCCAGTGCTTCACCACCCTCCTAATAACCAACCAAGATCTCCCCCACTGCAACTTGAGACCCTTGCTCTTTGGTCTGTCATCTTTCACCACTGAGAACAGCCTAGCTCCAGCCTCTTTGGAACTCCCTGTTCTGGTAGTTGAAGACTGCTATCAAATCCACCGTGAGGCCTAATCCCCGCTTTGTCACTTTGAGTGCAGAAGGTGGGGGCCTGTAAAGATTCTAAAAATTAATACATGCTACTCCAGGCTTGTATTAAACTCCCACTGTTACAGCTTCTCTTTGACCTTGGCTTGGTAAATGCTGCCAACACCCAAATGCGAAAAAACTCTTTGAACCTAGAAAGGAGCATTTGGGAATTCCTCCCTGTGGGGTACCTTCAAGCCCTTTCACCCTCCCCTCCCCCACCTCCAGGGAAGAGCTGAGCCAGAAAACAAAGGAAATTAGCTAATCAAACAACATGCACAAATCTTTTAGAACACCAAAAATCCAATCCTGTTCTTAAAAAGGGTAAATTTTATTAAAAACAAAATAGGAAAATATACATCTGGAACTCAGGCTTTTTTTGCTAGATTACAAAATTTAAGCACCCATAACAGCTTTCTTGGGTGTTCAACTTAAAGGTTACAAACAAATAAGAGCATCAGGGATTAGCACAAAGGAGATCCACAAGCCTTAAAAAGTAAACAGAAATAAACCTGATCATGTCTAATTAACATTCTGATCTACTTACACGTTTGAAAGGCAGATAAGTAGTTCTAGGTATGAGCTGATGATTTATGATCATACCTGGCTTAAAGCTGCTTATAGTATAGTTGCTCTATTCCTCCAGCCCAGAGAACAACAGACAAAGGGAAAGTTTCTTTCCCCATTTTAAAAAGTTCTAGTCTTTCCATTGGCTCTTTTAGTCAGGTGCCCTTTTTTTTTTCTTTACTTGGGGGACTTTTTTAATCCTTTTACAAGTAAAGAACAGCTACCAAGAGGGATTTTACAGCTAACTGGTTGGCTCGGTGTCCATCAAAGGGACTCCCACTTTACTTAATCACACACCCTTAGTCTTCTAGTTGCAGAGTAAAAAAGCCCAGTTCCCTCAGCCTCTCCTCATAAGTCATCTTCCCCAGCCCCCTAATCATTTTTGTTCCCTCTGCTGGACTATCTCCAATTTGTCCATATCCTTTCTACAGTGGGTGGGGGGGCACCCAAAACTGGACATAGTATGCCCTTAGCCTTCTTGACTACAACGTGACTCTGTTGACTCATCATCCAGCTTCTTGTCCACGTATTCTCCAGATCCTTTTCTGGAGAACTGTAGCTAAGCCAGACTGTCCTCAGCCTGTAGCAGTGCATGGGATTCTTCCATCCTAAGTGCAGGATTCTGCATTGTCCTTGTTACACCTCATCAGATTTCTTTTGGCCCAATCTTCCAATTTGTCTAAGTCACTCTGGACCTATCCCTATCTTCCAGCATATCAACCTCTCCCCGACACTCCAACCACCAGCTTAGTGTCATCTGCAAACTTGCTGAGGGTGCAATCCATCCCATCATTCAGATCATTAATGAAGATGTTGAACAAAACCAGCCCCAGGACTGACCCCTGAGGTACTCCACTTGATACTGGCATCCAACTATGCATCAAGCTGTTGATCACTACCCACTGAGCCTGACAAGCTAGCCTGCTTTCTATCCACCTTATAGTCTAGTCATCCAATCCATACTTCTTTAACTTGCTGGCAAGAATACTATGGGACACCATATCAAAGGCTTTGGTGGATATATCACTTCCACCACTTTCCCCCTATCCACAGAGCCAGTTATCACATCATAGAAGGCAATCAGGTTGTCCAGGCATGACTTGCAATTGGTGAATTGATGTTGACTGTTCCTGCTAACCTAAATCTCCCGTGCTGCAGATTAGGCCCATTTTAGCCTAATCTTTTAGCCTTACCTTCAGTGAACATGAAGTAGAATTGATGCCCATCTTCTTTATAACACCTTTTAACATAGGTGAAGACTGTTAATGTATGGATAGCACAATTGAGGGATCATGCAAATCCATAAGATGACAGTATGTATTGATTCTTGAGAGAGACTGGGAGTGAAGCACGTTATCTAACAGCTTAGTACCACACTCTATGTGAAAGGGCTATGCAGTGTTAACTTAATTTGTAGTGGGGAAGTGTCCTCCTCTCAGCAGGCAACTGACCTTTATGGTCAATCTCCTGACAGGGGGGATATCTATATAACCACAAAGTGTGACCTCAGCGCAGGTAAACGTACCAGTGCTACCTTTAATCTAATTAGCTTGGATCCCAGAGCAGGGAAGCTGTGGCAGTGCACACTTCAGCATAGGGTATGCAAGCTGTGTCCCCTTCCCATGGATAATAACGTGCAAGGCTAGGTCACATTGAAGTGCACTACTGCAGCTTCAGTGCTCAGTGACCCAAACTAGCTATCATCTAGTTAGATTGGGTATGTCTACTCAAATTTCTGTCACACCCTCTGACTCCAGTATAGACATACCTAGAGACCAAGCCTGAATGAGCATAGAAAGTACCGTGTGTGCTCGGAGGGGCGAGGCCCGGGATGGACGGCAGTGCACGGCCTGGAACACCCACTGGTGCTGTGGGGATTGTTGGCAGGGCTGGCAGGCTCCCCACTCGGCTCTGCACCTCCTCAGAATTTGGGTTATGATGCTTATAGAACCTTGCCAGTTGATGAAAGCGAGGCAGGTCGTGAGCTACATTGTGAACATGGATACCCTGTGCAAAAACGTACTTGTTTTACTGCGGTCTCCCCCCACAACACACACACCCATTTGTGTGGTACTTATTGTAAGTCCTTTGCAGCGGGGGTGGTCATTCTACTGTGTGTTTGTACAGTACCAAACAAAGTAAGGCCCTGATTCCTGATGGGGGCCTAAGTCTAAGAGCTGCTGCAATACTAAGGAACAGCAATAATAATCTGGCTTCTTTTGAGCTGGTCAGGAAGCCCACTCAAAACATTTCATTTTGAACTGCACCGTAACTGACAAGCAGCGTTTCTGGAAAGTGATGTGATAACTTTTTTGAAAAAATACAAATTGTTTCATTGTATATTATAATATTTTATTTACGTCTGTTGATCCTCTTCTTCCTGCTTTAGAACATTGTCTGGTTGCTAAAATAGGATTCTGAAAAAAGCTAGTTAAAAAAGACACCTCTTCCAAGTTCAGTGTACTGAATATAGAAACCCTAGGTCTGAGTCATATCTTATTTACATGTTTTTTCCCCCATTGTAATTTCATTTATTTCAGTGAAGTCACTCATGATTTACAATGGTTTTCACTGAGGGAATTAAGGCTTCTACTCATCCATAAAACATAATCCAACTGGTTTGGTACAGATCATTAAGAAGAAAATTGTTGATCTCCTAAACCTCCTTGATGGGGAAGTATACAACAATGTTGCCTCCAGTGTCTCCCTGGCAATTAAATTTTCCAGTTGTTGCAACATGTAATTGTGGACTAGGGTCATAGCTTTTTATTTATTTATTTTTTCCCAATGCACTGTGCGTTTTAGAAGTTCTCCTTAATAAATGTGGTAGTGAGCGGAGTTAAACCTTGTTCTGGGTTGAGTTAAAACCTCATTCAGACTGATGTGTGAACGCATTCTTTGCTTATGATAGTTGTAATAAACACTTAAGGGACAACACCTGAAACAAGGTATAACAGAATATGCCCAGAAACTACCATCACGTGGGAAGGGATTCCACTGGGGGCATTATAACTAGATGGGTGGGGGAGCAAGGGAAAACTCACACAAGAGGGCGGGGGAGGGAGAAACAAAAAGCAAGAAAGCTAGTGCTTACAGCTTGGGGAAAAGGATTTCAGCATGGCCACGCCGCGAATCTGAAAATATAATTGTGGATACCAAGACTGGGAAAGATTCTGTCCATTCTATTCAAAGAGGAGGACTAACTATTATCACAACAAGGTTTCATCCAGATCATAACAATACAGGCATGTCACGTCTTAGGCGTATTGAACATACATGATTTCAGCTTTACATGATCCGCACAAAAAAAAAGACAAGGGGAAAAAAAATTTAAAACTTCCTGCAGGGGGTGTAATTTTGCCTCCCATTGAAGTGAATGGGTTCTGGCTATACTTGGTTTCCACTTTACGCGGTAACTGTGGAACGGAACCCTCACGCAAGATGCGACATGCCTGTATTATATGGACTGGATTTTCTGAAATAACCCCCATTAGGAAACAACTCTTTCTGAGTGCTATACATTAAATAAGGAATGAAAATTCAAGTGCAGTTGATTACTTTAAATAGATAGTGAATCATTTATTAGAGTGGCAGTTGACTGCAATGATAACAGGGCTAGACATGAGCATCAGAATGGAAATGTATCAGAATGCCAAGGAGGACTGAAGATCAAATAGATCAAATCATTCCAAAGAACAAGAACTAGATTGAATTATCAGTACTTAACAATTCCAAATTATATATTTATATAAAATCAGTAACATACACACTATTCCTATGAAGCAACGTTTTTTTTTTCCCAAGGAGAAAGTAGCTACAATTTTATAACTTCAAATGCTGAAGATGTGCCATTGAATGGATAAAACTGAGCTGGCTTCAGAATCGGTTGAACCTTGTAGTGCCCAAAGTATTTTATTCTGTAGATCCCTGGTTCAGTAGAATTTGGAATATGCCATTCTACTCTGGCATTGCTGCGACCAAGCAATCCTTTGGTCCAGTAAATTCTAGTGGAAAAAAATAATAAGCTATAAAAAACATAATCCATGTTAATGTGTATTGCAATAGTCCAGCCAAGATCTCTAATTGGTTGAATTAAACAAATCTGAATGTCAAATCATTATGGAACAGAAAGATTTTTACTACAAGTTCAGTGACATAAATACTAAAATAATCACTCCAGCTCAATTTGTCCCAAGAGGATTTTATTTCTGCAATGTTTTAATTTCTTTGTTTTATTTTTGTTGCTTTGTTAATAACACAATGCATAGCAATGAAATACAGCAGGGAACACTAAATGACAAATAAATGGTTATTTCTGTAGTTAAAAAATATTTCTCGGTAATTATGTGGCTCCCATAATGTATTAAATGAGCACCTCAAAATATCATTATCATGGTTATTAAATATTAATGAATTTACCCTCCCAACACCTCTGAGAGAAGAAAATATTATTCTCATTTAACAGAAGAGGAACTGAGGCACAGATAGAGCAAGAAAATCATGAAAGGACAGGCAAAATCTGTGAAAGAGCTGGAAATGGAACCTAAATAATCTGAGTCCCAGACCTGTGATAGAATCACATATCACCTTCCTCATATTTATTGCTAAAAATGGGCTCAGGAAACTGAATTGCCTTAGACTGATACATCACTGGCGCCTTTTTTAACCATAGACTGTTTACCGTATGCATCAAACAACAGCACAAACTTCTTCCCACTGCCCCCACCAATGTGTCTCAGCAGAGATGCATGTTCTAAATCTATGGGGCACAGAACTAGTCCAAAAAATGCTGAAAATACTTGTTTCTGTCAAGAAGTTTTATGTATCTATTTTGACAAAAAAATTGTTGGGAAGGTTTTGTAAGATGGAATTTTTGGTGTGAGAGTGAGACCCCAAAACAGCCCAGGGGTGAGGACACTCACTGGGGGGTGTCCCAGTTTTAGGTTTATGGCCCTGCTCTAAATCAGGCAGGTTTCCCACTTTCGAAGTGAGGGCCCTACCAACACCTCCCTCCCCTCCCCCCCATGCTTTTTCATAAATTTATTGAAAGGTCTCGTTTTCATTCCACATCAAAATAAAAACAAATTTCAAAACCTCTAAATTTTTTTGTGAAACAGAATTGTTTTTTTTCCCAGCTAGCCCCAATTGGAAACACCTCTCAGGGTTATAAAATAGATTAGTTTATCTCCATATTCATTCCCTCCTTGTCCTGTCCATTGAGACATCAATATCTGTTGTGTCTTCTTTTGTACTTAGATTATAATCTTTTTGGGGTGGGAACCATGTTTCTCTTCAGTTTTGTACAGAACCTAGCACAATGAGATCCTCAGTGCTATCAATAAAGAACAATAATAAACATCTACCCAGTGACCTGGTGTCCTAAATCCTAAGTGGTGTGGATATCAGAGATGTGTGCTCTCGGTCAGCATGTGTGATTAAATAGACCCATTATTCTGGAATACTGTAACTGGAAAATGCTTTCCTTAAATATACATGGAGTTCACAAAAGTTTATAGTGTCTTACCTCTTAATCTATTGTGTTTATTTGGGTACTCACAAAAATAAGGGTGTGATGGTACCCAGTCTTTTCAATATTGTAACAGTGAGTATGTTATTGAAGTTTCTCTTTCAAGTTTGCAGTAATTTTCATAGAAATTTTATTAAATGTGACTCAAAAAAGGAGAAATTCCTTGTTTGTAGCATTACTTGCTTTCTGGAATTATTATTAGGCTACTAAGCATAGACATACTACACATTAATACTTACAAGTAATGAAACACAGCACTACCTTTATCTGAGTAGATTATATTAGGAGGAAAATTTACAGAAATGGGAATCTTAATATACTGTGACAACATATGAGAGCAACACAAAACCCCACCCCCACCCCCAAAATACATAGATACACTGAAAAAGGCCAGAGTAATCTTTGATAGAAAAGGGGCATGTCCGTTTGTATTCCACATGATTTCCATATCCTAAAACTCCAAGCTTAGCGCTGTTATGTATGCTACTGAAGTGTGTCAGAAGCTGTCTTGGGAGACAATGGATTTATTTCAGTGTCCTTTGGGTACCAGATTCAGAAAGCAATTGCTTGCACTCAGGCAGAGAAAATTATGCACTACCAGGAAGAAGCTATCATAAATTCAGAGAAACAGAATCTACGGATGTAAGTCTGTTATACTGGAAACATTGTCTCTCTCCTTTTGAAGTATAAGGTGTTTTTATTGGAATATCTCCAACATACAGGATCCTGAAATAGTCCTTTTGAAGATCCATTCTTTTACTGATATTTAGGAGACTGAGGTAAACAAGTCATTGTTTTTTAATCAGATTAGGCAATAACTTCTTTGAACAAGGACCTAATAAACAATCTCTTTGTATTCTTTGTATGTATCTTAACATTATTAGGTCTACTGATTATAGCTCTGAAAAGCCACACTATGTTTTCTTCACGATATATGCATTTTCCATAAGGTTGGCAGTCCTACCACACATTTCATTTCTACTCCCCTTTTTGTTTTTTTAATGAAACTTCTCCACTTTGGGGACATACATCCGAGCCACTAAACACTTTCCCCAAAAATAAGAGTGTTGATGGAAACCTTTTATATCCTCCTTTTAATATCTAATATTAGGCAATGTGGACCAGTGAATGGAGCATTGGACTAGGAATTGGGAAATATGGGTTCTAGCCCTAGCTCTGCCAATGGCCTACTAAGTGATCTTGAGCAAGTCACTTGTCCAGCTGTAAAATGGGCATAATGATATTTACCTGCCTTTGCAAACCATTATATGCTCCATAGGGTGAAAAGCTCTATCTGAAAGCCAGATAGTACTATCTCCATGGAATTTCCATACATTAAATACAAATTGCTTAGAAAATGTAATAAAAATGTTTCAGCAAAAGTGGGTTTTGTCAAGTTGGTTCACACCATGATTTTCCTTAAGATGAAATAAGATTTAGTTGTACATTCTCAATGCTGTGTTGGTGGGAGCACTGCATAAGGTTGTACAAAACCACAAATTAGTTTCTAGAGGCTGATTCTTTTAAAATGCCATTGTAAATATTTTCAGCTCAGCTTGTGCAAAGTGTCACTGAAATCATGTACAACAGACTTTGCCATACAGATCACAGTATTCAAAAAACTGAAGGTTCTTAAGGAGAGCTGGCTTTTGTTACATTTCCACAACAGAAAAGGACATGGTAATACCAAAATTGAATGATCTCCACAGCCACACTCTGCACAGGGTGTTACTATTCTGTAATGCACAGGGGCTGAGGAATGTGAGGGTATATCTCAGGCAGAAACTCACAATATCAAAAGCCCTAAAATTTTGTGGACAGATCTCAAGACTGCCGGGGCCCACCATGTTATGGCCTGCTTGCATCACTTCACTGGATACAAAAGATTGCGAAGCTTGTGAATCTCATGGCTGGGAATTTCCATGGCAAAGGACAAATCTCAATGTGACATAAAGCTGGCATAGCAACACTATGAAACACCCTTCATTCTGCATCACCTGGTGCAGGGGCCATTGCAAGTAGAGAGGTAATGTGGCCAAAGCCCTTGTAATTCAGCTATGCTCAGCTGCTGGAATAGCATTCTCATATAGTTATAGCAGCCCCGAGGCTGCTCTAATTTATGACATGGGCCAACTGGTCTCCAGGCAGGCAGCCCCAGAATACGGGAACTACAAAAGCTGCATAAAGTCAGCCCTAAACCAAGTCCTGTGCAGACAACAAAGATTTTTGACTTTCTAGTGAACCAACATCATGCAACTCAATGACTCTGGACTTGAGGCAGCCTTTTTAGTCAATATAAGTTACTTTACAAGTATTATACTGCAAAATTCAGTATTTAATTTTAAATTATTAAAATAATGAATGTGTTCTGCAGAAGGAGGTAGTCCTACCCATTGTTTTGGCAGTAATTATTCATTTATCTTACATTCCACAATTTTATTGCTGGTAATTGCAGGTAATTCATCATGGTTATACAGCTTTTAAATTCTAAAATCTCCCTCCTGTTTATGTACATTAAAGGAAAGTCACACCCAGAAGAGGAATCAAGACAGAATGGTTCCTCCCTGCATTCCAACCTAAAAAGAAGGCTGCATCACAGACCTTCTGCTGATATTCAAAGGCAGTCCTGAGGGTTGTGATCCGAGCATTTTACCAACACAGCCATAGCTCAAGTATCCCCATAGTGTGCAGATTACTCTTTTCTACAAGGATAGGCATAAAGTACACTGTGCATGAGACAGTGGCTAGGCAGAATGTCTGTGTGCAATTAACACTCTTGCAGTGTTAGCATACACCTGTTTGAGGAAATTGCAAAAGAGTGCCAGAACCTGATCCCTGGGGTGTTTATAAGCAGCTCAGTGAATCCTTAATGCTCAGTGGAATTTGTGAAACAGAGTCCTGAGGAGGAGTTACTCACCTGGTATCCCAGGAGGCATCATTATACATTACATGCCAATTTCCTGAAATGTTCTCATATTTCTCTACTGTAAGGAAGGTTTTGTGAGTCTGGAATAAAATTAATATAACTAGTCAGATACTGAATGAACCATCATGTAAGCTTTCTAGTGCTTAACTTAAAATTGAAGAACATGTTTTTTTCTGTTTTAAACTTTTTACTGGCAAAACATAACAAGACTAAGCTATACATATAATGTAGGGTATAATAAAGAGCATGTGCATTGGAAGAAGACTGCAAAATATATGGTATTTAACAAATTTCCAATAAAAATAACCAATATGACATGTCTGTTCTCTATTTTTAAAAATGTTTTTTAAAAAACATTAAATAGTTTGAACTTACTTTGATTCTGAGAATGAAAACTTGGACTTGCATTACATTGCACCAGAATGTAGAGCAAAGGTTTCTGAATTGCTTTTATGTGCATTTTTGACTCACAAGGTATGAAGAGGTCATGAATTATCTAAGACTGAATTCTTTGTGCAGTTTTCCTATTCAGTGCTCAAAATCCCATTAGCTGGACAAACTTCCAAGCTGGAGCTTTACAGTCTAAGAGCTTCTGGGTAATGTAAGGCCCCAAAGAATATGTTGAAATCAGTAACTTACGTAAGTACAAACAGTGTGAATGTGTTTTTATATGAACCAGTGGGGACCTCCAATGAGTGTTTAGTTACAGGAAGTTTAGAAAATTATATTTAGGACACTTTACCTACATCGTTGGTTGTGATTTATAAACATTCTGAAATGAATACATTTTAGATGTATTATTTTAATGTGCAGTGTTCATCCTAGTGTACATGCATAGTTATAGTATAATAGTTTTAGTATAATATGCAAGAATAATTGTTTATAAAATAATAAACTTCTGTGACTCTCCCCTGCAGTTTACAAGTAATTCAACTGGCCACCAAAATAAAATAAAATCATAGAGCTCAAATAATATTTTCTTCTCTGAGAGTTGTGTGTGTGTGTTTGTAAAGATATGTTTACACCTAAAAAACTACACAGCTGAGCTACTATAGCTGCGCCACTAGCATTCAGTGTAGACACTACCTACGCTTACTACCTACCCTCACTGTACGCTCACCTACGTACAGTACCTCACCTACGTGCAGTAGCTCACCTCACCTACTGTACAGTACCTCACTGAGTACAGTACCTCACCTACGCTCACTACCTACCCTCACTGTAGGTAATCCACCGTCTGGAGAAGATGCAAGAATTCGTCTGTCAATCTAGGGTCTTAGGCTGGTTTTACGATACCACTTTCAAGTGTGGATTTTCTACATTCCTAAGGGACATAGTTATGATGACCTAATTTTCTGGTGTAGGTCAGGCCTAACATCTCTGCTTCTTTTTCCTGTCTAACCTTTTCCATTTCCATATCATTTGCTTTTTTCTGATTTCCCTCCATTTCTCATTTTACTCTCTCTCTCTCTTCTCCTTATCTTTCTTTAGAAAGGTCCATCTCAAAGTCCTCTATGTAAGCAAGCAGAACAATAATTAAACATTAACCATGGTGAAGGAATAGAAAAATCTAACATGATTTAATTATACTTACAATGTTCTGAGCAGAATTCCTGGGGTTCGCACCTACAAAAGTTACTTCAGCAACTTCTCCCTGAGGAAGTGTTAGAATTTATTTTGAGAGCGGACTATATGTTATACAATAAAATCAATGATTTACAACATCTCTATTAACATTTCTGTATTTAATAGCTGCTATTGGATTGTAGAGTTTTTATCATGAATTCTGCTATTTACAGAGCCTTAACATTCCACCTCTCCTGTCTGCTGGATGAATTCCATTATGTGACATTAAGTTCCTGTATTAAAAAAAGAAAGGCAGGCAGGATAGGTGGGATTTCAAGGTTACAGTTTTACATTGTAGCTGCTTCCCACCTTACACCTGCTTTTATTGCACCCAAGAGTATACCCACTGCCCTTGTCCTGAATATCTTTTAATCTAATTTTGCCAAGTATTTAAAATAATTGATCTTTATGACTTTTTATCTCGTTCAGATTCCAAAGCAAGTATATCAAAGGATAACCAGGTTTCTGCTTCAAAACATTATAACAACAATTGCTATTTCAGAGTGAATCCTCATTTTATGTATAGAAATAAAAAGATTCTCCTTCCTGGAGAGATGGCAAAGACTCTTGGTTTTTTTAATTCACTGATTTTAACTACATTCAGTGTACAAACATTGGTGGATAGGAGATATGTATCTATGTTGTTGCTCTAAAATAAGGACAAGTAACCTTAATATAAAAACACTGATGCGGTTATCCATTTCTCAGAAGCACATTCTTTACTCAGTAATTCATTCATATGTTTATTTCATATTCAATGGGCATGTCTGGTTTATTGCTATAAAGATTAAGGAAGAAAAGCAGCATTTTGAAATTCACATCAGCTATATAAATATCAGAATACCTATTCAGTTCTCATTTGTTTTTATTATAATTTTATTTCAGTTTCACTTTTTCTTACAACCCACACAGAGGTAAGCTGAGCTGCTATCACAGCCAACCTTCAGATTACTTAGTCTAGATATCATAGATTCTGCTCTTATATATCCTGATGTAAATTTTGATTAACATCAGAGTAGTCTAAAGCAGAATTTGGCCCTATGTCTCTATAGAAACCCCACACTAATTAAGAATTTGGTTAAGAATCTGACAAGTATTCAGACTAGTAGTTAATAAATTATATTTCCCCAGATAGTCTTACCACTCTGTACTGCGGTTGTACTTCCTGTAACACATCCCCAAATATTTTACTGATTGGTGCAAGATCAGGAAGAACAGCAGGTATCAAAATCATGTTGGTTATGTTGATGAACGGTGGTTCTGGACCCTTTGGCAAATCCTGAACTGTATTCTAGAAAAAAGAACATTTGTTTAATAAGCAGAAATATTATTTGTCAATTCTACTGTGAAACAATTGTGCCAAAACATCATATACAGATGCTGTTGTATTTCACAAAATCCAATAAGCCAAATGTGCCTTTTTAATTAACTAGAATGACTATGATTGGCTGTAATGCCAAGAATAAGAAAGTGACCTAAAAAAGTACAGTGAGAGGGTTCTTGTTTGTATGCTACTTTCAACACCACTTCATTCTTCGATCTTATCTCCATATGACTTTACACCAAGTTGAAGCTCCTCTGTTCTTGCTCTAGCTAGTATCCTGTTCAGCCCCAAGCAAAAGCTGCAACAACTTGAGGGCTGATCTAACATACATGCAGCTGTCCACAGATCAACAGGGTTGTTTTAGTAGCTAGAAACTGTCAGAGTGCAGAGACTTCCAGCTACACTGACTTCACCCTCATGGCAGGACCAAGAGTTGGGACACACAGCGCTACTATGCTGCTTCTGTACTAGCTGGAAATTCTGTTTACTGAAGGGAAATTCCCAGGGAGCTGATTAGGTTGCTTTCCGGTGATTTTGCACTGCCAGAGCAATGCAGACAGTTTGATCAGAACAGAGAATCAGGACAATGGCATTTAAAATAATAGGATGGAAAAATTATGTAAACCTCACTTCTATTGAGTGTATAAGTATGAAAGTGTACACTGGATTCAAATTATTTGTTATTACCGTAGCAATCACCCTGGCCAGTCCTCTGAACAACTGAATATAAGCAGAGAGAGTGTGTGGTCCATAAATGGTGGATGCTGCCTCATATCGTTGAGCCTACAAGAAAGATTAAAAGATCTCTGCATTTCTTCCACAGCTTTTGTTGTTGCTGCTGTTTTAATTTCTTTGCGAAAAATTATTCCACAAGCATCTAAACTCCCATGAATTATCACTGAAAAGTAAAAATGCATGGTAAAAATGTCCTGTAAACGTCTTTGTCCTATAGTAGAGCTCTTTTGTTTACCTGGTATTCCTCATAAGTAGTAACGTAATGGGTATAAATATTGCACAAGCCTGCAATTACGACATTCATTCCCTGTGTCCCATGGGATTCAAATTCCTAAGAAAGATGGGTACAAATACATAATTAATAAATATTAAATATACAATTATATCCATCGCAAGTTGGTCATTAATAAGATGAATAAAATAATAAATAATGTTCAGTACGCTGGGTGGATAATATTATGATTGTCACAGTGTTTCTAATCGTTGTCATGGTGGCACCACATTGGTAGAGTTAAGGGGCAAAATTTTGGGTCCATTGAAGCCAATTGCAAAATCTCCATTAATTTCAGTGAGGCCAGGATTTCACCCATGTTTGTTTGGGTGGCCTTATTTATTGGGACGTGGGGTATGCTGATTGATAGATAGGTATTAGATACACAACTACCTTTAAAAAAATACTTTCATAATATGTGAGACCAAGTGTATGTCTACACTGGAGCTGGAGGTGTAAACTGCACTACACTAGTTCAATGGGATCCAGCATGCTAAAAACATGTTGCTAGTGATGGGAGGGGCCAGCCACCCTGAGTACAATCTCATCTGAAATTCTAGGTATGTACTCGGTCAGTTACTCAATCCTGCCACTCATGCTGCTGCAGCTGCATTTCAATTTTTGTGCACTAGCTCAATCACAGCTTGAGAGGGTTGGTGTACTCAAGTAGGAAATTACACCTTCCAGCTACACCCAAAGGAACAATATCAATAGGAGGCAAGAGAAAGATGATAGACTCAAGAAAATAAAGGTTCCATAAACTCTGCTCTCTAGAAAAGTTCTCTTCAATTTTTAGCCTGTAACTTACACTTTTAATAGCTTCTCGTAGTCTCCGTCCAGACATTGTCCTGTGAAGTATTATGATAGTAATGTTAAACTCCAATAATGCAGAAAAAGTGTGATATACTGAAGTGCAAGGTGAGTTGGAATCACTGATGGATGAGGAAAGGTTTGGATCGCACAAGGCTCCCACAACCTGGATGCTCAGCAGAATCTCACCTGAATTAGCTATACATTTAGAGCCAATAAAAGAACCCTCTCCGTTACAACAGTTTGACATTTAGAAATCACCATTGCTACGTGGAAAAGAAACTATAAATAATTTATCAGCTGTATGTGATATCATGCAGGCCCTGGCTGAGGTCTAACATTGATCTAATGAATTGAAACTGCATTTTCTAATGGAAAATGATTCTGTCAAAAACGTTGATTAGCTATAAGAATGAGAAGCTAGTTTCAACCTCAGCTCTAGACCAGCAACTTCTGGTCTAAAAATAGGGAAGACAGAATCCTTCTGTATCCAATTAAAGACCGCACGCTCACACACACACAAAAATGCACCTGCATTAGAACATTAGAATGGACATTGACCTACAGTGGCTGCATATCACATTGTACCAGTAATAAGATAGTTTTTATATCTACCCATAGTGCTTGTATGTGCATATTTTTAATGGAAGGGATATAAAGCCAGAAACTCTCTGCTGTGTTATACAAAATAAGAATAAAAATAGTACATACGTCAGCTCTCCTGGAAAAGCAACTATTGCCAAGGACCCAATGGCAAAAAGCTGAACATCAACTATATCAGGATGCCATGGATAAGGGAATGAAATCTTGGAAGAAGAAAAAAAAGAATATAGTGGTACATTATTTTAATAAGGCCAATGAGATACAATCTGTTTTTGTTCTTTCCATATTCATAAGAATAGTGATGCAAACATTTATTTTTGTAAGAAATTTACATTGGCTATAGAAAATTAATGCTTTGTCTCACTTTATCTTCTGTACTATCCATGCATTAAATCATTCAACCAGAACCATATTCTTTAGGAATGGAAGAAATCTATTGTATTATCTAAGGGCTGGTCTTCACGGTGGGGAGGGATTGACTGGCAGATACGCAACTTCAGCTACATGAATCACGTAGCTGAAGTCTGCGTATCTGGAGCCCATTTACCTGCCGTCCTCATGGCAGCGGCAGTCGGCAGCGCGCTCCCCCGTTGACTCCAGCTTACGCCTTGGGTCAAGCTGGAGTTACGGAGTCGACGGGGGCAGCGCTGACAATCGATTTCTCGCGTCTTTACAAGATGCGAGAAATCGATCACTAAAAGATCGACGGCTACCCGCGGTAGTGAAGAAGTACCCTCTGTCTTGTCTAAATGCCCATGCAACACCGTTCCTTATCCTGTGTTCTTAAATGCTTTGTTTTGTTCGGTTCTAAGAGACTGAAGCAATGGGTTTTCATTCCCTTCTCTTGGGAATTTATTCCAGTCTCACAGATGTCACCACTAAGAACGCTTTGATTCCAAATTTTCCTCTGTTTAACTTCATCCCATTATTTCTGACTTACTTACTTTAAATAATTCATCTCTCTTTCAGATGCCTGTAGGCAGTGATCATATCACTCCTCAGTTGGCATCTGGCTAGTCTTTTATGTTTTGCTCCCTGGGTCAATACCACCCTGGATTTAAACACTTTGTTAATATCTTTCTGGTAATGAGGTGCCCAGAACAGTATGAATCATTCTTGGTGCAGTCTAACAACACCGAGCTATGAGCACTCTGGTGAAAACAACATGATGCCAGGAACTGGAACCTCAGAAAGATATTGTTTAAAAAAAACACCACACAAATCATATTTCAAGCTCATGAGTAAAATTTTCAAAGGCTCCCAACTGATTTAGGAGCCTAAATCCCATTGGCTTTCAGTATGACTTCAGTAAAATGGGATTAAAGATTGTAATTCACTCAGGCACTTTTGAAATCTTTTCTTTTCTTTAATTTGATGTTTACTCTCATTCCATTTCTAAAACTACCTCCTTGTCATCACAGTATAGAATGACTCTTTTTAGATTTTCCAGATTACATTTTTCCAGAACAAATCCCATTTTGTTATTTTCTATCCATTTTTTGTAACTGGGGCTACAAATATATAAATACATTTATATATTAAATATTCCAGAATTTTAATATACTAGCCAAGCCACAAAGTTTGAAATTCTAATGTCATTGCCTTTTTAGTCCAAAATTTCTCATCAGATATTTCCACAAGTCAAAAACTCTTCTACCATGAAATTATATATTTTGACAGGTAACCAAATATCTAACTGCCCTTTCTAGTATCACAGTAGTAATCTTTATATAAGGACATTCTCCAACATTTTCTGCATTGTATTTTATTACAAAGATATTTTTCCTTCATTATGAAGCATCATGTCTTTTCCCCATTTTTAAGTTCTACAATAACAATGTATGAAAAAAATACACTTCTTTTGTAACAAAAACCCTGTATCTTTTACTGATTTTTCGGAGTATTGATAAGCATATATTTATGTTCCTTTTCATGTCTTTTAAAGTAAGAGTCCCTTTCAAATATTAGTGTCATATGACCATTCACTGCCTTTACTTCTGTATCATTAGTTTAATTATGGCTGGAACTAAAATGTATATCCTTTCTCTTGGCAGGAAAATCCAACATAGTGAAGCACTAGGTATGCTCACAGTGATATACACCAACACACACTACCTCGCCAGTATTTAAAAGGATTGGCTTAGGTTTGTGGCATTCTTTTGTTTCATCGGATGGCTCTCCAAGCAGCTGGTTAATAACAGTGTCCCAGATTGGATGTCCTTCTAGTGAACCTGTAAGTAAAAACCTCTTTTAATACAATTTCTTCAGTTTTTCTCAGTTTATATTTGACAAAGTCTAATTCCTCAACTTCATTTCCTAAAAGTATCTATGTATCTAGGCAGGGATTTTCAGCAGAGTTTAAGGGATTCATCTTAAAATGGGATTTTGAACACCTAACTCCCATAGGTTGTTTTTAAAAATTTCAGCTCTAACCAATCAGTATTTTGAATATAGCTGTGACATAATATGTGGCTAGTGACCACGAATTACAGAAATAGAAAGGACCATCCTCCTCACAGTATCGGGAACTAATGACAAGATGGAACAAATAAAGGGAGATTTTAAAAATATCAAATGAAAGCTCTAACAATAGTTAGGTAGAGGGGCAACTGGGGTAGATTTATAAATAAAGAATGAATGAGGAAGTAAAAAGATATGTTCCAATTCTCACCTTCACCACTTTCCTTATACATTGTATCCCTATCATCCACTCTGTATTTTTAAGACTATAAGCTATCTGAGGCAGGGACTGTGTCTTCCTGTCCTTGCACAGTTCCACAAATAAGACTGAGGGCCTTCTTGCAACATAAACAATAAACCTCAGTGAACAAGATCTGCAAACTCTGTTCTTCTGCTTACCTTGTGTGAAATTCAAGACTCCCACTCCATCAACAGTACCTGCTGCAAAGCTGTAGCCCAAGGCTGGTTTACATGTTTTACCCTTAATAAAAGTATTTTAAAATTAGAATAGATACAGTATATCAACTCCAGATATAAAACCACAACAATTCTACCTGGAACATTCTAAAGAGTATTCCCTATCTGCAGGCAGGAAATTCCCAGTACTTACTGTATGGGTGGCATTGAGCTGAACAGTGACGTTACTCATGTTCACCCACTGGTGAGCTGAATGGAGAGGTCCTGTCACCTCCTGGGAAGCTAGAGTATACAGTTCCTAAAACACAGGCACATATTATATTGATTAACACTGGGTGCAAAAACTAAAAAATGTATTTAATTGAAATAGAACCACAGATGCAAGACAAATATGAACTAGTTTAATACAATCTCAGCTCCCTTGGGAGCAGGTGGAAGCCAGTAGTCCTTCAGGTGGAAGAAATGATGTGCCTAAATCTTTGAGAACATGTCCCTGTAGTGTGTGTGTGGGCGGGGGGGTGGGGGGCGGAAGAGCCGAATCCTTCCCAAGCTATCAGACATTGCTTAGAGCATGAACAATGCCCACCAGTGCTATATATCTGGGGCCACTCTTTGCACACTTTCTCTGTTAAGTTTTACCTCTCTGAGTAGTATTCAAAGGAGTTTTTATGATCTCTCAGCATCTGTGGGCTTTCTGTGACCCACGAGCAGAGGATTCCATCAGTGTCTTTGCCTATAAGCAATAGGCAGATGGTCACTCACACCAACCTCACGTTCCTCCTCCATGAATGAGTAACTCAAGAGGGTGTCCAACAGCAAGTGGTCCAAAAATAAGTTAACTAGAGCTGGAGTTCTCGAAATTTTGTGCAATGTGGGACATATTTCAATAGAGAGTGTGTCCTCAGGACCACCTTCCTTTCTTTTTCCCAACTGCAGAGACCATTTCCTTTCCCATTCCGGAGCACATAACATTTCTGTGGCAACTACAACTATTGCTTACACAGAGGTAGGCAATCTATGGCACATGTGCCAAAGGCAGCATGCAAGCTGATTTTCAGTGGCATTCACACTGTCCAGGTCCTGACCACTGGTCTGGGGGGCTCTGCATTTTAATTTAATTTTAAATGAAGCTTCTTAAATATTTTAAAAACTTTATTTACTTTACATACAACAATAGTTCAGTTATGTATTATAGGCTTATAGAAAAAGACCTTCTGAAAACGTTAACATGTATTACTGGCATATGAAACCTTAAATTAGACTGAATAAATGAAGACTCGGCACACCGCTTCTGAAAGGTCGCTGACCCCTGGCTTACAGGATATTGAGAGACTACTGAATATATTTGTACGAAAATAAGGAGAAAAATTAGCACCATGTGTGCAGAGTGTTTTCTGTGGATCTTCAACAGTCCACCAACCCAGAACCTCTGAATTGCAGTTTCAAAATTAAATTAGGCTTCATACATCAAACAGGGAGTAGAGAAAGATTATACAAAATGAAACAGGTTGCACCACTCAGGAAAAGCTGTTTTGAAGATATTCTATAAAGTTAATAACAAAAAGGAATGTGTGAACTTAAGGAACAGCAATTGCCTCATCAAATTTTATAGTAGAAGTTTTTTTGTTTCTCTCATCTTAACACCAACTCAGATGACCCTCTCCTTAGGAAAACGTACCTGATTGAAAACACCTTTCCCAGTTCTTCAATTCTAGTTTGATCATTAGTTATTTATAATTCAAAGATATAATTTCCTTTATTTAATTCACAATTCATTTATAATTGTTCATGAAAAGGTATCTTCCACAAAGAGTGATTTTCATAGTTCATAGAACTAGGACATACCAACTATTAATAGAAGTTATGCAGATTTGGTAACATTTCATGTAATTATGTGAAGTATCATGTTACTGTGGGATGTATATATTGAAATCCAATTGTACAAACACCCACAATAGTCATATATGGCAAAAATCATTCCCTCTAAATTAGATACACATGCAAGTCCATAATGTACTATTAGACTAGAATATCCACTACCCTACAAATCACTGTCATTTTAGAGCAATTCTATTGCAAACACTCAAAATGGCAATTAAAAAGAAAACTGCTATAATCAAGTCTGTTGTTGTCATTAATTTACTGAATCTGTTCCAGCTCCTGCAAGCTGCTGACACTGAAATCTCCAAGTGCAATGGTATTGCACTTCCTTCTCTGCTGCCACTGACAAACATTAAAATAGATAGTATGGATAAAGGAGAATCCACTTCAGGTTAGAAGAAAAACAAAATCTGTGGCTTTCTTGGGTAGCTCTGTCAGGGAAGATAAGCATTTTAGGCATGTCTAGCTATGAAGTGGAGAAGGCCTATATATATTGTGTTCTGACATATTACAGTGCACAACATATTTCTAGTCTACATATTCTATTGTATATTGGTTCTTATGCCACACCCACAATCTAGCATCATAGTGAGGTCTCTATCTGGGCCTTTGAACATTACTGTGATGCTTCCCAGGAGCACTCAGGGCTGTGAGGCACCTTGCTATCACCTGTCCTTCACATGAGGAAACTTTGTCTGTGCCAGCTAGGAGTCAGTGCCTAGACTCCGCTGACTAGAGGCAACCCAAGCACTCCCCTCTTAAGCCTACACAGCCCCTCACTCACTCACTACAGGTTATGAATAGGCATTCTCCAACTCCTGAGCCCTCAGACCTTCCCCCTGGAATGTTTAAACCCCTGCTCCATCAGGCACTCACAGTATTCACAGACCAGCTGCTCCCAGAGAAACGGTATGCCCCACCTTACCAGTTACACCTCAGATCTCTGTTCCATGCAATATACAGCACTTAGATAAGTTTATAGTGAAATCAAGTAAAGGTTTATTTATCAACATATAGCGATTCAAGTGGTAACAAGTATTGGAAACAAATGGTTACCTATAAAATACAGCTATAACATGCATTCTAGAGCCTAGGCTTAATTAACAAGTTACTCTTTATCTAATAAAAGTATTGCTCCCCACTGCTTTCCAGCCAAGCAGGCTGTAATTACGTCTTTATGAAACAAGGCCCACTGTCAACCTGTCTCCTAGGTGAGGGATTCCGGGTGTCTCTTAGTACCCTTCGATATATCAAATTAATCCACTGTCCTTATTCATAAGTAGGATGCTCTCCTGCTGGTTGTTTTTCTCCTGTGGCTTTCCTCCCTTGTCAATTTCATTATCTCCTAATTAGCCTCAGGCTCAGTATGAGGTGGACAATACCCACTGCACAATTACCAGACAGGAAGAAAAACATCTGTTACTATCTGACTGAAAGGAACATCCCTGAGGTCTGTTACTCTTGGTTACCAGCCTCCAGAACATAATTTTCAGTATGGACACATACATTCTTGCATATTATGCACACCTACCTTTTGCTGTGATTGCAACAACTAGTGGACTACCACCTCCTGCTACTCTTTAGTGAATTTATTATGCAGATTTCTGACTCAGGGAATACTTGCAAAGCCCTGTGCCCTCTGCAAGTTTGCATCAAGAGATTCCTAGGTCACAACTACCACAGTGCAATTAACAAAGAAATAAGTAAATAATGCAATTCCTGTAGGAAAAGGTTTGCCTCTACTAGCTGGTATTACAATAATAATAATGTATGTAAAGTGTGGGAAAAAGGTGAACCTTTCGGTTCTGTTTCCTAGCCTGCTGTGGCAGAAGTTACTTATGATGACTTATGTGCCCACTTATCAAATTTTGGAAGAGTTTTGCCAGGACTGATATTCCAGATAAGCTGGGGTTCTGGGGAACCCAAGACACTGAAGGGATATGTGAAAGGGTCATGTGTACTTGTGAATTTGGGGCCTAGATAGCTCTTTAGCTACTTAACTGTCATAGCCTATGGGGTGGGTAGGTAGGTATCAACCCCATTTTACAGAAATGTACAGTGCGGAACAGAGAGGCTAGGATAAAAAGATAACATTTTCAAACCTTGAGGCCTTGTACTCCTCGTTCTTTTTGCGGATACAAACTAGCATGGCTGCTACACTGAAACCTAAATAAAAGTGGGACTGCTCTGAAATTCAGACAACTTTTACTTAGGTTCATAAATATGGATTAAATCCACAGCTTTAAGCCTACAATCTTGACCCACATGTTTTAAGACTATCCCTAGCAAAAAAAAAAAAATTTCAGAAACTCACTTGTCAAAAAGAAAATGTTTACTGGCTTTTCCAATAATTGCATGTGAATACGCAAGTAAAAAGAGTCCAGTTTAACTTACCTTTGCTTTCAAATAGAGATTGTGTCCTATAATTTTTGTACTGTCAATCATATCACTGCCGGGACCTTCAGCCATGCACATTTTAGCCTGTTAAGGATTTTTTAAAGCAAATAATTAAACAAATGCAAATGGATAAGACAGCCTTCTAGCAACATAAAGCTTTTATTGCACTGTGAATGAAGGCACAAATCATTGTCGTCATTTTCATGAAAAAATCTTTGCTTTTAATACACAAACTAATCCATGCTTCTGGTACTGTTTAAGATCTGTGGTTTCTGAGCACACCAGCACTGAATTTCATGGAAGATTGGAATTTCTGTGGCAACTTGTAGTAAGTTCAAAAATGGGGGGGAGTTGCCTCAGTTCAGTATCCTCTGCTATTTACTGTATTATATTGATTTTATGCTATACCCAAACTTTCCAGAGATTTTGTATTATAGTCCAGCCACACATTGAAAGTGATAATCTGCCTCCTGGTTTCCCTGAAATGAGCACTTTACCCATGGCACAGTGTACATCCCCCAGAATGCTAGCAACACTGTACAGGATGAGTAACTGGCAGCCTCAAGAAGGCTGCTTATATGGGTAACCAGTAGCAGAGAATATAGGGGCATCTTACATCCTTTTACAGCAGGATGGACCACAATCTGGCCCAATATTTGCAATTCCATACTTAAAATCTACCTTAAAACTTGAAATGTAGATAAAATGATATATACCTACCCCACCTATTGGACAGTAACTGTTGAGGTTATCACACGACTCTCCTGTATTTATGCAGTGTGGGCCTTTGATGTTCGGTGATACATCTCCCAGGTTGGATGATGCAAAAGCTGCTACAAAAGATCCCTTCCGAAAGAAAATTAAATGTTATGTCTTTTTCAGTCTCTTGCACTGATTGCCATCAACCTGTGGACATCAGATGTATACTGGTGTTTCAATTAAAAAAAAAATCCCCTGTCATGTAATACGAAGATGTGAAATAAACATGAACTGCCTATATAACAAACTGCTTGTATAAATTCCCCTAGGACTACAGACAACACTTGCAAAATCACATAATTACTACAGTTAGTAGTGGCAGGACATCGGTGAAGTTTTCAAAAGTGACTAGTAGTTCTGGATGATTGAATTTTTAGGTGCCCAACTTGACTTACATTAAAGGGACCTGATTCTCAGGACATGCTGAGCACCTGGCCCCCTAACTCAGTTCCTCAAGTTGGGCATTCAAAACCTTCAGCACCTAAAAATCATTACTTTTGAAAATGTAAGCCATACGTTTTTTGCAGTAAGGATTTTTAAAATATTTCAAATAGAAATTTAACGTCATTACCTTGAATTTCTATATTTCTTTGGCCTGAGCATCTCAAAGCACTTTTCATTAATCTTTCCCACCTCTCAACAATTTAGAGGTAATTAACTATTGATGTTCCCATTTTACAAATGGATAAACTGAGGCACAAAGTGGTTATGTGAGCTAGCCCAATGTCATGCAGTGAATCTGTAGCTGGGCAAGGAATAAAGACACCCCACCCATTGCTCTTGTTTTCTCTCTTTTCATTATATCAAATAAATTACTTTCCTTCCATCTCTCTCAATTTAATAACCTCCCTTTCCCTCAGTTTATAATTCTTAATTATAGATATTAAATTCTAGCAATCCTTGCTGTCACTTTTGCTTGACTTTCCCATTCTACCTCTTGTTTCTCACTATGATTTCTATTGACAGTTAGCTGATGATTAGCTTACACAGCGGTGTTCAATATGTTTGCCACTAGCCACATGTGAATTGTGGCTAATGCAGGTGCCTTTTTATAACGTGGCTAATAAGAAAAATTCCAAACCACAAGTGTGGCTAGCAGTGTGGCTAGCATTCAATTTCTATTGGACATGAACAGTCTCTATTCAGATGATTTGTGTGAGCCACCGAGCACAGAAACTGACAGCAGAAGTTAGCAGGAAAGATAGCAAACTGAATGGGTGATCAAGGACAGATTTCACACTTATACAATGTAACACTAATTCATCACACGCAGTATTCACCTCTCAGTTATGGAAGTTAAAAGGAATTAACTAAAGTAGTGATGTTAAGATGCATAAGTTAAAGTGCATTAAAACTTTGTGTGGACGCTTTCACTCAAGGTCACTTTACTTTAGAATGACAACAGCATCCACACAGTTTTTTAATGTGCTTTAACTTCCGCAGCTTTAGTTGATTCATCTTAACTTTTCTGATAAGCCCTTACAGATGCCATATCTCACCATCCATAACATTGCAGCATAGACATACCCTAGACATCAGAGGTATTACTGCAGCACATGTAAACATATCCAAGATTGCTTTGGTCTAGCTACTTACAATAAGAATAGCACTGAAACCTTGGCAGCAAGATTGGGGTCTTGGGTTTAATAAACATTTTTATAAAATCTAACATCAAAAAGAAATGTTTTCATGTAGGTATGAGCAAACTTTTTTTGTCTAATTTCCAACTCATTCAAACATCTTTGGTTTGAAAGTTGGACTCTATCTAATGGGTATCAGGCTTGCTTTCTAATTGTGCGAGGGGAAAATGTACTAGAATGCAAAAATTCTAAGGGAAAAGAAGTGAATTCATATTCTATGCTGGATATAACTAGGGCACCACTTCTGTCAGTGCTTTTTAACGTTGTTCATCTACTAGAAAAAACTTTTAAAATAGTTCCAAAGGGCTCTGAACACTTGTACTTCAGGAAGTTCACCCATTTCTATTTTAAATATACATATACATTTCAATTAAAACCTTGTATTTTCAGTGAAATAATATGGTCCTACAGTGTTTGAATTCCGAATACTGCCAAATTCCAAGACCCTCTGAAAACCAGAAAGTGGAACTGCACAGAAACTGATGATAAAGTGAAATTGACCAAAGCCCCAATCCCACTTACCCATGTGCTCAACTTTATGCATGTGAATAGTTCCTATTGAACCAAATGTCATTAGAAAATTGGGGTTTTTTTCAATCTAGATCAAATTTTGGATCTTAACAGATCAGTAATGTCCCTTGAAATCTAAATAAATGTTGCTATTTTGGGAAGCAATAAATAGCATAATTTCTTTTTCCTATAATTGGAAAAAGTAGATGGTAAAATGTATGATATGTCTTCACTGTGCATCTGTAGTATTTGTCCTGCAGTCTATAATCACAGTTGGAATGAGACTGCATCTATCCATAAAATACATTTTTTTTGCCTTTTTAAATTTATGTTCTATCCCCCTCTCCTCAGAATAAATATAACATAGTCTAACCTCTCCAGGAAGCAGTCCTTTATTCTTCTCTTGTTCAAAGAGGTAAGATGCATAGCCCACGTTGTCACTATTTATGAGAAGGTTTGTGTTGTTCATGCTGACGGGATGAATTGCAAACCAGCTAATAATCAAAAAACAAATATTAAAGGAAATTCATTCACTAATATTAGTTATATCTGACCTACCGGTATCTTTCCTTGTGGGGAAAAGAGCCAGTTAATCATTTGGAGCTATATCAGCAAATGTTGAGTTGCTGCCCCCTCTTCTCTCCTCCATCTTTCAATCTCCACCTGAATACAGACATTTGATCAAAATCTTCCTTTAGCTACAGCCAGCTGTCATGTTCAAAACCTTGGGAAAGTCCCTTCTTTCCCTAGTATCAAAGAGTACTCCAAATTCAGGAGACCTTGGGGACCCCTGCAGCTGGCCCAGCGTGAGGCTTCTGTGAGTTGCATCTCAGGAATAGATCAATGCCTGGTGGCTTGAGGATTAGGTGGTAGTGCGGCCCCAGTCCCCAAGCTGAAGGCTACTGAGGATATAGCCCAGGGATATCTAACTCAAATCACCAGGAGGGCCACATGAGGACTAGTACATTTGCCAGAGGGCTGCATCACCGACACACCCCCTGCTGCCCTGGCCCCGCTCCCACTCCACCACTTCCACAGAGCCCTGCCTCTTCCCACCCCCTTCCCCAAATTCCCGCTCCTGCTCCACCTCTTCTCCACCTCCTCCCCTGAGCACGCGGCTCCCCCCTCCTGCCCTCTCCCTCCTGGAAAGCTCTAAGCACTGCCAAACAGCTGTTTGGTGGCAGGAAGTTCCTGGAGGTAAGCAAAGGAGTGGGGCCTCGGCGCGCTGAGGTGAGGGGGAGCAGGGGAGCTTGGCAGACCACCGGATATAACCCTTCAGGCCACATGCGGCCCGCAGGCCACGTGTTTGGGACCCCTGATATAGCCCAATATCATTTCTTACGAGGTTTGATATACTAGTAACTAAAATAACCTGTAATCATGTAACCCACACACCTTCTGGGTGCAGTGCTCTGTCCCTTCTAGTGGCACCAAGACCACTTGGAAATTAATGAGTCTACTGCAGCCTTAGCTCAGAGCCATATGGCTTTTAGCTCATGCCATAGAGGCTCAGGTACTAAGGTTCCAAGGTTCCAGGTTTGTGGGCTACACTCACACACAGTAATACGACTATCCTAAAACGTACCAACAGGGAGACAAAATTACATTTATTGCTTCATCCTGAACTTTTGTCCTGCCCAACTTTGGTGAAATGAGAAGTACATCATTAATTTAGTTGGGTTTTTGCATTTGATTTGTCTGTTTTTTTACGGGAAAAAGTAGAGATGTAAAAAATAAAGGGTCCCTGTTCTCTAACAGATGTCAGCTCACCAAAGAATAGAATGACAGGCTAAATGCCTCATCCAAAGCCCACTGAAGTCTATGGTCATCTTTTCATTGACCCTAGTGGATTCTGGATCAGACGCTAAGTGCACAGCTAACATGTTTATATTGCACTATTCTGATTGTACATGAAACAACTTCCATTGTTTTCCCCTGGAAGCTTAAAGTACATCAGCTCTATGTGCCATTTCATTGACCCAGCTTGCCATCCTCTTTCCCCAGAGCAAATCAGCTTGCTCTTGCTTAAAAGCTAATAGGCCCCTAGTGCCTACTTGTGTATTTCACTACCTGTGGTCATATGCTCACTGCATCTTTGAACGTCTGACTGCACATGCTTACTTCTGCATTTTCAAATATTCATAATTTTGTTAGCTTCAATTTTGCCTCCCTCCCCCAAACTTAAAAGCACATACTGGTCATCACGCCTTTTTACATGCCAACTCTTGGAGTTACTCCCCAGAAAAAAATGGTGGTCACAGTGGGGAAGTACACTTTGTCCCCATTTGTCACTTAGAAGTGGCTGCAGCAATTTTGCTCACACAAAAAAAGAAAAACCAGGGAGCAAGCATGGAAATGTTCAACTCAAAAGGTGAAAGATTTGAAAAGTTATGAGAATTATAAAACAGGAGTTTGTAATGCAAATTGCTTTTCAGCTTTAGGCTCAGCAATTGCCATCAGTCTCATGTAATAAAGAGATATACATTATAAATCAGCAATGTTTATTAATGTCTGTGCCGTGATGGTTAATGCAAGGAGGTGTTTCATGTCACCTTGTGACATGTGATATGAATGCAGATAAAATCTTGCAAAATAAGAAGACTTCTTCCATGTTACAAACTGCCTAAGTAACAAACCTTTCCCCCTCTCCTATAGAGTGTACAACTTGTGCAGCAGGGTGAAAAAAGACATACAAAAATCCCCTGCACAATAAAACTTCAGGTCCCTTTTGACACAGCTGTTCATGCCCTGAGCTAAACTGGAAAGTTCAAAAGTTGGGGAAATATTGCAAGTTTTGTTATTTGTTTGCCTGGCCATGACTTCTGAACTTTGTACAGCCACTCAGCTTCAAATCTTTTAATAGAAAATGAGTTACTAACATACACCATTTTACCTGATATTTCAGCGTATGAAGTCAGGGCCCTAGTGAGACGATAGGATATTTTACACAATATATGGGGCATTTTATAGAACTGTACACTAGAAGAAAGATTCTCACCCCCTGCTCCAGCCCCTTTGCATTGGATAAAAGGGCCAGAGTAGCATAAAGTGACCCTGAAAGCCCTGTATCCAGCTAGGGGAGGATTCCCTTGGTACAGCTGCTATGGAAGTAGAGTGACCAGATGTTCCAATTTTATAGGGACTGTCCCAATTTGGGGTGCTTTTTCTTATTTAAGCACCTATTACTCCCCACTCCCATACCGATTCTTTACACTTGCTGTATGGTCACCCTACGTGGAAGACAGCTGTAAAGCGGCTTTCCAAAAACTCGTTCACAAGCCCTGGTTTAGGGAGTGCATCAGAGCCAGGTCCAAAGCACACTGTGGAGATCCTGGGTAGTGCTGCAGCTCATAAGGCAGCCTAGGGAGGTGGCCATAACTTAAACAGGCCCCCAGGTAGGGTGCAAAAGTGGCTTAAAACTACCTTAGTGTCCCCCATCCCACCCCATTGTTCATGAGAGGGATTTAAACGAATGACCTCAAGAAGAAAGGTTAACATGGACTTTTTTTGTGACTTCGAGAACGCAATGGATACACAGGACACATTTCGGGGCACAGCTTATATTTTAGTGTTTGGGAGTGAATTTTACTTTTGAATTCAATACCTGAGAAGGCCTAGCTCCTGTCCTTTTACATCTACCATCTTCAGTACCACCATTTCTTTGTCTGTGTTTGATGAATACCTGGACAACAAAACAGAGAAATCACTTTAGTGCCACAGCCAACATTGCAAGGTGTAAATGACTCTGTTATACGCCAAACAAGAAAATGAACTAGGTCATCAGTTTCCAACTGCTATATTTACAATGTGCTACTGTAAAAAGCTGCTGAGTTCAGTGATAAAAGTCACTATGCAGCTTGCCTGAAGAAAACCAAACTCTCATTTTGCTGTGACATAAAACTATTTATTTTCTACAAAGACTGTAGATATTGCTTTCCATTTTTGTCACCGTCTAACCAAAATCTGAATTTATAGCAGTGACATCTTTTCTAAATGAAACACATAGGCCAGTTTCTCAGTTACTGCTTTTCTGCACTCAGGGGAGGAATGGAATGGGGAGTGACAAAAATTACTTGTAGGTCCCTTTGGGCATCCCATATTCTGTGGCAATCGTGTGTGTGGTGGAGGCAGCCCTCGGTGCAACTTACAATAGCCCTGAGCCTCTGTAACTTATGCTCTGCATTCTGAGGTTTCCTATGGACTATGGGTAGCAGAGAACAACTGTAGTGTTGTGTGACCCAATGTCCTAGAAACACCATGGGCTGTGAGTGGGGTTGGTTTAGAATCCCTTCCCCAGTCAGAAAGGCGCTCCCCTGGGGGTATACTATATTACCCCATTTAAGGCCTTTTTACTCTAACAGGGGGCATAAAGGAGACTTGTGTGACTGAAAATCAGGCACAGTAAGTCTGTTTAGTTTCTCATCTGCCAGTAATTAAACCCAAATGTTTCTTTTAAACTTAGTAGTGTTTCCAATCGTAAGATGGTGTATCTGACCACAGTGTTAACCTTGGAATGCTTTATTTAATTTCAAAAACCCAGCACAAGGCCAGCGAGAGTAAAAGATTCCCTGTACAGAAAGATACTAGAGACACCAGCACAGGTATTCAGGAGCACAGTAAGAAAGTGAAGCATGGTAGCCAACCCTGGGTGGGTTGGCTACCATCAGCATAAAGTTGCAGTTTTCTGCAGTTCATTGTTGCTAAAAACTCTCAGACCCCATCATCCCCTGGTAGGGGGGAAGTTGGGATCTAGATTTCCCAGGTCAGGGCAACTTCCATATCTGATTTGCCTTTGATGACACACAGAAATGTAGTTCTTCAACACTGTGGCCCCAGATCACTTTTTGATAACAGTTCATGCTTGTTCTTAAGAACTATAGCTTCATCCTTCTTATTTACCTGTTTCTTTCAGACTGTGGATTCTGAAGATAAGAGTAAGGACTTCTGTTGATTTGGCTATGTTCTACCAAACCTTTATTGATAAAAATTTTTCCTTTTTTCATATTCTGATGTGCTATATCAATGCTCTGAAAAGCAGAAAGGCAAGGAAAATCAGTGCAGTAACAGTGAACAGGTGCTACATGGAAAGCAAGTATGAATCTTCTGTGTCTAAGGACCTTACTAGAAGTCCAGACATGGAAAGATGAATCATTACACCTACAACAGATGATCTGCAGCTATTACTTGTTGCACTTTTTTCTTTTACATTTGATTTTGTGTTACCCTTTAGAAATTAAAACTATTAAAAATATTTAAAAATATCAGTCAAACTTAATTAACATTTTAAGTAATATTAAACCATCTCTTCATAAAGAAATAGTGCAGCATTTTGTTTGCTAATCTGACAAGTTGGTCATGATAAATCTAAAATATTTCAACAAATAAGATGATGATGCCATGAAACACTAAAACTAATCTCCCCATGACAGTTCTCGGCTACTCCTATACTAATAAATAAAAATATAACACAAAGGTTGTGCCTGCTGCACATGTTAACTAAAAACACCTACCTTTATAATCCCATTTACAAGGGCATTGAGGGATGATTTGATGAGTCCCTTGCTAGTTAGCCAAAAGATAGTATATTGGAAATAGCCTGCAGGTCCAGAATGGGTGTGAGTACCACTCAGTATAACATTGTCTTGTCTGTATAGCTCCCCATATTTACTCTTCAATTGCTTCATTACCTAAAAGGAAGGAGGCAGTAATTACAGAGTGTTTTTCTATCATGCCTGAAAGGTCAGTCCTTGCATCAAGGCAGTAATAGATATGTATAATCCTGGGTTTCTTTCTTTTTTTATTTTTGTGGTAATAGCATAATCCTCCTTTCCCACATCCAAGCTCCTACCCCCCTCTCCACCCACTAATGACTGAGTACTTGGAAGTGCATGTGACCACTCAGTAAAGAACCCCTGAAGTAGTTAAATCCAGTAAAAGGCTGTTATGGTTTATTTATAGCCAGTCTTATTTATTATTACAAGACAAATGAAAATTACCTAGAAGAGTCCCATTTCTTCCCACCATTCCCTCTTCCTTGACACTGTCACTAGTTTGATCTTCTAAGAATGTAAATCAGAAACATTTAATTGATGACATTCATCCCACACTGGCTCGCCAGCTACCAAGAAGGCACTACAGGCAAGAAAACCATATGTGCCACTGCGCTTTGGCCACCAAGTGTGCACCAAGCGCAAGGATAAGCATCAGACGTTATCCCTAGGACCCGTTCCGGGTGCCTGGGACATGAGTGATTTTAACTTCTGGCTGAAACTAGACTCATCATAATTAAATTACCTGAGGTAGCGTAACCTGCACTGAAACATCATCAAGAAGCTGCCTACTCTGTTCTCTAAACCAAAAACAATGACATACATTTTTGATTTACGCATCTTTATTCTAAACACATTTTCAGAATTTCAGTACACCTGTTAGCACCATTAAGTAGTTCTGGAAATCAAATATTACAGGGGATTGTCAGGCATGATCTGCGGCTAAGTTTTCCACTAATACAAACATAATAAAAGCCCTCTTTTGTCCATCAAAGGATTGTCAGCTCTTTGGGACCAGGAGTGCCTCTTCCTACATGTTTATACAGCATCGAAAACAATAAGGCTGCCAGCCTAAATTAGGGTAAGTGTGACAATATTTATTTTTATTATTGATAATAATTTTTAAAAACTAACAGAAAAAGTAAAGAGTGATTGATTTTATTCACATACCTCCAGTCTAAGTCTTTGAGACACCATGCCTATGTCAGCACTAACAAACACCACTCTTTTGGAATCATCAGGCTCTGCCACAATGAAAGCTCGACTATATAGACGAGAGAGAATTCCACCAGCCAGCTGGTCTGGATTGGCATAGCCCATCTGCGGCAGAACACAGCATTAGGCCAAACCCACACTGACCAATTTATTGATACAAATTTCCACTTACATAGATTGTTGTACTAACTTAAATAAAAAATAGCAGAATCTTGTAAGACGGACAAGGCAAGTATGCCACATTTGTTGTGAATACAGTTAAGAGAACAAATCACAAATCCTAACTCTAGTCATGACTGACACACACACACATACTCATTCATTCATTCCTATAGAGTTCTGCAAAGTTGTTATAGTTACCAGCCTAAGAGTTCCTCATGCCAAGTTACTGGCCAGGTAACTTGAACACGAGGTGGAGCCCAGCCTTTGTCCAATGCCATCAGATGCTCCTGGAGGGTGGTAGCAGAACCAGACTCAACATCTTATTATTTTTACTCAGTTCTTATAGAGATTTTCTCCCATGCGAGCCTATGGAGGATGCTTTGTCACACAGCTGTAACCTTTGATGCGCATGCAACATCTCCATGACGTCTCGGGGGTGGTTATCCTGGGTATCTTTGTTCTTCAGCCATTTGGCCCTCTTGTCCGGTGATACCAGCTGGAGCTCGACTTGCCCTTCAGGGTTGCTTGGTCACCTTCGCCTGCAAATTCTTCGGCCCAGCGATGTGAGAAGTTGTAATGCTCATGCTGGTACTTTACCCTATTCATCTTCTATTTTCCCATGCATACGCTCACACAAACACTCTCAGTTGCTATCTCTTCTATGTTCACATCTACTTCCTACTTTTCCCTTAAATATCATCCTCCCTTTATATCCATCTTCTAACACTTCCGCTAAATCAATTACCGTAAAGATAGGAAAACAAGTAAAAACATAATAAAATATTCAAGGAAGGTATAGCCCTTCTTCAAAGCCACAATAAGTATCTTTTCCCTTTTTTGATTGAACTATTTTGATTCTGGCTAACAATATTTCTCCAAGCAAAATCATTACAGGACCCAAATTATAGCTAACCATTAAAACCAGAATGATATAGGTTATACATTAAGTAGGACTGTCAAGCGATTAAAAAGATTCATCATGATTAATCGTGCTGATAAACAATAATGGAATACCATTTATTCAAATATTTTGAATGTTTTATACATTTTCAAATATATTAATTTCAATTACAACACAGAATGCAAAGTGTACGGTGCTCGCTTTATTTTTATTACAAATATTTGCTCTGTAAAAAACAAAAGATATAGGATTTTTCAATTCACCTAATACAAGTGCTGTAGTGCAATTTCTTAATCATGAAAGTTGAACTTACAAGTGTAGAATTATGTACCAAAAAACCTGCACTCAGAAATAAAAAACAGTGTAAAACTTTAGAGCCTACAAGTCCAATCAGTCCTACTACTTGTTTAGCCAATCACTCAAACAAGTTTGCTTACATTTGCAGAGGATAATGATGCCTGATTCTTGTTTACAATGTCACCTGAAAGTGAGAACTGGCATTTTGCATGGCAGTGTTGCAGCTGGCAGTCACAAGATATTTACATGCCAGATTCATATGTCCCTTGATGCTTTAACCACCATTCCAGAGAACATGTTTCCATGCTTATGACGGGTTCTGCTTGATAACAATCCAAAGCAGTGCAGACCATCGCATGTTCATTTCCATCATCTGAGTCAGATGTCGCTAGCAGAAGGTTGATTTTCTTTTTTGGTGGTTCGGATCCTGTAGTTTCTGCAGACTGTTGCTCTTTTAACACTTCTGAAAACATGCTCCACACCTCATCCTTCTCTGCTTTTGAAAAGCACTTCAGATTCTTAAATCTTGGGTCGACTTCTATAGCTATCTTTAGACATTTCACATTGGTCTCTTCTTTGCATTTTGTCAGATTTGCAGTGAAAGTGTTCTTTAAAAGAACAACATGTGCTGGGTCATCATCTGAGACTAATATAACATGAAATATATGGCAGAAAGCAGGTAAAACAGAACAGGACACATACAATTCTCCCCCAAGGAGTTCAGTCACATGTTGTCTGGAACGATGACCAGCGCATGAAGAGGCATATGAATCTTTATTGCAAGATATTTACATGCCAGATGCATTACCAGCTACAACAGGTGCTATTCTCACTTTCAGGTGACACTGTAATTAAGAAGTGGGCAACATTATCTCCCATAAATGTAAACAAACTTGTTTCTCTTTGCAACTGGCTGAAAAAGATGTAGAACAGAGTGGACTTGTTTTGTTTTTGAGTGCAGTTATGTAACCAAAAACTAGATTTGAAAGTTGCACTTTCATGATAAAGAGATTGCACTAGTTCTTGTAGGAGGTGAATTGAAAAATATTATATCTTTTATCATTTTTACAGAGCAAATATTTGTAATAAAAAGTGAGCACTGTACACTTGGTATTTTGTGTTGTAATTGAAATCAATATATTTTAATATGTAGAAAAACATCCAAATATATTTAATAAATTGCAGTTAGTATTCTGTTATTTAACAATGCGATTAATCGTGATTATTTTTTTAAGTTACTCACATGAGTTAACTGCAATTAATCGACAGACCTAATATTAAATATCCTATAATTAGTGCATACAATCAAAGCCAACTTGAAGTTGCTTGACTTTTTATTGTTGTTGTTTTTTGAGGGGTAAGTTAGAATAGCAGAGAATAAAAAAATTGTCAATGCACATACCCCTTAAATATTACTTTTAAACAGTTTTCATAATGTAATTATGCCAGTTTTAAAATTTTAAAAAATCCCTTCTAATATTTCCCTTTTCTGTCTAGCAAATATTGATTAATATTAATACTTGGTGATTCAGTATTTAAATATCTGGGCAGCAAAAAAAAAAAAAAAGAAAGAAAGAAAGAAAAGATCAGCTAAGGCAAATTTTCTGAAGAACAGTTCATTGAGACATTCATTCTATGCAGATTGACAGACTGAAAAACAAAGGGTGATTGTGCCCCATACAATGTAAATGTAATGTAAAGTTTTATTTGTTCATTAAAGAAAGAAAGCGTCCTATGCCATAGAAGCCATGGGATTTGGTACATGAAAGAATACTAAGATAACATGTTTCACAGACATTTTATTAAGTTTCTATACACACCAAAGGGACTTCTGCAACTGGTCCAGTGCAGTCAGCTCGACCAACACCAATCAGGTAGTTTTTAGAACCAGCAGCAGCTGAAGGGATTTGAGTTAATATGAGTGAAAACACTAACACATTGAACACATCAGAAATGAACAGACACATTTTTCTCACAACACTGAGCAAGAAGGAACTGGATTATCAGGATAAAAAGGTAGCTTCCTGTAGCGTATATGGGATTTCAGATCCCTGCATTCAGAGCAGGCAACCCATGGTCCTACTTATAGACTGAAAAAAATTCACAATCATTGTATACCAACCTTCGAAACAAGGCCTATATATTCCATCAATATTCTGTTGGTGTCAGTATAGTTCACCATTACATGCACAGAGAGCTTCTGCCAGCAAGAGCCAGTGTGCCATACCACGACAGCCCAGCTTACCCAGGCAGCAATGTAAAGGCCTGGGGCAGTAGCAGCGGCTGCAGCCCCAGACCCTTTACATTGCCAAAAGAGCCCCACTGCCTGAGCCCTAGAGTAGTGGTTGTGGGGTTTGCAATTTAAAGGGCCTGGAGCTCCTACCACTGCTACTGTCCCAGCCCTTTAAATCACTGCCAGAGCCCCACTGCTGCCACGACAAGGGTCCGGCAGCAGGGCTCTGGGGATGATTTAAAGGGCCTGGGGCGGTAGCAGCAGCCGGACCCCCGAGGCCCTTTAAATAGCTGCCTCAGCCCTGTTACTGCCACAACCCCATGGCTTCAGCAGTGGGGCTCCGGCAGTGGTTTAAAGGGCCCAGGGCTCCCTGCCACCGTTACTGCCCTGGGCCCTTTAAATCACTGCAGGCTGGTAGCTCCAGGGGTGATTTAAAGGACCTGGGGCTCCCAGCCGCCACTACCTGATTTAAAGGATGTGGGGATTTAAAATCCCTGCCTCTTCAGGCTGAGGTACCGCCCCCTTCTCAGGACTCCAGCATCCCGGTAAGTCCTTTAAGTTACTTTCAACCCCTGCTCAACGTCAACGTAACAGAAATAAGTATAATAAATTCTCACACTTCCAGTTAGTTTGTAATAAAGTTCATTTTCAGCCTTTGTTCATGAAGCTTCACGAAGGCCCAATAAACCCTCTAGATCAAAACAGTTGCATGGTATCTGAAAATGGAGTCAAAATACCTTTAAGTAATTTGCCTTTATTGTCTGTAGTCCTGCTTTTTTTAGGGGCAAAGAGAAGAACTAGAAGAGTCAAAGCAATTATTGTCATCAGTGTGAAGAGGACAATGAGTACCACTTCCAGGCATGAGAAACGGGATTTGCACTTTTCACCCATGGCAGGAACAAAAACTACAACAACAACAAAAGAAGAAGTTGTAAGAAATTCAAATAGAAGTCAGCACATTGATTCCAGTTCAGTGTGTCCAAAGCAAGTTTAGACTAACTTCAGATCATACCAAACTCCTTCCCTTTAAGGACCTCCTCGCTCCCTCTCTAGAGCCCATTTGGATAGGGAGAACAGCAGATGCAGGAGGATCTCTTTTACCACACCCTATGTGCTTGACTTTTAAATAAGCCCTAATGGATTGGAAGCCCTTCAGTGGATGAAACATCCTCCATTCACAGAGGATCTGAGGTTAATATAGCAGCTTATACTCTGACAGCATTTCCTACAGCACATATGTCAAAGCACCTCTGAAAACATACAGAATTCATTGTACAAATGACTTTTTTAAAAACTTAGAAAACACAAACTACTCAGTAGGAACTGGACACAGGATAAAATTCAAGTGTTATTGTTCAGCAACATTTTTTTCCATTTGGAAAATGTAGTGATTGTGATGACATTACAAAGCCCTAAATACATTTTGCATAGCTCTCCAAAACAATGTGAAGAGATCGACTGCACAAAATGTTTCAAAAACAAGGGGTTATAATGGAAAATATTTTGCTACTTTAGTTGTTACAACATAATTTATATGATTTTTTAAAGTTTATCTGCTGATATTATCAATATTAAAGATAAATTTTCCTTAAGGTGAAAATACTATATACCTTTAGTTCACATTCTGTATAAAGATTTGCTTCACCAAGTCTTTCAGCCACACCATGATCTTTTATAAATTAAAAATGAAATAGAGATGATTTTCATTTACTAACTGATAGGTGAATGGGTAGATTTCTTTCCTTGGCAGTGGCTGAAAGAAGTGGATAGATTTAACCAACAGTTACCTCAGCTATATGGCTGTTGCCTTTTCTGAGTATGGACTTCAAAAATGTATCATGCCCCTCCTTAAATATATCTTTTCCTGGGGTTGCACATGTGCCCTCAGTAATGTTTTCCTTAATGGGAACTTTTGATTTTCCCCCTGCACCTTTAACATTGTTATGCATCCTTATGCCTATTTTACTAGCCTGTAGTCAATATATCAAACCACACAAAGCACAATGCTAAAGATTGTGCTGTGAATTTTTCAAGCAGACTGTAGTAGGACTGGTCACACTGCCTATTATGATGGTTGCCCAACCCTTCCCTCTGTTTTCAGTTCCTTATAACTGCCAATCTTGAACCATTTGTAGCTGAACTTTTCCACGCCTAAGGTTGAATTGTTTTGGAAAGTTTAAGCCAAAACAGGTCAGCTGTTTCCAAGAACAAGTCTAGGGAAAGAATAAGTAGGCAGTCAAAGGATAAAAGGGGATCAGTAACTCTCTCTCATGGATCAGGAACTAGTTAAAATATAGTTAAATCCAAAGCTGACTGTAAAGATTACAAAGGGGTCTCACAAAACTATTGACTGAGCAACAAAATGGCAGATGGAAATTCCATGTTGATAAGTGAGAAATAATATACATTGGTAAACATAATCCCAACTACCCATGCAATATGATGGCTCTAAATTAGCTGTTACCTCTCAAGAAAGATCTTGAAGTCACTGTGGATTGTTCTCTGGCATCTGCTCAATCTGTAGCAGCAGTCAAAAAAGCTAATGAAATGTTAGGAACCATTAAGAAAGGGATAGACAACAAGGCAGACAATATCATAATGCCACTAGATAAATATGCGTTCCCCGACTTTGAATACTGTAGACAGCTATGGTCAGCCCCCATCTCAAAAATATATTAGAATTGGAAAAATGTAGAGAACGGCAACAATAAATGAAACAACTTCCATATGAAAAAAGGTTAAAAAAACTGGGACTGTTCGTCTTAGAAAAGAGGCAATAAGAGGGGTGGGGATATACTAGAGGTCTATGGAATCATGACTGGTGTAGAAAAAGTGAATCAGGAAATGTTATTTACCCAGTCACAGAACACAAGAACCAAGGGTCACCCAATGAAATTAATAGGCAGCAGGTGTAAAACAAACAAAAGTAAGTACAACACACAATCAACCTGTGGAACTCTTTGCAGAAGATGTTGAGAAGGCCAAAAGTATAACTGGGTTCAAAAGAGTGTATGGAGGATAGGTCCATCAACAGCTATTAGCCAAGATAATCAGGGCTATAACTTCATGCTCTGGATGTCCTCTAAACCTCTGTCTGGAAGTACCTTGGACTGGATGACAAGAGAAGTATCACTCAGTAATTGCCCTGTTCTGTTCATTCCCTCTGAAGCATCTGGCATTGGCCACAGTTGGAAGACAGGATACTGAGCTAGTGGGTAGATTGGTCTGAGCCATTATGGCCATTCTATGTTCTTATGCTGTTTTGCCAATGCTAAATGGTGATCTTTTCTTTGAACAGCTCTAACACTCATATGCTCCAGAGCATGGTCTTGACATTTAGCTGGGGATGATCTTTGTGTCAGGGACAGCAAAAAATACATCCCTATGAAAATCCTGCATAGATTTACCAAAGTTATAAGCCTCTGAAAAATCTCAGATCGTACATGCTCAGTAGAGACTTCTACGATTTTAGCAAGTAAAATTGCCAAAGATTCCATCTCTACTGAGCATGCCCCAACCTCTCTCAGGGCTGGTCTTCACTAGGGCTGGGGATCGGCTGTAGATACACAACTTCAGCTACGTTAATAACGTAGCTGAAATCGGCCTCTCTACAGCCGACTTACCTGCCGTCCTCACGGCAGCGGCGGTTGGCGGCATGCTCCCCCATCAATTCCAGTTTACGCCTTTTGGTGAGCTGGAGTTCCGGAGTCGACGGGGGCAGCGCTGGCGATCGATTTATCGCATCCTGACGAGACGCGATAAATCGATCTCCAAAAGATCAATTGCTACCGCGTGTAGTGAAGACAAGCCCTCAGTTTCTAGTACTGACAGATTGCACCTGTACCATCCTGACAGAGTGACTAAACATGTCCTAGCTCCTCACAGCTCCTATCTGTGACTGGACAGCCCATGCATTATCCCCACAGAGCAATCAAGAATGTTCTTTCCAGCCCAGGGTTACCTTGATGAAGCTAGACTTTCCCCATAATGTCTTTTTCCAGTTCCTCTGGGCTGAAAAGGGACTGGCACAGGAGAAGAGCAGGGAACCTTTCTTTCCCATGCTCTCAGTGACCCCACTCCTGTCACCCAAGCAGTGTGGAGGAGGAAGCTGTCTGATTCAAATGGAGAGGAGAAAAAGGTGGCCAGGGAGAAGGAAAGGAGTATATGGGGGCAAGGAGTCCACTGAGAGAAATTGAGCCTGGGGCTGGTTGGGCAAGGAGGCTAGTACTGGGAGCCTGGGTGAAGAAGAGCAGGCTGGGACTGGGACCTGGATGGAAAGAAGGGATCCTGAGACTGGTTAGGCAAGTAGGCTGAGACTGGGAGACAGGTGAAGGGTAGATTGTGTCTAGAAGCCAATGAGGAGAATGTGAAGAAAAATGGGAGAGAGTTGCATTGCCAGTAAAATTCCACATTTTAAGGAGGTTTTTTCTCTCTTCTTCAATATAGGATCTCCATCCATTACTCCAGTATCCAGAGGCATTTCCATGTCCCATACCATGAAATTAGTAGAAGTATGTTGTCATCATAAAATCATAGGGCTGGAAGGGACCTCAAGAGGTCTTTTAGTCCAGTCCCCTGTACTCAGGGCAGGACTAAGTATTATCTAGATCATTCCTGACAGGTGTTTGTCTAACCTGCTCTTAAAAATCTCCAATGATGGAGATTCCATAAACTCCGTAGGCAATTTATATCTGGAATGTAGATAAATTGGTTCTTGGCATATTTCACTCCTGCTGGATTTCTAGGCTGTCATGGTGCCCAGACAAAGAGTTTGTGTATGGCCCAATGCAAGCTCTCTTATTGTGACACTGCAGAAATATACATACTGGTTGCCATGGTGACTTTTTCTTGAATGCAATGACTATCAGGATTTGTTATGTATTCTTTCTATGCAGCCATAATGTCCTTGGCGCTGTCCAGATCATTTAAATAGCTCTATATCCCAAGAAATTTACAATCTAAGTTTGGTAAAGGATAGCAAGGGATGAACAACGTGAGGTATGAATGAAATTTACCATGAACATAAGAGAGGGTTTTGTTGCTACACATCTAAATTGTTGTTGTTTTTTTAAAAACAAAACTGTGCTGTTTTTGTATCTATACAGATTTTTTATCTACAACCATATCTGCATGCCAGTGTAGGAGAACAATCAAGACAGAAGGGCTCACCTTCATGAGATGTATAGAGAAGATACAGGTAATGTGTGAATTTATTAGGATGGAACCTAACTGTCAAACTAGCTAATTTTTGACGAAGTTAGCCATCATGCTGCTTAACACCCAAGTCAACAGAGACGGAGATTCAGGAAAATAGCATGTCTCAGTTCTCAAGTCTGGAAGGAAACATTTGCATATTGATAAAAGGGACAATGTAGTCTAGCGATTAATGGTTGCCTTTGTGAATTGTTTTTTTTTAAATATACAGACAGGCATTGTATCTGATTAAGTTAGGAAGGTTTTCCTAATGTCCACCTAAACTGTCCTTGCTGAAATTTAAGCCCATTGCTTCTTGTCCTATCCTCAGAGGTTAACAAAAATAATTTTTCCTCCCTCTTTGCAACAACCTTTTATGTACTTGAAAACTGTTACCAGGTGCCCCCTCAGTCTTCTATTCTCCAGACTAAACAAACTTTTTCTATCTTTCCTCATAGGTCATGTTTTTTCTAAACCTTTAATCATTTTTGTTGCTCCACTCTGAACTTTCTCTAATTTAGCCATATATTTCTGAAACATGGATCCCAGAACTGGACACACTACTCTAGTTGAGGCCTAATCAGTGCAGAGTAGAGAAAAATAATTACAACACTCCTGCTAATACATCCAAGAATGAGGCTTCTTCTTTTTTTTTTTTTTTTTCGGAACAGTATCATACTGTTGACTCATATTTAGCATGTGCTCCACTCTGATCCCCAAATCCCTTTCTAGTACAGTACTCCTTCCTAGACAGTCGTTTCCCATTCTTTATGTGTGCAACTGATCGTTCCTTCCTAAGTGGAGTACTTTGCATTTGTCCTCATTGAATTTCATCCTATTTACTTCAGAACATTTCTCCAATTTATCTGGATTATTTTGAATTTGTCCCTGTGTTGTTGTATAAGAACATAAGAATGGGTCAGACTAAAAGTGCAGCTAGCCCAGTATCCGGTATCCTGTCTTCCAAAAGTAGCCGCTGTCAGGTGCCTCAGAAGGAATGAACAGAACAGGTAAACATCAAGTGATCCACCCCATGTTGCCCGTTCCCAGCTTCTAGCAAACGGAGGCTAGGGACACTTGGTTTGTATAGGTTTCATGATTACAAATGTTATTAAATTTTACTCTAAATATTGAGGTTGTTCTTTACAAAAGAAATATATAGCCTCATTTTATGCCATTTTTCTAATCTGCAGAGATGATATATATGCATTAGAAACAACTGATTGAAAGGAGATACACTCTTAGGAAAAGATGCCATTTGGTTTTTAAATATGTCAATTATATATAACATATCAAAAAAGTCTGTGTATCAAATCAATTTGCTACATAAAAAACTTTTGTTTGTCTCATCCTCCTTTTGTAAGATAAAGAAGTCATATTTCATCCCTATGATTCACAAAGTTTTGGCATAAACAGAAAGGGTCCTAATTTTTAAAGGGTTTTCTGTTTTTGTTTTTTGCATTTACAAACTCAGACTTAAAATTTGGCATCCAATTCCATAATACTACAAACCCAGGAAACTACACTGAATCAGTGCTTCATAGCCTAATTGTATTAAAGGTGTAGGGTTGAGGGAGGGGCTTTAATCATTTTTCAAGGTGGCAAGAAGCAAAGTGCCAAAACAAAAACACCACCACCCAATGTACTTGCTAAATAGAAACTACTAAACCTCAAAACTGAGAATCTTACCTTACAGTATATAATTGATTAAAGATTTCAGAATTCTGGAAACTCAAATAATCCCTTGGTAAAATGTGCAGCTTTTGTATCCCACTTCTCTGTTCATGAACTTCTAGAGATCTGAAGGAAAGTCAGGTTATTCTTATAGTAACATGAGAGCTTTCTAGATTTATTGCAATTATTATTATTACCCCTGAGTCAGTAACAATACAAGATAAGAAGCTCATACATCAATAATATTAGGAGCTGTAAAATATATTTTTTATCGTGAGGCAAGTTTAAACAACGTCTATCAAAAACATCATCTTATGAAAGCTCAGTTTATAAATTATTCTATATTGCCCACGCCATGGTGGCCAAACACAAGTATGCCCATGGTTTGTCAAAACATTGGTCTTTTAATCTTTGCATTATTCTTGGGCCAAAGCTGCCAAGTTCAGTTCTAAGAATGAATCTCTCTGTACAATATACATAGCAATATCCAGGGCTCATTCTTTCATGGCACTACACAAGCTGATTTTGAAATAACACATATCTTATCATGTTAACAGCTGTTATTAACAATAAACTAATAGAGTCTAAAAGTGCTATAAACCCTACCTTGTAATCCAACCTTAGTACTTTATTGAATGGCAACACACTTCATTGCTACATAGTTAAGCTTTCTGGCTAATAGCTTGTGCCCTTCCAGAACATCAAGATCGGCAAAACTCATGCACTAGAAAATTAGGCTGGTTTAGCTGTGTCAGTTAGGGGAGTGAAAAATCCAGCCCCCCTAAGCAGTACAGTTAAGATGACCTAAATACCCAAGTAGATAGCACTAAGTCAACGGAAGAATTATTTTGTTGACCTAGCTACTGCCTTTTGGGGAGGTGGATTAACTACATCAACAGAAGAACAGCTCCCATCAGCATAGGAAGTGTCTACAATGAAGCAATATGGTGGCACAGCTGAGCCATTGTAGCATTTTTAACATAGATGAGCCCATAGAGTTAATGCCAAAGCAGAGCTGGTGCTCCATAATATTTTATGACACTGGAAGGAGAATGGACAGAACTGGCTCTCCACATTCATCAGCAGCTTAGCAGGCTCAGAGAGGTATGAAGTGGCCCAGTTTTGTTCCCAGCTGAAATAGAATATCTGCTGCAGATTAATACAGCCTGAAACAATAGCTAGGAGATGTGTGAACTGCTTTGTTCATGTTAGTGGGTGTTCCCTTACCCCTCACCACCCTCAACCACCATGCCGGAGAATTTCTGATATACTTCAAACACGCCTATTCTTAGCTCTTCGCCCCAGTGTCAACAGTGTGTTCTTGGTGAATGTTCCAACAACATACCTGCAAGAAGCACACCAAATTTCAAAGTGATCTGATTAACCAAATGAATTTTAGGTCACTTAGAATAGTTGAGCTTTAAATAGAAATCTGGTCTTAAATATGTCAGAGTTGTCACTGATTTATTGATGCAACAGTCTTGTCCAGACAACTGTTATAGTCGATGCATTAACCATTGCTGAGTATTGCCAAACAAGATAACTGTAGAGAGCTGTAGCCATTGCCCTCCCCAAATACACACTTACTTCATATCTGCAAAGAAATGCAAACATTAGAAGGTGAACTGCAGAGATTTTATGGAAACAATTTAAAAAACATCATTAACAGAACACGGGTTTAAAACATGCAAACTGATTTAAATTTTAAAGCAAAATCTCTGAAAATCACTTTTCTTTGCATTTACCAAATCTAGACTTCAATTTTCATAATGCATGAGTTCACCATCTCCTAAAACCAGACTTCTCCATTGCTTTAGCCAAATACTTTTCCGGTTTTCATTTACCCATTGGTGGTTGTTTGGGTAACCAAACCTTTCTATATGTTTAGGATCTAACCTGTGCCTGAAACCAGTTTGTTACCCAAGTTTGTAACCAATTTTTTTTTTTTTAAGTACACATAGGAATCTTGCCCTTCACTTCTTGAAACACCCAAAACTCTCATTGAATACCCTGAATTCACACTAAAATCAAAGAATGCAGGGGTAAATCCCAATTTTTCTTAAATGCTCAGTTTGTGCACAGTCTGAAAACCAGGAGATTCTGACAACTGCCTCTTGAAATTGATACATTAGTCTAACAGGATTCAAATAGTTAATATTTGAGTTACCCCTGGGAATGATGAATCAAATTCAACGTGGTAAGGTCAGATAAATAACTGTTTGACGCTGCAATTTTCAGAATAATCTTTTTCAAAATGTAGCATTTTCTGATATATTATCTCTTTGCAATAAATTCTTTATCTATATCATTGGATCTGCCATCAGGAAAAAATGGCCTGTTTTCACATGCAAGGTTACAAGGGTACAAAACAAATATATTTATAGCTCACATACATAGAGTTAATGTGTGCCAATAGCAACTTTCAAAGAAGTATACTTGTTCTCCCTTCTTTCTCTAAACCTCAGTAAGTACTGCTCCTTGATAACTGCTGTATGCTTTATCTAATTAAAATAACCAAATATTAGGAAATCTTATATTTTTGACTAAGATATAAAACCTACATTTAGTGCAAAAATATCAATCTGAAACTTTATTTTTACATAAGCAAATATATACACACACAGCATAATTCCAGTTATCTGAATTCCCTTTGTCCAAAAAGCCTAATTTTTGGATCCACAATATGTTTCTGACACACACACACCCCTGTACATTAGAGTTAGAGTTAATCAGTGGCTCTGTACGAGCAGTTACCTGCAGTAACTGAGGCCCATTCTACACTATACAGAATTTACATCTGTATAGTTGTGTTTCTTAAGGGTGTGAAAACTCCACCACTACCCCGAGAGGATACTGACCTAATCCCTGCTGTAGACTCTAGATTGATGGAAGAATTCTTCTGTTGAACTAGCTAGTGCCTCCCAGGAAGATGAATTACTCGTATCTTCAGGAGAAGCCCTCCCATCGGCATAAGTATTGTATACCTGTGGTTCTTAACCTATTTACCATTTACCATTAACCTATTTACCATTGTGTGTACAATACCATAAGTATTGTATACCTGTGGTTCTTAACCTATTTACCAATATTTGCAGCTCTCTATGTATTATGTGGGCTGTAACCACACAATACATATACTCCCTGTATGGCCCTGAGGATGTCAAATGGGCCAAGTTGTATGCTGATTGGGTCGCAATCATCCCATTGGCTGCTGGTTGAGAACCACTGATCTACACGGAAGTGCTACAGTGTGGGAGCTGCATCAGTGTAGGTGCACTGCTGTAGCATTTGAAGTGGATACAGACCATGAGACCTGATACGTCGGTGGCAGCAGCAAAAGCAGCTTGGCAGGACAATATTCAAAAGAAAAATATCTAAGCTGAATCTAAAGCAGAAACTAAAGATTTTCAGGGCCATAGAAAGAGGAGAAAAAATTGTTGATGTGGTGCAGCTGCACGATGTTGGTAACTCCACCATCTGCAATATCTGGAAAGTGAGGGACAAGCTGCGGACCGTTGCTACAGCCGTGAGCAGTGGTGTTTGGATTGAAAAGACAGTGGCCTCCTTCTAACTAGTGCTGTGACCCAGGTTTCAAAAGAGCAAAGAGAGCCTGACTATATTCATGGGAAGGGAGGCAAGGTTGATGTGCTTAAAACATCAGGGATTGGCAGACTTCCCAATGAGTAGGAAAGGTAGGTTATGTTCTCCTGTGATGTTACTACAGGCTAACAGTGACTTACATTATCAAGTAAATGTCTGTTAAGGATGCCATCTATATGGTGGCCGAGTCACGGAAGGATATCCGAACATTACCAAAAAAAATGCTGAGCTAAGTAGACACTGCTGCAGCTTCCCAAAAATGCTTCTGAATCTGATACTGCCGGTCAAGAGCAAACAGCAGTCAGCAACCTCTATTCCTTTGCCAATTTCCTTTTAATGCTCAAGAGGTGGAAAACTGGGTCCAGACTGAGGGAGATGATAAGGGATACAGTGACTTGTCTGACAGTGACATTCTGCAATCTATCTTGGAGCAGGAGCGAACCAAAGTTTGTGAAATCAATAATGAACAAACTCAAGTGGAGCCAGATGATGCGAGAATCCTGAGTGACGGTGAGGCCACCAATTACCTGGAGAAAGTTATCATCTGGCTAGGAAACCAGATGAATACAGAATCTTACAGACTCTACTTTTGCTTCAGCTATGTCAGAATGCTGTACAAAAAAAGAGAGCCTCATAAATGACCGTCAGATTTTTTAAAAAAGATTGAGAATGAAATTACGTCTACTGTGATTTTAATACATTGATGGTTCTATACATTCAAACTTTTTTTAAATAAGGTAGAAAGTATTAAGCATTACTCCTTTATTCCCCAAATTTCTATTTCAGTTGAAACTGCAGCTCAAAATAGCACTTACATTTATCCAAACATCCAGTTATCTGAAATTTTCAGATGTTCCCCACGACATTTGGATAAACAGGAGCGTACTGCACACATACGCAGCCTTCGCCGCCCCCACCCCCAACACACACACACACACTCACATGTAGAACGCAACAAGCTTCTAAAAACTATATATCATACCCAGGAGAGTTAATCCTCCTTTCAATTGCTTTCCAAATGATAAATTACAGCATAGGAGTTCACTGTGCAAAGTCTATTCATTAGGAAGATACAATTTTACACTAGGAGAGAAACAACAGAGAATTATAGCTTTCCTAGGTTTTAGTAAGTAGGAAGCACTGAAATATCACTTTGCTTGCAGATCACCACAGACTTCCTCAATCTGTTATTGCACTCCAAATAAGATAAAGAAGTTGATAATTTGATCTATATTTTTAATTCAGCTAAAGTGAACATTGTATCTTTCATAGGTATTAAGTGGTAACAATAAAGATGATGTTAAAGAAATTATATAAACTAACCAACTACAACTATACACAAAAACATAGATCAACTTTAGGCCAGGGAAGACAAATAATATTCCACAGCTGAAAGCAATAGAAAAAAATGGAATTCTAGTGCTGCAAGAAACCATACTGTATTATTGTATGTCACCAGATGGCACTAGTACAGTTTTATAAATTCTGCTTAATTGACTGTGTAGGCCAGGGGTAGGCAACCTGTGGCACGCGAGCTGATTTTCAGTGGCACTCACACTGCCTGGGTCCTGGCCATCAGTCTGAGGGGCTCTGCATTTTAATTTAATTTTAAATGAAGCTTCTTAAACATTTAAAAAACCTTATTTACTTTACATCCAACAATAGTGTAGGTATATATTATAGACTTACAGAGAGAGACCTTCTAAAAACATTAAAATGTATTAGTCCCATGCAAACTTTAAATTCGAGTGAATAAATGAAGACTCGGCACACCACTTTGGAAAGGTTGCCGACCCCTGGTGTAGGCAGTTAGATCCTGGAGAAATGTGTGCCATTGGTTGTGAAACAGTTGTCTCACAAAAACTAAACAGATCACCATATCATCTCACTTTCCTGAGTGTGTCCGACTGGAACCATTATTAGGTGCCTACATGATACATTAAATACCAGAGAAAGTGTCTGAAAATGTATATGCTTCTTCACACTACAAAGTAGTTTCAAATACATTATATTATACATTAGTTTGTATTTATGCTGGGACTATATTAAATCTATTAGCACTTCCTTTTTTCTATGGCACCGTCTTGAGTGAGCCACATCAGTATAATTAATAACACAACATTAGAGTGTTTTATTAGGATCTACATCTACCAAGCTAGGTCATGAGGGGAGTGTTCCACTCAGTTTGAATACACAATAGATGGCAGCAAAAAATGAGCTATTGTTAAGAGAAGAGCTATGTTGATTTTTCACAGTGGAAAGATGGCATTCTGGTGGCAATAGGACAGCACCTATTTTAGTAAAAGTTACCTGGTGTTACAAAGTTTAGGGAATGGAATTTAAATGTTAGTAAAATATTAGCTTAGTTGCAAGTCTGTAGGACCAAAGGAAGTATCTTTAGCTGTAAAGCAAACAGACTTCAAAGGTTCTTTCAGCTCAACAGATAAGACAGATAGTGAAGCCTTCAGTTCCAAGATAAATGGACTATAGCTGAGAATATTTTTCCTGCACTGGAAATATGCAATATATTTAAAGAAGTTTGTTCTCCTAGTTCAAAGGATCCAATCAATGCCCCCTAGATTACAGATAACAAACCTCTGAAGCTCTTCGATTCTAGCATTCCACTAAAGAAATCAACAAATATTAAAGTAAAAGTAAAAATATATACATAAAAATATACTTTATAAATATATACTTCCTTGAGCAGTAAGATTGTACTTCTAAATCATCATGAATGTGACAATCAAATAACCTGCATATATTAGCAATCTGAAAGACTTAAAGTTCATATGCAAATGTGAGCAAATATAAGATGAGTGGAAGGAATCTTTACATCCCTCACTCTTAACTCTTCATCATGGCAGAACCATGAACATCTGGTCACACTAAATGTCCTTTGGATCTTGTTTGCAAACATGAACAATCATTGTATTGTTCTCCCAGGAGAAAAATGGGACACTTTCCAGGCAATTATTACACACCAGAACCTGCTGCATCAACTGCTTTAAAATTCTCTATAACAGAAATCACTTTTGACTACTAGTAATACTTTGAACTTAAGTAGCACCAAGAATCTCCAAGTGCTCCACAGAAATGATGCAAGGTTCATAATGTGAGGTATTACACCAATTGCATAAACTGAAGGAAAGTAATTTTCCCTAGGTCACCCCGCACATCTATGGCCAAGTTAGGACTGCTATAGGCATTCCCCGATTGCCAACGCTATTCACTAATCACTAGAAAACACCATTTACTATTCTTCTGTTCTTCAAAGAAAACAGGTTAGAGTTTAGTTTGAGTAACCAATAAGGTAAGTAACTGGTAACTAAGGAAAAAAACCTTGACACAGCTATAGACAAACTCTCTTCTCGGGAAGATGATGAATAGTGAGTGTTATTTTTCCATCCCCGCACTGCACATTTCATGAATTAACTTAATCAGATACAATGCCTGTCTGTATATTTAAAAAAAACAATTCACAAAGGCAACCATTAATCATTAGACTACATTGTCCCTTTTATCAATATGCAAATGTTTCCTTCCAGACTTGAGAACTGAGACATGCTATTTTCCTGAATCTCCGTCTCTGTTGACTTGGGTGTTAAGCAGCATGATGGCTAACTTCGTCAAAAATTAGCTAGTTTGACAGTTAGGTTCCATCCTAATAAATTCACACATTACCTGTATCTTCTCTATACATCTCATGAAGGTGAGCCCTTCTGTCTTGATTGTTCTCCTACATTGGCATGCAGATATGGTTGTAGATAAAAAATCTGTATAGATACAAAAACAGCATAGTTTTGTTTTAAAAAAAACAACAACAATTTAGATGTGTAGCAACAAAACCCTCTCTTATGTTCATGATAAGTTTCATTCATACCTCACGTTGTTCATCCCTTGCTATCCTTTACCAAACTTAGATTGTAAATTTCTTGGGATATAGAGCTATTTAAATGATCTGGACAGCGCCAAGGACATTATGGCTGCATAGAAAGAATACATAACAAATCCTGATAGTCATTGCATTCAAGAAAAAGTCATCATGACAACCAATATGTATATTTCTGCAGTGTCACAATAAGAGAGCTTGCATTGGGCCATACACAAACTCTTTGTCTGGGCACCATGACAGCCTAGAAATCCAGCAGGAGTGAAATATGCCAAGAACCAATTTATCTACATTCCAGTTGTAAGACATGTAGGAAAAATAAAACACAAAAATTTTAGCCAGGCCATAAAAGGACCAGATAAAAAATGTTATGCTTTTTCACCTATTTTCTTCCTTTGCCTTTTTTTCCCCAACCTTTTTCAGATATAGGATGCAGTTTTCCCCCCTCTTTCTAATCCTGCAGTTATTAGTGAAAAATCATTTCACAGACTGAAAGTAAAAGGAACAATTCACTGATCATTTTATCAACAGCCATACTGGTCTGTGTGTGTCTAACCTTGCTGGTTACTACACTGCAAAAATTTTAAGTGAAACAGTAGCAGCATATTGAAACATGTTGTTTAAAAAGAGCATTTCAACTATTTCTCTCTGATATGTAAAGCGAAGCATTGTAACTGATCTCCATTTTAAACTAATACACAACTAAAGGGAACATGTGCTAGTAAATGTGCATAATTGTGCAGATCTTGTTTGGATTCCATTTTATTGGCATAAGTGCATGAGAGACACTCATTTTACTCAACAACAGCTTGGCATCTCACCTCTGATCTCAGCCAAAATTGTTTCAGGATGAGTAGTGTGCAAAGCAAATGTAAATGAACATTTAAAATGCATGCTTTTAAAAGGGTGGGCCTTTATTCTATAATTAATTGCCAAAGGTGTTTTGTCATTTGCCATGTTTATTTAAATTCCTGAAGACTTCCTTATTAGTGTATTTGTAGATTCATAGGCCGTGACTGATTGTAAGTTAATGAAATACTTATAAAAATAATAGCCAGTTTGGGGAATTGGTATCCGCAAGAAACTAAGCCGGCACACTCTTCCATGTTCATGATGTTCTGAAGTGATCTTTCAGCTACCCAGGGTATAATTTCAATGTATTTATTTTTGTTTGCTTCATACTGAATGAATGTTAATGGGATGCAGGGGTTATGTGTGATGAATAATACATTGATATTTCCTTTCCTGAAGAAACACTGAATTTTTAAATCAATTTGTTTTAAGATTGGAACATTTTGTACATTCTGCTGTGCAACTAGAACGTCTGGCTGCATTCCCACATCTGCTACCACCTGCTTATTAATGCTCTATGTGTTACATTCTCATTCTTTGCATGGTGACAGGTTTCAGAGAGGTAGCTGTGTTAGTCTGTATCAGCAAAAACAACGAGGCGTATTTGCGGCACCTTAGAGACTAACAAATGTATTTGGGCATAAGCTTTCATGGGCTAGAACCCACTTCATCATATGTATGGAGTTGAAAATACAGGAGCACGTACAAATACATGAAAGGATGGGAGTTGCCTTACCAAGTGTGATGTCAGTCTAACGAGACAATTCACTTAATAGCAGGATACCAAGGGAGGAAAAATAACTTCTGAAGTGGTAATAAGAGTGACCCATTTCAGACAGTTGACAAGAAGGTGTGAGTAACAGTTGGGAGAAATTAGTATTGGAAAAATTAGATTTAGATTTTTTAATGACCCAACCACTCCCAGTCTTTATTCAGAGCTTTATAGAGCTAAGTGCGCTCTTCTAGCATGACCAGGGTTTCCTTATGCCCACCCAGCTGCCTTTGGTACCACTCTGTACACGTTTAAGAGCCCTTGTGGCCCGTCCGAACAATTTAAAAGAGCCTGAGGCTCCTAGCTACAGTGGCAATCAGACAGAAAATTCTGGAACTGGAATGACTAAATAGAGCTCAGGTTTCTAGAAAGGTATTTGTTTCACTTAGGTACTTATATATGGCCCCCCATTACCATAATATCTGAGCACCTCACAATTTTATTTATCCTCACAACTCCCTGATGAGGAGAGGAAGTATTATTCCATTTTGCACATTCATAGATTCCCAAGGCCAGAAGGGACCACTGTGATTATCTAATCTGACCTCCAAAAAATTCCAAGTGTATCTCTTTCAGAAAAACATCCTATCTTGCTTTTAAAATTGCCAGTGATGCGGAATCCACCACAACCCTGGTAAACTGGTCGAGTGGTTTATTATCCTCATGGTTTAAAAAAAGAAGCAGCTTTTTTCTAGTCTGAATTTGTCTAGCTTCAACTTCCAGTTATTAGATCATGTTATACTTTTCTCTGCTAGATAGAAGAGCCTATTATCAAATATTTATTTCCCACATAGGTTTTATGAACTGTGATCAGGTCACCCTTTAACTTTCTCTTTGTTAAGCGAAATAGATTGAGCTACTTGAGTCTATCACTAAAGGCATTTTTTCTAATCCTTTAATCATTCTCGTAGCTCTTCTCTGAAACCTCTCCAGTTTATCAATGTCCTTCTTGAATTGTGGGCACCAGAACTGGACACAGTATTCCAGTAGTGATCTCACCAGTGCCAAATGCAGAGGTAAAATAATCTCTCTACTCTTACTAGAGATTCCCCTGTTTAGGTATCCAAAGATAGCATTAACTCTTTTGGCCACAGGGTGTGGAAAGATATTTAAATGAATTTTTGTATAAAATGTGCAATTTTATTGCTTATCAAAAGCACATTGTCTAAAATGGTTAAAAAATGAGAATTAGGTTAAGTGGATATAAAAAGAAATAAAATAAGGAACATCTTCCTGGATATTAAAGGAAAGAAAAAACAAAGTGATCACACATCAAGCACACTGCCTGAAATCAGCCACCAGGAAATGCTCTAGATTGGTTCTAATGCTATTAGTCTTGAATTGCCTAGGGCAGTTTATGGATTTCACAGATGAAATAAATACATCTCAGATAATTAACATTAGCAACTCTTCAAGCAATAAGAGTGATGGCTCAAATCTCATCCTTCTTAGAATTGATTAGGACTGCAAGAAAAGACTGAAAATGTGTATAGCACTGAACATTAAAAATGGTTACTTACCCATACAGTAACTGCTGGTCTTCAAGGTGTGCTGGGCACATACACAGTCCACTGTAGGTGTCTCTGAAAGGTGGTGGGACTTCAGATTCCTTGAAGACAGACTGCAACACCTATTTGCCAAAACGGGAATCCTCCTAGGATGCTTGAGTGATAGTGTAGTCTCTGGAAAGGTTATGTACAGAAACTATGTTGCCACTTTGCAAATATCCCAACTATTACATTGCTCATGAAGGTTAATGAAGCAGAATGAGTCCTACTGGAATAGGCTCATATTCTCAGAGAAGGAGAAACCTTTGATAGATTATAGCAGAGAATGATATGGTCAGAAATCCAGTGTGGTATATTCTGGGCAGTAATCAGCTGCCCTTTAATCCTTTCAGCAAAGGCTACAAAAGGGGTAGGAGATGACCTGAAAGACTTTGCATATTCCAGGTGAAAGGATAGGGCACTCCAAACATCCAAACTCTAATACTTCTCTTCGGCTTTGCAAGAACGTAGTTTCAGAAAAAATGCCAGAAAATGAATGGTCTGACTGAAGCGGAATATGGACATGTACAACCTTCGGCATGAATATAGAGTGCAGTCTCAGGGAGACCTTGTTTTTGTGAAACACTGTGAAAGGGAGGTCGGTTAGTAGTGACTGGAGCTTCAGTACTCTTCTCACAGAAGTAACTGCTAGCAAAATGCTCTTTTCGTTCACAGCAATGTCAAGGAAGTCGGTACTAACAATTCAAAGGGAGAATCCATCAGACGGAAATAAATTAAATTCAAGTTCTATGAAGGCACTAGGTCAGAGACAGGAGGATACATGTGAGTGAAGCTATTTAAGAAAGCCAAGATACAAAAGACAGAAAAGTGGCAGATATATTGTGGAGATGGATGCTAAATTGATCCTCACAGAACCTTGATGGAGAGGCCGGAGGATTTCAACAACAGCAGGCAGTCTAATATATGTCTCATTTCTGTGTTGGTAGGTGACAGGTGATGAAAGTTAGCCCAGATTGACGACCTTTTCCATTTTCTTTCACAAGGGAGCCATTCTTCTGCACAAATGGCTTGGATATCTGGAGAGCAAACTCCTTCCTCACTGCTCTCTCTGAGATGATCCATACCGTGTGGGGAAGTGATTGTAAGTTAGAGTGCAGTAAAACGCTTTGGTTCTGAGACAGAAGGTCCTTAACCAGAGGTTCTATGGGAGGTCAAGCTGAGCTGATGTAGTTCTTTCTACTGATACTGCCTGGGCCAGACTGGTGCTATGAGAATTATAATTGCTGACTCTCCTTCTAGCTTCCTGATCAACCTCAGGAGTAGAGGAATAGGAGGGGAAACATATTTCAGAAGGCTCGACCAAGGAAGCAGGAAAGCATCTGTTACAGAACCCAGGCTGCAACCTGCTCTGGAGCAGAATTTCTTGCATTTTTTGTTCAGACTGATCACAAAGTGATCTATTACTGAGTTACTCCAGTGATGAAAGTTCTGGTGCAGAATGTCTTTGTTTATGGATCACTCATGATGGTCTATGAAGCTCCTGTTGGGACAATCTGAAATGGTATTCTTCACTCCTGGGAGGTGAAATGACTTTAGTGAGACATCGTTCTTTATGCCAAAATTCCACAGCTGAATCACTTCTTGATATAACTGATTGGACTTCACATATCACTTCTCACTTAGATAAAACAGAGCAGTGGTACTGCTGGCGAGCGCTTCGAACTTCCTGGTTCTTGATGGTGGAAATGAACATCTTGCATGTTCTCTAAATGGCTTGAAGCTTCAATATATATATATGGAGCAAAAGTTTTGGAGATTTACAAAGAGCCTGAGCTTAAGCAGATCCAGATGCATTCACCAACCTTTGATAGACGCATCTGTTACCAGGGTCACAGTTGTTTCTGGTGGCAGAAGAACACCTCGGCATACTTTTGACTTATTTAGCCACCAATTCAGGAGCGGAGGGTTCAAGAGGGAATAGAGTAAGACTGGATGAGGCAGAAGCAGGGTCGGGATGGGGAAAAGGAGTGAGACACATTCACAAGTAGGAGCAGAATAAGATTGGCTGGTCCAGGCCACCCTCTTCAAGACTCAACTCCAGACTCCCTACCTTGCCCCTTAGCTGCCTTCTCTCCTTCCTTCCAAACAAGCCCCATGCTCCCTCCCTCCATCTCAAGTTGTCCCATATTCCTTCAAATATCTGGGTCCCTATTAGTTTCCCCCATCGTCTTCCTGCTTCTTGTTTTGGGTGCAAAAGATAGATGTCTGCCTCCCACGACACCTGTCCCACTGCTCTGGATTTCCTGAGGGGAAAATCTGTGACTTTGTCAGTGCGGAATAATGGAGAAGCTCATGTTTAGTGTGTGGTTGGTTGCTGATATACCTTCATCTGAGAGACGTAACAGTCTCTTTTGCCAACCCAGTACTTCTATGAGAAGCAGGATCCTTGTGAAATGAGTTTTTGCTTTGTTGGAGATCCTGTCTAAAACTAAAGAAGCTAAATTCAGAAACGACAACACTACATTCTGTATTAGTTCAGATTGTTGCATACATAATACATCTGACATAAAACCCCAAAAGCAGAGAAATGAAAATGTTAAACCATGTAACAATATATAGCTTCTATTCCTCCACTCAGAGAGAGAGACCTTCCCACCAATGCAACCATGCACCATAAAATTTCACCCAGTCGGAATGCCAGCACTCTAAGCAATCCGTTCCCAGTACTCGGAATTGTGTCTCCTCATAGTTCTCAATGCCTACCTGGAAGTTGTTCTTTTGTGTGTGTTGTTCCGTCCAGCTGGCGCTTTCCCCAAAAATCTTCCCTGAACAACTGAACCAATTTCCATCTACAAACCTTGCTGTCTTTTTCTTGCTAGGTTTCAACTGACTTTCTGAAATATATTGTGATATAATTTGATTTTTTATGAAGGACCTACAACAAATTAGAATGCATTGCCATGTTTTAAAAAACATCTTCCCTTCAGAAGAATTCCAAAGTGTTTACCAGTCTCTGCCCTTAGAGATTACTTCACCTTCCACTGCCATGCAGAACATCTGGAGCAGATGCAGAGGAATCATTCTGAACCAGAAAAGTACATCGCAGATCTATAGATTTGTATTCACCTTGTGATTTTAAAAAATAAAAGCTGGATAAGATCAGATCATGGATGAAGAACAGCCAGCTGAAGCCAAACCTGAGCAAAAAGAGGCAATGAGGCTAGGCAAAAGAAAGTATTTTGAATTTGCAGCCACAGTGCAGTGATTGAAGGTTCACATCCATAATCGGTCAATTCAGTCCATAGGTTAGGAGTGCTTTTGGATTTCTCATGGCATGGAGCTCTCACATTGCAACAGAAGCAAGTAATGTTTTCTACTGTCTCTGGTTAATTATGAGACCTTATCCCATCCTGGTGGATGCAGACCAGACCTCAGTCATTTATGCCTTTGTGTCTGCTGCACTACAGAAATGCAGTATACCTGGGCATGAAACCTTCAACACTTAGGAAACTTCACCTAGTACAAAACACTGCATCACATCTCCTCAGCAACACAGGCTACTGTGAGCACATCACATCTGTCCTCTGCTCTCGACACGTGTTTCCCAGAGAATTTTGAATAAAGCTGAAGGTCTCAGTCTTTATCTTTAAAGCACTCTATGGTCTGGGTCCAGGATACCTAAAAGACCATATAAAGTTCCAGGAGGAAGCCTGTGGTCAACAACAATAAGAGTAAAGCCTGTCTGTATGGGATGGTATGAGACAGTGCAATGAATTCCTCTAGGAACTAAGTACTATCCTGAACCTCACCACTTTCCATTTCAAATGAAAGGGCCATTTCTTTCAACTTGCCCTGTCCAGAATAAACACACACAGGTATGTAAAAAAGCCCCCGAAAAACAACCAAAGAATCAAACAAACCTACCAAAACAAGATACTGTACTCCATAAGCTTCTCCCTCAAGGGAGAGGATGAGAGGACAAACAGCTGACAGAAATAGAGTCACGCTGCACTACAGGAAGATGCTCAGATGCTACCATGGGAAGCCAGCAACCACTTCCTCCAGGGGGGCAGCTTCGCCAGGTTCGCCGACTGGCGGTTCATCCACCGGGCCCGACTCAACTGCGTTCCCCTCAACGGAGCCATTTGCCATGGCAACCCGGACAAGTGCTGTAGGAAGTGCGGCTACACCAACGAGACCTTGATCCACATCCTGTGTGGATGCAAGCTGCACTCCAGAGCCTGGCAGCACTGCCACAATGCCATCCAGAACCGGCTGGTGAAAGCCATCCCACCATCCTTGGGGAAGATCTCTGTCAACTCCGCCATCCCCGGGACAGACAGCCGACTGCGACCCAACATTGTCGTGAATGACACAGAAAAGGAGAAGATCCTCATAGTGGACGTTATGGTGCCATTTGAAAACCGGTCACCAGCCTTCCACGAGGCCCGAGCACGGAAGACGTTGAAATATACCCCACTGGCCGACACCCTGAAAGTGCAGGGCTACGAGGTGCAGCTCCACGCCCTGATCGTAGGAGCCCTGTGTGTGTGGGACCCCCCAGAATTAGCCGGTACTGAGGGCGTGCGGAGTCAGTTGGCGCTACACCCGACTTATGAGACAGCTGATGGTGTCTGACACCATCAGGTGGTCCAGGGACATATACACTGAACACATCACAAGACATTATCAGTACCAGGTCGAGTAGCCAAGACCGCCAACCAGGGAAACAACCCACCCCTCCTTTCCCTGAGACAGAGGGACGCACCCCACCCATGTACTTATTGCCTACACCTCCCTGGACTTAGACTCCTACTACATCCCATGGGTGACGAACCCGTACACACCTATACACTGACACCTTAAAAAACTCCCACACCCAATCTGGATTTATGCTGGATATGAAATATGCATGTACCACGTAAACCCTGTATCTGTTACCTACAATCGCTCATAACCCCAGCCTAACTCCAGATGTCCAGTACCTTACTTCTCAATTTCTGTATATTTTCATTTTTAACATTAGTTTTAATAAAAGTTTTAAATCTGAGCACCTTCCTGTAGTGCTCAGATGCTACAGTGATTAACCACCTACTTCTAGACTAGAATATGCAGAGGTATGACAGAACTGCACAACATTCCCACAACACCTGGCAGCCTGAATTTGACCAAACCCATGAGAGCATATAAACAACCATCAGTGATATTAGAAAACAATAGGCCAAGTTTTATTAACATACAGAACCAAGACAAGCAGTTTCCTAAAAAAAAAAAAGTCTATATTCTGAATGCTGCCATACCTAGACTTCTCAAAATACCACCAACTATGGGACCATCGCAAAGACCATCCCTTCATCCACACTCAGGGGTACTGATCACCAGGTGAGGCTGAGCTGCATTTGGCAGAGGACCCAATGGGTCTTTACATTCCCCTGATCTGAGGGAAGGGTGGGGAATGGTTCAGTCCCCTCTGTAAGTTAGAGAACTCAATATTAACTGATCTCTTGTTGAAGGCAAGTAACTAAGTAAAGTAAAGTAACACAGTAACTAAGACAGTCTCTACACTAGCCTTTTTGTTAGTATTGATACCAGGCAGCTCTGTGTTGTTGGGAACCAGGGCACCGTTTGACACCAGTCAGCTCTGTGTTTTGGGGAACCAGGGCGCAGTATCCAGTCTGTCTGACTCATGAAAGACTCCCCTGTCCCCAGTTTCTGTTTGAACAAAAACCCATCAGATAAAGGGCTTGCAGAGAGCAGTAGAGGGCGTTGGGAGGCACACCTAGATCCTTCCCGACAAGGTAACAAGATTAAGACATCTCGATTAGCATAAGGAATGGAGACTTGAGACTGCTCCCCTACCCGCATCTGCATGAAGGATGGACAGAAATTAGCATGAAGAATGAGGACTAGAGAACTGCACAGAACTTCATTAGCATGAAGAATGAGGACTAGAGAACTGCACAGAACAGACCAAAAAAAAGCAGGGACACACTGCATCCCGGGAATCCCTGCTCCAGATGCTAATAAACCTACTCCTGCACACACCCAGCTCAGCAATTATCAGACCAATTCTACTAATAGATCTTTGACTGATATCCCAAAATACTGAAGCAACCTGGTTACATTATAAGCTCCCTGAAAAAAACACCTCCCATAGCCTCCTGCATCTGACGAAATGGGTATTAGCCTATGAAAGGTTATGCTCTAAAACTTTAGTTAGTCTTTAAGGTGCCACAGGACTCTTTGTCATAGCCAAGAGTGATTGTCTAACCTAAAGAACACCCTTGAATCATCAGCTTGCCCATAAACAAATCTATTGTTCTCCCTTGAACCTAAATATTCTCTCTACAAAACCCCTTACCTGTGCCCAAGTCAGTGTTCTGATGCTTAGACCCAAACTCTGCATTAGTTCCACTGGGACTCCATCATCACCTAACTGATTGCGCTGGGGTCTCTGCCTGTCTCCAGCATTCAGGACCCTGAGCTACCACCATCACCTGGGAACCCCGATCAGTTCAAGCCTCACAGAGTGGGTGAGATCTCTCTTTCTCTCTCTCTCTCTGGTATTAACCTTTAAAATGTAACTGTTATGTTTGTTTAGCCCTCCTTCTGTAGTTATCCTTATTCAATAAATAACCCTTATGGTTAAGTTGGTTGCTTCTCTCTTGCTCTCTGAATTTCACTCATTTGTGTCTTTAGCTTCCCCCATTTAGTCTTCAGCAACGCTTCTTTTACCTAAGCTGAAAGATCCCTATAGTGCCCAAAAATACCGTGGGGTTTGCTCATTGAGTTGGTCACTGTGAAAGTGGGATAGGGACATGTTAACTTGGGGCACATGAGGGGGGGCAGCTGAGAGTGCTGCTCAGCTCAGCCCATTGAGACCAGGAGCACATAAGGGAACCAGCCTTAAAGTGCTGTTTCACCCAGCTCACTGAGCACAGGGACATATAAGGGAATCAGCTGGAGAGTGCTGATTGACCCAGTCTGCTCAGACTTGCTCTGAGAGAGAGAGAGAGAGAGAGAGAGAGAGAGAGTGTTCATTTAGTTCTAGGGCTGGAGGAACCCAGCCTCAGGGAACCTAGGTCCTGCAGGATAGCTCCACTGAAAGGGGACTTGCAGAAGGAAGAAGTAGAGCTCCATATAAACACACAAGTGACATAAGCAGCACATTAATAGAATTACAGCACCCTCTCCCCAGAAGAGTAACCCAAATAAATGAGCATACCCCTAAGTAACGGGCACATCTGGTAACAGTATAACCTATGTCACACAGGAGTGTAAAAAAACCATACCCTTAGTGACATAAGTTACACCGATAGAAGCGCCAATGTGGACAGTACTATGTCAGTGGGAGAGCTTCTCCTACCAACATAGTTACTGCCGCTCATTGCAGGTGATTTATTTATATTGATGGGAGAGCTCTCTCAGCACAGAGCACTTACAGGGGAGATCTTATAGCAACACAGCTGCATCAGTATAGCAGTGCCACTGCAAGGTCTCTAGTGTAGACATGCCCAGAGTGAAAGACACATTACATCAGATCAGTGGCTCTTCTATTCCAGTAACTCTATTCCAGTAACTCATCTATTCCAGTAACTCATCTGACAGCAGCCAGCAACAAATGCTTCAAACAGAATCAATCCCCCACAATCAGGGAACAAAGAGAAAAGCTATATCTACACTCCACCTTATATTGGCATAACTTATGTTGCTCGGGGGGCGGGGTTTGAATAAATCACCATTCCTTCCCCCCACTCCCGAGTGACATAAATTGCACCAGTGTGAACACTGGTGTAGACAGTGCTGTCGGCAGGAGAAACTTGCCTTGGCTGGAGTAGTTAAGAGCTCTGCCATTGCCTTAGCTATACATTGGTGCAGCTATGCCACTGTAAACTCTCTAGTGTGGCTGTGCCCAAGGTGAATGTCTCTGGATGCTCTTGGGAGAGCACTAGATGAATCATTGTTACATGCTGTACCAACAGTAACAAACTGCTCCACTATTACCACCCTCGCCCCCACCATACACACAAACACACACACACACACACAGTTTGAATGAGAAAAAGTGCAAGTTCCCAAAGCAGTGCCTGAGAACTGTTTAATTTTTCTTGGAAGGCCTTAGATACCACGGTAATGAAAATTATTTCAAAACTTGATCAAAGTAGGAAAAGCAGGTTCATGAGGTAGAAGGGAAGGGAAATGGCAACATTCTCAACCTCATGCCCCTTTTCAGTCTGGGACAGCACGATTCAGGATAATGGCTGCCACTTTCCTAGGAGTACAGCAAAAGAAATAGATCAATGTACTCTATTGCCTCATACATCGTGTACATGTGCAACAGTGCAAGCTAGCATCTGGCCCCAAAACATACACTTATATATACACTTTGCACAGATATTTATATGACACATGGAAAGAAGAAAAGCCCCAGTGATCAAAAATGCTGGGTCCTCTGACAATCACTGATGCTTAAGTTTATACTATTTTTAGTTATTAAGTTACAGTTAGTTGTTTTTCTTTAATACACCTATGGGGTGCCTCATGAGTAACCGGAATATTCATTTAATTCTTTTCCTATAGTGTAGTGCCTTTAAAAACTCATGAGATTGAAATGGCTAAGAGGAATTTATATCTGATATGTATCTTTTATGTCTTGCTTTCAAGCGAATCTTTTATTGCAAAGCACTTGGAGAAATTGGTCTCTACCTTGCTGTAACAATCCTAGTACATCCAAGTTGTTGGCCATTTCCATACTCATATCATTATTTCCCAGATTTTTTAGGTACAGTTTCAAGAAAGTGATTACATCTTCCTTTTGCTCCTGAGTGGATTTCAAGCTTACTCCGTATCTGATTTCAGATGTTCTGACTTCAAATTCATTCTCCTTGAAGTGTCCTAACATTGACTGGGCACAACTTACAGTTTCATTGTCCAATTCCAGTTATGGGAAATAAAAGCAGATTTTATTGGCATAATGCAGAAAACATTGCAAAATAAAAGATAATTGGAAATAAATACATTAATAAGATTCAAAACAAAGTGCTGCTAGCCAGTCAAAATATATGCTTTACAAATGTATGAAACTACCAAGCTGGCCTCTGGCCCATACCAGCACTTTGAAGAGTTTCTCAATCAAATACTCATCTGCTTATATTTTTCATCTTTTCCAGTCAGCATAACTGTGATCATGTTTAGGCTCATTATAACATGATAACAGTAAAAGGTTGTTATAAAAGGTGATAAATTATTGTTTGTTTTTTTTACCTACTAAGGACAGGACAAAAAGTAACTGGCTTAAATTTCAGCAAGGAAGACTTAGATTAAACATGACAAAAAAATCCTTAGTGTAAGGTTAGTTAAAATCTGGAAGAAATTGTCTAGTGGGGGTTGTGAAATCTCCATCACGGAGGCTTTTAAGAACAGGTTAGGTGGTCAGGGATGGTCTAGATCAGCGGTGTCCAATAGAAATTTGATGCTAGCCACACTGCTAGCCACACTTGTGGTTTTGAATTTTTCTTTTTAGCCATATTATAAAAAAGCCACATTAAGCCACATTATAAAAAAAGCCACATATATTAGCCACAGTTCAATAGTCTATTAGCCACATGTGGCTAGTGACAAATGTATTGGACACTGCCGGTCTAGATAATACTTAATCCTGACATGAGTGCAGCGGATTGCACTAGAGGATTTATCAGGGTCCCTTCCAGTCTTACATTTCCATGATTCCCAGGCAGCTTCAAAATCACTAATACCGAACTTAACAGTTTTCAGCTGCTCCTCTGCAGTTATTGTCAATATAATAAACCACTTGTTTTGCTCATCTTTATAAAGATTGCATTTTATATCCCAAGACAAAATATTAAAAGATTTTTAATTATTTTAAAAGATACTCACTGACTGGAACTTTCACTGAAGTCCAATCTCCTCAGTACTCACTCCGTCAATTGCCTTTCATCTTGAAAAGCACATTCACTAGCTATCTTTGTATTTATATGAAACTAGTACAACACACAAGGACTTTGACCCTCCCACCAACTTACTCAGTCAAATGGCCCGGCCTATGACTCACTCACTTCTAACATTCATAGACCTCAAAGAGACTGGTGTGGAATGTAGGTCTTGTTAAACTCTGCTCCTATAGCAGTTACACTAACCACTAGTTACTACCTTTATACTTGTCCATTCCTGAACATAGCCTTACAACTCCTCCTCATGTTGTTTAAAGAAAAAAAATTGGGAGCTCCCAGTCAGTCCAAACTCCTGCTTCTGCACCATCAATTGCCTCTCGGGGGCCTCTCAGATTAAGCAGCATTATATTTGTATTTACAATTTACTATTACTATTTCCAGCTGGTTTTGCATCTAGAGCTTGACTATAAGTCATGGTCTTTGAAAACACCCAGTTAATTTCCATTAATAATAGACTTGAATTAGTAATATTTATTTCTGCAGATTGATCTATTATCCTATTTAAATATATTGCATCTTTCAGAGACATCCACTGAAGGTCATTTTGCAATACCCAAAACATTATTAATGTTCTTTCAAACCAGTGAGGAGCATTCACTGATTTTCAATTTTTTAATTGCTAAATTAATTCTATCAACTGGAATTTAAGGATAGTTTTTTCTTTCCTTACAAGTAATCTAGTAATCAAGTATTCTTCTTAGAACAAAAACAACCTTTTTCAATTGATTCAAAAGCAATGTTTCATAAACTGCCAAGCTATGAGCCCAGTCCTACGAAGACTTCTGGGCAACAAGCAATATGATTTGCTGAAAGAGCTTGGAAGACTGGGTCTTGTCTCACCTTATTCACATTGTGTAGTGTCTTACTCTGTGAGTAGTCCAATCAATGCCAATAGCACCACTTGTGAAACAAAGATACTATGCATTGTAAGGGTGGCAGAACTGAGCCGTAGAATTTAATCACAGTTTAACTACTCAAAAGGATCTTGGTGTCTAGCATTTGCAGGACAGGGGTTCTATGAGAATTCAAAGATCTTTGAGATTGTGAACAGGTACTGCACATTCTGTATGTATTTTAAAAATACTTTAACCTTATTTATGTATTTTGAAAGCACTTATATCCCAGCCCAGGGCCAGATTTTCAAAAGTGCCCAGCTTCCAATTTTTTGCCTAAATGAAGTTACTGGATTAGAAAACCCTCCCCACCGTAGGAAAAATCTAAATTTTTCCTTTTAGATACCATGCACACAGCATTTCCACTTGCGTACACGGGGCTCTGAGATAGAAGGGCATTGTCCCAGGGCATCTGGCCTCAAAGTGTCAAGGCTTAGAGAGTAAGAGTGATTCAGAGGCACCTGGCTTTACACACTCTGTCCGTGTGCCAATGTATGGATGCAATGTATTCATGCACTTGTGCCAGAACCCCTCCACCCAGATATGACGAGCTAAACTACTTAATCCCGTAAAATCAAAGTCTGTTGCATCAGAAACCTGCCTATATTTTAAGGGCTGTTTTTTTGTCTTGCTGCCACACTTCACGCTTGGTGGTGACATAAGGAGGCAGAGATGCTAAGGAGCCGAAGCACCCATCCTCTGCAAGTGTCCAGGATTCCAGTGAGGCACTGAAACAAACACATTGAACTGTATCTTCTGTTAGGTATATGAGATCAGAGAACCAAACAGCTTCCACTGCCCATAGTAAGTTTGCACCGGTGCACATCTGCCTATGGCATCAACCTCACTTCACTTCTAGATCTCTGATCTTCTTGCCTCAGATACTTTTCTGACTCTGACCTCAAAATTCCTTCCTGTCAGGCAGAAAATATAGCCTCCAGCCTTTAGCGCCTCCCACTACTGACAGGGGAACATGCCTCAACAACACTAGAGAAAATAATTTACATTATTCAATAACTGCAAGCCAGGGGCTCTCAAAAACACCAAAGGAATTGTGACAGTCGTCTGCACTTTTACTAAGAAAAAAGAGAAACAAGAGAAATATTAATTGCACCTACACAATCCTGCCCAGAAAAAGTAATCCAGAGATAGAGCAACTGCTCTTAGCAAGCAAACAACCCGGTTCCAAGAGAGACTGGAGGGGACAACCGATATCTGAAGCCAGTTGAAAAACAGCCTAACTGGAATGATGGATGAGAGACCACTAAAGGATCAAGCTGAACTGTCAAAAGTAAATAGTCTCCAAGAAAAGAGATGGAGCAGCAGCAGACAAAGCTTCTGCATGGAAGCAACTATGCTAACTGTGGTCATAAAGGGTCTGAGGAGGTCTACAGATGACTGGGGGCATGGCAGTTCCAATGAAACATAGGAGACAGGCTGATGCCCAGCTGCCAGGGTCTAAAAAGGCTAAAAACTTTAAGAGCTAGGAGAGTTCCAACCTCCCTCACCTTCAGAATATGAGACCTGAAACTGGGACTCCTGTGCATGTTTTTTCTAAAAGATCACGAGCAGCTCTTTGTAACTTCTTTGGAAAATTAGCATGGTGGAACCAAAGCAAATATACCAGATCTGAACAAATTCAGAGATATGTGGACAAGTTCTCCTTGATTATGGAGACTGTGTGATAAGACGGTTATTCTCTAATTATTGAATCAAACTCCAAACGTTCAGCCACCACACATTGGTTTATGGTCCCTGCAGGCTAAATTTTAACTTGCCCTATCTCTCAGAACTCCTACACCATCTGGTCCTAGTGTCCTGTTGCTGGTTAATTTATCAATTTGTTACAGTATCTCCTCTTTTGAAGCGTTAGTTTCTGATAGTTTCCCTCTTTATTACCTGTAACTAAATAGGTATCTTTCCAACATTCTGTGGTGTAGATATAGATACATACATTCTTTATCCTTCTTAATTTCCCCCTTTATTCCTGAGTAGCCCAGTTTTGTCTCAGACCTTGAATTTTATTTTCCATGTTCCCAAATCCTCTCAATTTCATTTTCACACGGTATTCACTGGAGAAGAGTAACTCCAGCTACCCAACAGTTATTTGCTGCCAACTACAACAAAGTATTAATTAAGAGTGGTTTATTAAATTTAATGAAAACTCACTGTGCCAATCCCAACATCTTTCGCAAAATTCATGCAGTCAGATACTATAATGCAGAATGAGCATTACATTAAACTGAATCTGCTCCATATATTCATACAAATGCCAATGAGCGTTCATGTGTGATCATGAAAAATCTAGACAATCTAGTCAACTACCCCGAGATCTGGAATCTTTCCCAAGCATTATCAACTTCTAAATTTTGTTGTTTTTTAGATCAGCTTTTTAGCCTTGCAGTTGCAAATGTTACGATCTGCATTACACACTCTTCATTTAAAATAGCTGCAAGAGACTGGGTGGCTCTACCTAAAACAAGGCATAATGGGGACTGTCCAGAAACTGGCACCATATGAGCACTTTTAAGAATTGATAATTCACCATCTCATAACTGCTGTTCAAGATGACTTGCATATGTCCAATACACTGTAGGGGTACATGTATCTCATGCACAGAGGCCAGAGAGTATCCCCTAGTGCAGAGGTTGGTAAACTACAGCTCATGGGCCACATCCGGCCCACAGGACCCTCCTGCCCGGCCCGTGAACTCCCAGCAGTGGAGGCTTGCCCCCAGCCCCTCTCCTGCTGTCCTCCCTCTCCCACAGACTCAGCTTACTGTGCCACCAGCGAAATGCTCTGGGCGGCGGGGCTGTGAGCCCCTGCCTGGCAGCGCAGCTGCAGAGGCACAGCCTGACCCAGTGCTCTGTGCTGCACAATGGCATGGCTGGCTCCAACTAAACAAAGTGGCTGCCTGTTCTGGTGCTTTGAGCAGCACAGATGTAGCGCCACCAGCCACTGATGCTCCAGGGAGCATGATAATGGGGGGGTTGGACAGAGGGCAGGGGAGTTAGAGGTGGTAGTCAGGGGGCAGGGGTGTGGATAGGGGTCGGGGCAGTCAGAGGGCAGGGAACAGGGGGGTTGAATGGAGGCAGAGGGTCCCGGGAAGGAAGGGAAGGAGAGGCGGCGTTGGATAGGGCAGCGGGGGGCAGTGAGGGGTGGGAGGTCTGGAGGCGGTCAGAGGACAGGGGGTGGTGGATAGGGCAGAGTTCCTGGGTGGCCATCAGAGGGTGAGAAGCAGGGGTTGGGGTATCAGATAGCAGGCAGGGGGCAGGCCGCACCTAGCTGTTTGGGGAGGCACAGCCTCCCCTAACTGGCCCTCCATACAATTTCATAAACCCGATGTGGCCCTCAGGCCAAAGGACCAAAAAGTTTGCCCATCTCTGCCATAGTGGTTCCAGTAGGTGTGGCCCTATTTACTTCCTGCCTTCCTCATGCTACAAATGAAGGGCATAAAGAGCAAAGTCACACTGATCATCCTTCAGTTCCTTCACCCTGGGATACCAATGATAGACTCCAATGTGTTGAGGAAGGAGGATGGATCATGTAACACACATATGTAACACATCTCAAAGAACAAACTGTTACGAGAAGCAGAGCAACCATTTCTTCTTCTCACATATCCCATTATGCTGTATATGACTACTAGGACAATCAGGGGCCAGGCAGACGAGAACAAGGGTGTGAATCCCCCCAAAAACAAGCAAGTGAAACAACTGGTTGTAAACAATGTTATTGGGTATAAATATGGGTCAGATAAAGTCTTTAATAAAAGATAGTAATGTTCTGAACTTGATTGCCATTTGCAGATGAATTATGCATGTATATACAGGCAGAAAACTGTAATTGTAACTAGGGTGTGCAACTACATTAGCACCTCACAGGAGTATAAGGAAGCACTTAGGCGGGGAGGGGCACCTCCCAGACTAGTTGCTTACATTAAACTATCTCCAAACACTTTTACAATCCAGGGAAAGACAATTGTGGACAATTAAAGTAATGGAAAGACATTGAACCGGAAAAGAAGGCCATGGTTTTCCAAAACTGGAGTTATGTCTAAAATTGCATTTATGTCAGCGAAACTTTTGTTGCACACGGTGTGAAACCCCCGCCCCTGCAAGTGAGCAATGCAAGTTTTGCCGGCATAAGCACTTGTGTGCAAAACGCTAGGTCGGTGGAAGATGCTCTCCTGCTGACATAGCTACTGCTGCTCATTGAACAGGTTTTATTATGTCAACAGGAGAGCTGCTCTCCCATTGGCATAACACGATGGCATGCGTGCTTTTAAAGCTGCACAGTTGGATTGGTACACCTGTGTCTCTGTAAGGCTGTAAGCAGAGACATGGCCTAAGGAAGGAAGGTGTTTCTGCCACTCTGCGTAACCATGAATTACTACAGTCTGAGAAAAAACAAAACAAAACACTGCAAACCTTGTTAAAAGGGAAGTGGGGACTTGGGACCAGAAGAGTTATTGGGGTCACCCTGTAAGGAGTAAATAGGTGGGTGGAAGCCGGAGTGAGACTTTTATGCTTGCAGGCTGGTTATTGGTGTCAGGGCTCTGAACCATGGCACCATAGAGGCACCGAATGTTACAAGGTAGGAGGTGACAGAACTCCTTACTGGTGTGAGTCATCCCTAAAATGTCACAATTAATAAGCCATTATCAACAGACATGGGGCTAGGTGTCTCATCAGAAGATGGACTCTTTTTCCCTTACATTTGTCTCTTCTCTTGATGCAGCTGCAATTGCATACTGTCTGACAAATCTGTGGACCAAGGCCCATAGTCACCACTGTACAGATGGCAAAGATAGGAACATTTATCACAAAAGGAAATGAGGATGGATAAGTGCACTCTTGTTGAATGCAGACAGCTTCTTAGGAAATTTGATATCTTTGGCAGCATAGGTGTGACAGTGCAGCTTGCAATCCAGTTAGAGCCGTCCTGCTGTAATAGGATGATGTCTCATTTGCTCTGCATATGATACGAAGAGCTGGTAAGAAACTCAAAAGAGCTTTGTTCTGTTCAGGTAAAGGGCTCATCCTTGTACGCATGTGGCTTTGGAAGAGACTGACAAGTATGTAGACTGATTTAGGTGGAAATCAGATACCACTCTGAAAAGGTGCACTTTTCTCTCATAGATTATAGCGTCTGTGGGATCTGTTTCCAGCATGTGCAGTTGCCCACTACTCTAGAGAGGTGATGGCCTCAAAAGCCACTTTTGCTGAGAGGTGTAATAATGCAGCAGGAACCTAAGGGCACAAATGAGGGACCCATAAGAGATAACAACAATAAATGTGGAGTTGGATTCCTGATAAGGGGAAGCCCCACACACATTGTCCTGGCACATTCAGAGATGACAATACCCCGTCTGAGATTCATGCACCAATTCAGAGATGACAATATCCTGTCTGAGATGTATACTAACTTGTCCAGATGGTGAACCTCAGAGTGGTAGACTGACTTGAGTCATGCTTGAATCTCTCCGGATGTGCAGCCCGGCATGAGAGGTCCTGCGTGTACAGACAGTCATGTCGCTTAGGAGGTTGTAGCAATTCCTCATTGTGGATCATGGTTGGTCCTTAAACAACACATGGAGGCCTGTCAGCTACTCTCAGACCTTTAAATATTACTACTAACGCATAGCATTAATGCACTGACTTGTAAAATGTGAACATTGGCTAAAATGAATGCTGTTTTCATAAAGTCCAATTCTGAGTCCATTCAATAAAATACAGAAAAGTAAAGACAAAGCTCTGAAGTGTAAACCTACCATTAAATTTAAGACACATTGAAAAGATAAAAGAAAATACATTTTTTAAAAGTCTCTTTATTTTCCTTCACCATTATTGTTTTACAATACAAATATCACCTTGTGAATACACAAAAACCCCTATAGAAGATAACTCTGCTTCACATAAAATACAGACTGGATATCTTCTTCATTCTTAAAAATCTATTTTGTTCTGCACATTGGCAAGGATATCATAGAATACTTCCCCAAACATACAGTATGTATGGTAGGAGTGAAACTTAGAGGTACATGCAGCTTCTGCACAAATATATTTTAAAGAAATAGATTTTTGTTGTTTTTCAACAACACTTTCATTATAGGATGGAGAACTACTCAATCTGAAGTCAGTGATCATCTGTAAAACTCCTGAAAAAGGGAATCCATGGCTGCTGTCTTGACAGTTAAAATCCAGCTACTGAGTAGATAATAAAATCAATTTAAATCGTACATTTTACTATAGCCTGCCCACAATGTGTGAACAAGATCTGAGCCTTTGATTTTTTTCCCTAGTAATAGCAATTTCAACATTTTAAGTAAATTTCCAGTTTAATTTAGTTATAAAAGTAAAATGTATTAATATATACAGTACATATAATTGTGGAATATTTTATTTTAAATAAGAACATCTAAGACTGCCTACTGACCATACAATCAAGACAAGAAAGGCACTAGAAACATAGACAAATCTCTCTCTTCCAAGAAGCATTTTTTATTTTAACTCTCTTTTCTCTGACATGTAAAAATCTTTTTAAATTTAGTTTTCATACATATTTTGAAAAATAAAGTTAGGAAATACTTAGAAAATCATTTTACAGCAGAATATTATTTTTTGCACTTTTTGATACTGTCACTGCAGATTTTACAAAATCAAAAGTTACTAAACCTTTCTGTCTCATCATTTTATTTGTAACATTGGTGTAACAGGTAGAAAGAGTTTTAATTTTTCCCCAGTCAGGTATTCAGAAACCTTCATATAGACATTTGCTAGAAAATGGCTTACAGCCCAATCTTTGGGGCAAGAAATATGAAAAGTATGTTTTCCCAAGAAAATAATACGTTTTATTTCCAGGTGTGACTGGAAAGACCAGAACATATGATATAAAAGTTTTCATTTATGCTGTCGCATTGTATACAAAGGAACACGGTGATGGGTAATGTAAATCCCAAATCTATTAACAAGAAATGTATACAGTGCATGATAAGTTAAATTTTCTTTATTGTTGTCCAACGCAGATCCTTTGGAGAGAGGAAAAGATCACAGTGCTTTCCAGGTAACTGAATAGGTTTAGTCAAGGTAATGGTTAAAAGATAAAGGATTAGGGAGCAGTTCACTTTTTTATGGCATCTTCTCTCATGGAGTTCTGAGCACTTTGGACAGTTCCTTTCCCCCCACTTTTTACAGCTGTTATGTGTCATTCACTAATCTGCTGTATTTAGCTTGCCTTCCGAGATGCAGCACTGGCCAAGGAAAGGGCCAATGGTAAGAGCGAGGTACAATTCCTTGAACATTCTTTTCAAAGTACTGGAAAGGCCTGTACCACCACACCTGGGCAAGGAGGTTAGTTTGGGAAGCTTCTTTTAGCACCTGCGCAAAGATAATTAGGAAAAATAATTACAAACAAGCACAACAATTTATCTCATTACTTTAATGCACCTTCTGTTTGCCACCATCTTCTGCGATTCTCCACACATTTATTGTTTCAATTTACATAGTACCTGCCTCCTAGCTCTACATACATTTACATTAACTATATGAACACATACCAAAACCAACCCATGTTGACAAAACTTCAGCTGGATAAAAATAATTATTTTTTCATATGCTTCCTATCCATTGCCCCTGAAAAACTTTCCTTCCTCCCTCCCATGAAAGTCTGAACAAACAGAACATGTCCTAACAGTCAAACTGCAGCTCCGCTGGGCCAAGTGAGTAAGCAAGTTATGGATCTGGAAGCCCTCTGAGAACTCTCTGTCCTCTATGGGTCGTCAGTTCCACAGGAACAGCAAGTCTCAACTGTCAAGAAGTTGTCCTAGGTGAGAGAATCTTTACAGACAGCTGGAGAATCCAAACTATGAAGAACTTTCCAGTACCATGTATAAAGCAAGCCAGTTGTATTGAGCACAGGCAAGCTTCTTGTGTGAAACCTCCATAAATAATTTGGTGTTCAAGCAATGCAGTAGGTAAAGTTTCTGAGTGGCTATCCCTTAACTTTTCAGCAACCCAGTATGAAGGTTATTAAAACATGAATGATTCTGGAGAGATTCATACCTGAAGGGGAAAAAAGTCACAAACTGGCAAAAACCACACTTGGCTTCTGGAATCGTTTGGGAATCCAGAAACAGGTAAGGAATCAACACAGTCTAAGGTTGCCAACTTCAGGGCATGTCTACACTGTCCCACAGTTTGGACTAATGGATGGTGTCAGTAGTAGAGCTCCCCTGATAGAAGCTGTGGGAGCAAAACTAAAGTTCCTGAGGTGACACTAATGTTGCATCAGTGAGAACTCAGGACCTTTACATTTGTGACTATAGCATCCACATGTGGGAGTTAACAGTGCAATACTATTTACATTACTCCTTAGTCTGAACTGTGGGGCAGTGTAGATATGTCTTCAGTAGCAAAAGATAGACAGACCCCAATACAGTTAAAGGGGCTAATAAACTCTGCCATAACCTCTTTTTGCTTTCCCTAATCCTCAAACACCTCTTGACTCTTGTCTTGGGTCAACTTAAGCCAGCTGTAGTTCAACCAAGTCAACTTTTGGACAGACACTGTTTGGATGGTTCGATGACATAGTGAATCCAGTGCCAAACTGGGCAAGCACCATATTAGCCCTAGTAGGAAATATAAGCAAGTGGCCCATTGAATGAAAATGAAATATTGTTATATCTCTAGAGGCTCATAGGCAAGGTAGACCCATTCCAGTGAATCCAGGTTAGAAATGGGAGATCTCCTTCATCTACTGTGAGACGCAGCCAGCACAGCTGTGCCAGTTTCCAAATTGCATATGAGCTAATGCTGAACCACATACCAGAGAGGAGAAAATAATGATGATGTACTGTAATTGAACCAGCTCTCAGTAATACAGTGAAAATAGAGGTATAATCCATGATCATGGATGGCAATAATCACATTAATAATTTACCTTGTATTATACAGCACAAACTGTAATGTAGACCCCTTGTCTTGTGCCTCTGGGATAAGATTCCTGACAAGACTACAGAACTAATATCACGCACCTGGTCTATCCCATAAAGATGATCTCTTTCTATTCAGTGTTCTCCTACTCTTCATGAAAAGGACTGAAGGACCCAAGTTCTCTGAAGTCAATTATGGGCCTCTATATTCCTAAACTGTACAGCACTGCTATTCAATCACCCTGAAATGGCTAATGAAGTATCACAGTCACTGCAGCTGGATGCTGAGTAAGGACACCCTCACTTAAGTTCCACTGTCTCCTGCCGGGACCACACAGGAAAAATGAAAGCAGACTGGCTTTTGTCTAATTATTTTCAAGGGGAAAAGGGCAGCCATCTTACTAGGTGCAACTTCACTTCCACTTGCAGATGCTTTAGGACAATGGCTCTTTTTACTCAGAGCAGCCTGGCTTCGGTCCCATCAAAAGTAATGGTGGCCGACTTTTTAAAAATGGCTAAAAGTGCACAAGCAGGCTACAGAACATCTGGAGATCAAGAAAGGCTTTACCCCCTTTCTTCACATTGCCCAAAATTAAAGAATGAAGGCGGACTTCTTGTTTGGGAGTAGGCTTTCCTACATTTTTGGTGATCAAGATAAGAGTAATGGAGCCCCACTGGCATGGAAAAATAAATCTGTCATGCTTCTCTGCCATCACTGGAAATTCTAGAGTTTTTGATTTTAAGTGTTCTGTACAAGTTTGGATTTTAGGAATTCTTCGGGTTTGTCTTCTGTTCTCTCCCATAAGGCACAATGTGAAGGGAGAATAATACATTCATATTTCCAGGTTAAAAGTCTCAAAACAACATATCATAACTCATCCATTGACATTCTAAAGAAGGAGATGAAGAGCCAAGGAGAACCAAATATTTGGGGGAAAACTCACTTGTTGATTGGCCATTGTATGATACCACCAGAAAAGTCTTGTAGTGATGTAGTAAGCCACCACCACATCCACAGTGTAGTGGTCATGAGCCAAGAGAATACAGAACATCCCAACTATGCTAAGAGCCCAACAAATCCAATGATACCACCAAAGTCGCCGAGGTGAATCTGAAAGCAAGAAAAATAACCACTATTTAATCACATAAAAGAGCACTGATAACATTACTTAAAAACACTAATGTATTACTCTGGAAGTCAGTAATTTATATTTAGAAACAGGAGACTGTTAGACAACAACTGAACATGTGAATTGCACAATAAGACTTTTTGTAATGACTGTCATTACATTAGCCCTAAGGTTTAGGGCAGAAAAGATCTGACTGCAAAATAACAAAATAATTAATGTTTACTTCTCAATTTGAAAAGTAATGTTTATCTTTTTAAAAAATGTATTCATAGGTGTGGGAAAGAGAGAGAGCCTGGAGCACTGGGCCTGGTGTAAAATCTGAAGCTTGAACCACAGTCATCAAAGTTAAGGCATGTCATGAACCAAAGTCAAGCCATGTATTAAATCAGATGCTACAAGGTTATTGTCAGATACATGACCTTGGCAAAAGTATTGCTAGTGTTGCTAAAACACAAGCTCCTAAGAAGCAACAGATACTGGGTATGTGTGTAGACACACACTAAAAAATTAGCCCAGGTACTTCCTGACACCAGATAAGAGGGTTTGACAAAGTGATAAATAGCGATGTTTTGCCGAGATCATGCCTGGAGCAAGATACAAAGGGAGATAACAAGCAGATGTCATTAAACACATAAGGTGGTACATAAGTTGTTAGTCTACAGAAGTCAGGGTACTTTGCCTTAATCATTTATGTGGCCTAGGGGACAGCAGATTCTGCCTGCTGACTGCCAGTCCTTTCCGCTGGGCATTCATGTTTGCTCACTTGTAACCACAGAGCCAAGGCACTCGTACTGTGCCTTGACAGCAATAAACCTGGCTGAGTACTTCTGTCACTGAACAGTGCATGTGGTCTTTCTGGATAGTACTATCAAGGTTTGCTGAACCAACACTCTGCAGGGCTAGGATAGCATACAGAGAGAGCAACATGCATGCCATCTGACAACAGTCAGATACTGAAAAACGGGGAACACTAATTGAATTCTCAAAAAATTACACTGTGACTCTTCGGCTAGTTTATCTCAGTCTATAAAAATAGAAGTATCTATAATCTTATAAAGTACTTTGAGATTGTAATTCTACATACTACATGACTACTGTAAATCCTTTCCCCCTATATCCTCTTCCCTGACATATTGAGAGTGAGTGAGAGTGTGTGTGTGTGTGTGTGTGTGTGTGTGTGTGTGTGTGTGTGTGTACATACACACTTTTGGGTCTGATCATCCCTTCAGTTGTATACACACAACTTCTAGTATCTTTGGGAAAGACACTTAGGTTTTTTTGTGCCACATTTCCCAACTATGCTAATATGTATCTACTAAACTGAAGTATTGTAAGGTTTGTGTTTTTAAACTATTGAAATTCTTGAATCAAAAGCACTATATTCAGTGAGCATGAAATATGTTTTACATAATGTTGTAGTCAAAATACACTTTAATACGAAAGAATAATCCAAGTATAAATCATACAGTAGTGTTTTACTCCATTATCACCGGTTTTCATATTCAATAAAGCATATATTATGGTCTTACATTACTGAATAGACTTGAACAAGCTGGGTTTTTCTCTCTAATACCATTAATGGATCAAGACCGTGAACATTCTTTAATCGTAAATTATATACAAATTAAATTCCATAAACATTGTAATGAACTTACACTCTTTGATAAATAAATATGTAAGTGTTAACATGACTGTGTGGCCGCTGTACAGATAGTCACCACACATGTTGTGGGATCCTGTGATAGATAACCCCCCTCCAGCAAGCAATTTCATTATCCTCCTCAGGTGAGACTCCCAATCTCCAAAGAGCTGGTGGAAGAAGAGAAGAACATATTTAACCAAGGCTATTTCACACTGCACTGAAGATATGAAAGGTTAACACAGATTATGAGAGAGGGCATTACCCTACAAGGTGTCAAGCATCTCCAATACAATGCTGAAGAAGCCTGACTCCCACTGATGCTAATGAGGATGCTTTCTAATTTATGTGATCAGACCCTTTATCTTGGGATGACAACATGAGATACTAAAGAGAGAAAAAAACCCACCAATTGGTTCCAAAGACTATTGCCAAATATCTTTGGGCCATAACAATGAGAGTTTAAGACAACAATACATAAAAATGGTGAAAAAAAATAGATGAACTGTTTTGGTATTACAACATACACAAAACACTACTGGGATGAAAATGCATGCAGTGTTACTCTAATGAAATAGATTTATATTTACTAAGATAGGAAACCAAAAATAATGGAGACTTCCCTAAGAAAACAAACTGTCAGGGACTTCCCCTTCCTCTGCAAATAGCCAGTGGTTTGGGGAGAAAAGGAAACTAACAAAATGCCAGCCCTTAACTCATTCACTTTCAATTAAAATAATCAATGTGACATATCTTTTTGGTGTTATACTGGATCAAAGCAATAACTCCATCTAACAATTAATATGCCATGATTTTAGAGTGCTATCAGTTATGATAACTGATATAAAATAGATAAGATGAAATCATTTTCTCTGGTAATACTATCAAGGTATTTATAAGTGCTGCCATTTAAGACATTCTTCTGCAGACATTTTGCTGGCAACATTCAATATTGTTCATTATTGTAAGGAAAAATGATTTTAGTGGGAGCTTTAAATACAGGTAATTGTTTAGTTTTCTCAATGGGTGCTACATAGCTATAACTGAGAATGCTTTGAAGTCCCATACATATGCTGTGGAATCCTGGTAAAGAAGGAAAACTACTCCTAGCAAAACAGCATTTCTATCTCCTTTACAGCTACATCTTCAGAAAATAGTGAAGTGGTCACTCTCACAGATGAATAGCAAAGGAATTAAGTCAGCCAGGCAAATAATTTGTACAGCAACAGTAAAAGATGTTCCAAATTTAGCTTTTTTATTTCTAAAACTAGACAGAACCCAGAAGCTAAGATCAGACAGTCAAAATACAGAACTGAGACTGACAGATTAATCAAATGTATACAGTTTTGCCTAAATCCAGTTCCTAAAATACAGGGGTTTTTGGAGCTAAACTGGTTTCTATTGGTAAACAGATGTTTGTGGAGATTTTAAAAACAGGTTATGTTACTACATGAGGTATCATGCAACTAACTTACTTCTTCCAGTGAATAATGGACTAACGCAAAGCAAAACTCTCAATAAAAATTCCAACACCAATGAAATATAAACAGAATAAGCTATAAATACATAGAAGAGTTTCCTGGAATGACAAGATGACACACTAAGCAAAGCAAGCAGCAGGGACATCTGTAGCACCAGTAAAATCCTATACACTGAATGCCAGAGATTGCAAAATGTACTTCATATACCAATGTCTCTTTTCTTTGAAAAACCTCATCTAACAAATATTCTGAAGCCCAACACCTCCACAAAAAACAATATGTTAAACTGAAATCAAATTCTTCCAACTACAGACTGCAATGTTTAGGTGTTTTCATTAAATCTAGTTACCCCTCTTTTTTCTTTTCATTTGATTATGATAAATTGTAAACAGTTAAGATGAATTAAATAAAGTCCCTCAGTAACAATGCTGTTCCTACAGACATTCTTCCAACGGTAAATTGGATGAATTGTCCAACTTAATGAGCTTGATCAAATAATAAATACCGCCTTAAAATTCAGTGTGGTCTGATAACATCTGAAATTTGACAGAATGGTTTCTGCATAAAGACGACCTGTACAGCTTTATAGTTCTGGTTACCCATATTCCGCTATTATTACCCACCTCTCGTATGGCTACCATTCAGTGGATCTAGTGCTGGAAATGCCTCCATAAATTGTGTACATTCAGCATTTCCAGCTCTGCTGTATCATTTCCATAAGCGGGCTCAAACATCAGCAAGGATCATAGGACATTGGTCGTATGTTCAGTGAGTGCTAGACAACTGCACATTTGCTCACTTTGTGGGCTGGCCATTTCCCTCTGGCTGTAGAGCCAGGCCACCTAGGCACAGATTTAGTACAATTCAGTGCCTCCTTTACCAGGAAACACCATCACTTATTGGCTGTTGTTCACTGTTCCCATCAATGCAGAAAAAACTGATGGCTAGTGCCCTAGCTATCTCCTAGGGAAAGTCAATCTGTGAACTATCTATACCCTTCCATCTCCCCAAAAAAGGAAGATAAAACCTGTGTTCACTGCACTCCTCTGAAGAGTGACTGAAAACCCCCTTTCTATTTTCAGTAACCCCCTCTGCAGCAAGGACAAGGAAAGAACAATTTACCCAGTGGTCTATGGTTGGAGCAAAATTCTGCTTATCACAAGTGTTTAGATGCACTGGGATGAAAAGGATGTGTGAGGTGACTATAAGGAGAGGTTGGGGAAACTGGTCAGAAAAAAAGAAGAAAGAGGGTGATTGAGAAGAAGTGAGATTACTGGAGAAAAGAAGAGTAAGAAATGGAAAGATAATAACTGAAGGAATGGAGAAGACAATACAGAGTATGCAAAGAAGGAGAAATAGGTGGAGGGGGAGAAAAGTGTTAGCAAGGGACAAACAGGTAATGAGAAATGAGCAATGGAAGAAGCCAAACATTACTAACTACAATATGAAAGAAAAGCATGATGTGAAAGACAGGAGAGAAGCTTTCAAAAAAGGCAGAGGGCTGTTTTCAAAAACATTAAATAGAAAGATGATTGATGAAGTAGTACCACAAACTAGACACATTCTGACTGTTTCCACAAACAAAGGCTTATTAAAAACCAGCGAAAACTGCTAAGGGCAAAACATATCCACACAAATACACAAAACTAAAGAACTTACAAGTTCCGGAAAACATCCAGTCACAACATTAAGCATACTCCACACCTCTCCCAAGGCTACAGACACACAAGAGACTCGCCAAATTCATTCAACTCACGCTGTAATGAAAAGCTTAACCTTTTTCAGCAACATTATAATTTAGTATTTACAGCAAACACAAATGGATAAGCGAATGAATTGTACTTTTCAGACGGTTCTAATGTTAAGGATCTGTTTAGTGTCTTTCATGTTGATTATAAACATTTCCTGCATTACCCATAAAAGCCTAGAATGCTCCCAAACACGGAATCGTTTCTTTCAAATTATGTATGACTCAGATAAGGAAATGAGAAGGGATTTTTGGACTGAAAATGTTCTATATTTTACAAGGAAGTCCTGCAGAAAGATCAAGAGAAGCTAAGCAATACTCTACAATACAATGCAGTACAATGGAGGTTAGTCCTTGTTATAAAGGTCACTTAAAATGTTGGCAAACCTGTCTAATTTCTGTTGAAATAAAGAGAGTGTTCCTTTTCAGAAATGGCAGATTTACTCAATTTGAAATTATACTATCTAGTTTCTTTTTGTACTTATAGTGGTTCACTGTTTGACTGACTGATCACACGTTGCTGATTTTTCCTGCTCATGTCCCTAACGCATTCGTCCATTTACAAAGACTTGTCTCTAAGCAGCCACATACAATTTGGCAAAGACTACACTGTCATCATATAAGCAGTACTAATTTCCATGACTGGCCAGCACACTCACTGGAACATTTTCTCTTGGAAACAAAGCATTTTGGGTTTGTCTACTTTAAGAACATGTCAGCATTTTTCTGCTTCATTGCAGTTTCACCCACAAAAAGACAGTGGGAATACTAGTAGTTTAAGGGGGGTTGGATTTTTAAGATGTCCTATAAATTAATTCTGCTTTGCAAGTGGAGTTTCACCAATACAGAAAAATTTGGACAAAGCTGTAGAGAGAGGTGGGTTTCAAATAGGCTGATTAGATTATTAAGCTTCAGAGAAATAATTACCATAATTCACATCTAGAATGGTTTGGGACAGGAATGCTGTGGAGAGACTGAGCAAGCACTACAGCTTGTCTATAGTTTTTGTATCACTTAAATTATACTGGTTTCAAACTGGTACAGTATAACCCCCCCTAGTGCCAATGCAATTATACCCATACGGTGCTTATACTAGGATATCTTAGTCTTGTAAATTTAGGAAAGTAAGTAGACCTGGGTGGGAATTTGCCACAAGAAAATCATTAAGATGGAAAATTTATTGTCCACAAAATCAATTTTTTTTATTGGAAAATTTCTGTTTTTCCAAGACTGTTTGATTTTTCTGTTAGAAAAATGGAAACAAGATATTTCTCTTTGGGAAATACATACTGGAATATTTCACTTTAGCTAACCTGAAATGCTTTGTTTCAAATCAATTCGGCAAAAACATTAAACTGCACTTCCCTATTAGTGCATTGTCTCATAGGACCTACAGATCAGGCTCTCTGGAGGACTACAAATCCCACAATGCCATCTGGACTCCCCTATGATGAAACTATATGAGGACTCATGTGACTCTGTGTGAATCACAGATACAGTCCCGCTGTGAAGTCTGGTCCATGGGGAGAATAGAACTCAACAGGCTCCCAAAATACAACTTCCATGTTCACCCCATTGGTGAAAGAACAGGTTAAGGACTATTTGAAAAAGCTGGACATGCACAAGTCCATAGGGCCGGATCTAATGCACCTGAGGGTGCTGAGGGAGTTGGCTCATGTGATTGCAGAGCCCTTGGCCATTATATTTGAAAACTCGTAGTGACCTGGACTATTGGAAAAAGGCAAATATAGTGTCCATCTTTAAAAAAAGAGAAGAAGGAGAATCTGGGGAACTACACACCAGTCAGTCTCACCTCAGTCCCTGAAAAATCATGGAGCAGGTCCTCAAGGAATCCATTTTGAAGCACTTTGAGGAGAGGAAGGTGATCAGAACAGTCAATATGGATTCACAAAGGGTGTAAGAGCTAAATTTCATAATTGTACTGATTGTTATAAGAATGGATGTAAACTTTAATTTCATTCTATAACAGAAAGGACTGTCTGTCTGAAACTGTGTGATGTTCCCAGTAAGCATTTCAATTAGGACCTGTTAAGAAGTTTAGTTAGTAAAAGACAGGATTTTATATTGTGTCTATGATAAATACATTAGAGAAATGTTAAGGGCCTAAAGCCCCAATGTAAACTGTTTTAGTTATAAGGTTTAGCAAGACTTAATTTACAATGTATTCTGTATTCTGCTACCTTTAAAGATTTCAGTAAGAGATTGTGTGACCGATTATGTGAAAGGAATGCATGCATCAGGAAGAGACAGGTGTGAAGCCATCACAAATATCCAGATGGTCAATAAAAGTGAGAGACTTGAAAAGACCAGGAGACAATCAGAAAACATCCATTGTATTGGATGCTAAACATATTAAGCAGCATTGACGGGCCTCAGAGGAGAGCAGGCACCCCCGAAGGTGAGAAAACAAATAGAAGATGATGGAAAGCAGGACAATAACCATCAAAAGATGACAGTGGGGAAACCCCAAGATTAACATCACTTAAAAACTAATGATTACAGGATGACATTGCAAAATGCATGGACTCAAATGGAAATTTAAAGGTATAAATATATATAGCTTGGTTGTTTTGCCATGAAACTCTGGGTTCAGTCTTGCAAAGCTTCGGAGCATCAGATCATGACAAACAGAGACCCCCAGCTTCTTACTCATGCTCAATCTAACTGGCCATTAGACTGACTCGAGCTATAACAAGAGACTGGTAACTATGAACATCAACTGACAGGACTGTGTGTATAATGTGTGTGTGACTGAAAAACATATGCTAACTGTGTTGTATTCTTAATAAAGTATGGTGTATTGCCTTCCTCTTATAAAAGATCCTGTGTGCTCTGAATAGTATAACAAGGGAAAGTCAGGCCTTAACAACCTGAGTGTCTTCTATGATGAGATGACTGGCTCTAAGGTAACTGGGATATGGGGAAAGCGGTGGATGTGATATATCTTGACTTTAGCAAAGCTTTTGATACAGTCTGCCACAGTACTCTTGCAAGCAAGTTAAAGAAGTATGGATTGGATGAATGGAGTAAAGGTGAATAGAGAGCTGGCTAAATCGTCGGGCTCAATGGATAATGAGCAATGGCTCGATGTCTAGCTGACAGCGGTATCAAGCGGAGTTCCCCAGGGGTCGCTCCTGGGGCCGGTTTTGTTCAACATCTTTAATAATCATCATCTGAATAATCGGATGGATTGTACCCTCAGCAAGTTTATGGATGACACTAAGCTGGGGGGAGAGGTAGATACACTGGAGGGTAGGGATAGGGTCCAGGGTGAGCTAGACAAATAGGAGGGTTGGACCAAAATAAATCTGATGAGGTTTAACAAGGACGAGTGCAGAGTCCTGCACTTAGGACAGAAGAATCCTATACACTGCTACAGGCTGGGGACCGACTGGCTAAACAGCAGCTCTGCAGAAAAGGGCCTGAGGATTACAGTGATCAAGAAGCTGGAGTCCACAGTGTGCCCTTGTTTCCAGAAAAGTGAATGGCATATAGGAGCACTGCCAGCAGATTGAGGGAAGTAATTATTCCCCTCTATTTGGCATTATTCAGGCCACATCTGGAGTACTGCATCCAGTTTTGAGTCCCCCACTACTGAAAGGAGGTAGACAAATTGGAGAGAGTCCAGTGGAGGGCAATGAAAATGATTAGGGAACTGGGGAACATGATTTATGAGGAGAGGCGGAGGGAACTAGGATTATTTAGTCTGTAGAAGAGAAGAGTGAAGGGGATTTCATTGCTGCCTTCAACTAACTGAAGGGGGTTTCTAAAGATGATGGAGCTAGGCTGTTCTTAGTGGTGGGAGATGACAGAACAAGAAGCAATGGTCTCAAGTTGCAGTGGGAGAGATCTAGGTTGGATATTAGGAAAAACAATTTCACTAGGAGGGTAGTGAAGCACTGGAATGGGTTAGCTAGGGAGGTGGTGGAATCTCCAGCCCTAGAAGTTTTTAAGGCCCAGCTTGACAAAACCCTGGCTGGAATGATTTAGTTGGGGTTGTTCCTGATTTGAGCAGGAATTTGGACTACTTGACCTCCTGAGGTTTCTGCCAACCCTAATCTTCTATGATTATATGCGGCAATGTGCCACAATGGGGTAATACAGTTTAATGTCAAACTAACTTGCAACGAAGCATGATAGCTGAGTTCAACCAACAGAAATAAAATACTGTGATTTCAGAAATGATGAAAGGTTTTGTTTCGATAAAAAAAGGAGGAAACATTTTAATATTTCTGAAATAAAGTTTTTTTGAATATTTAATTCCATGGCAATTTTTCAAATGTTAAACATCTCTTTTCAGTTCAGGATGAAAACACAAATGCTGAAATACTGGAATTTCCCATGAGATGGAAATTTCAAATTTTGCTCAGCTCTACAGATAAGCTACAGTGGCATATAGCACCTTTAAATCAAACTCAATATAGGATGTACAGATTACACTAGCTCAGTAAAAAAAAAGGTCATACTTCTAATCAAAATAGTTAAAAATCGATACAAACACTGTAAATTAGGCCTGAGAAGGGAGCACTTTGCATTGTTTGACAGCTAGCACTTGGGTTGACAACTTCGCAGCATCAATGATCTGTGAAAGAAAGTCACTGCCATTCCAACTTATATGAGAGTTGCAATCAAGAGGGCTGGTCACAGTTATTAAGGATCTCTGGTGTGTGAAAAAAGGAAAAGGAACAGAAGTTACAAAATGGAATTGCAGTGAGAAAAACTTACCTTTGGAGAACAGTTGAAATGCATACCGGGTACTGGCAGTGTAGTTACATACATCGTAATACACCGATATAGGTATAGTGTGCCAACTATACAGAAAAATCTTCTGCTAATAATAGACCTGGAGACATGGAAAAAAGTGTCATTCTAAGGAAACAAATTCTACCAAGATTTGTCTAAAAACATGACAGGCATCAGTCTAGAATATCATATGGACAATTCAAGCTCAGTAATTTTAATACTGCTTTATGCATCTACATCAGCTTTCATCTAAGAATATGAAAGAACTTTGCAAACAGTAGTAAACAGAAGATATCTCCCATTTTACAGGTGCAAAACAGGCACAGAATGCAATTAAGATTACACAGTAACTCAGCGGCAGAATTAAGAATAAACTCCAAATTTCTGCCTTTTAGTCCTGTATTCTAAACACTAACCTATGATCCCTTCCTCTTACAATTCCTTATAAATACAAATAACTCATAGTTTAAAGGTAGCAAACAAATCCAGTCCAAAACTAACATAGGTGGGTAGCCAGAGGCGGAATTCCATTAATTTCTGTAGAGTATGTCTGCATCTACAAACAGTTAATTATCTTTCAAAAGGAGCAATCATATTCAATTTACTCATATACATTAATCCAAAATACAGAAATACAATTATTACAAAGCTGAATTAGACCAACCAATGACAAATGGAGGTTATTTACAAATATTGGAAGTCCTTTGAGATAAGTGGTCCGTATCTGTATTCAACACATAGATATACATGAGCATGCATCTGAATCCGGACATTTTAATGAGCAGTGTCCATTGGCGCTCATATGTGCAGTAGATCTCCATGTGCTTCCAAGAGAGGATATAAGAGATAGTGCTGGCTGACATCCCCTCAGTTTTTCTTCTCATGGTGAATCCAACCAGACCAGAAGCAAAGGGGATGGAGGGAAGGTAGCAGAATACAGATAGGGAGCGGAGGGTAGACCTCAAGTCTTTTCATGAAGAGTCATTCATTTTCTCATTAAAGAGAAGGTCCTGCATAGTATTCTTCATTTCCCTGGGAAAGCCCAAGGATTACAATCAAGAATCCCTCCTCATAAAAACAACAGTGGTCAAGCTTCTGGATGCTTTACCTGTTGCATCAACTTCAACCTGAAGAGCGCTTTTTGCCACCAACTTGCTCTCCTTTAGAAGGTTCACCCAACCTCGACGGGCTCAGGGAAGGTGCACATCTCTTATAGACAGTCCTTGACAGGGATCTGTCCTCACACCCATGAGAATGCCCTTTATTCTCCTAGGAAGACTTGAAGGAAGAGTCTTCGGGCTTTGAACAGAAGGCTCTGCTCCTAGCCTGCTGTACAGGAGGGTCTCCCTGGCCCAGATCAGAGAGGGGCCACAAGGCATTCTCCGTTAAGGGTTTCCTAAAGTGAAACTCACAGGTTTCACAATTTATTGGTGGAAATGATCGACAAACACAGAAGAAATATGTGTCCCACCCAGACAGTAGAGACAGCATTCATGTTCGTCATCGACAGAGAGGGATCTTGTGCAAGAGATGCAGTTTTTGAAGCTTGGGACTTTGGCTATAGGCCCATACTGCAGGAAGGTAGACCTCGGTCTTGGGAAGCAAAGTACACAAACTACACTAAAGCTACAGCTGTACTAAGATAAAAAGAATAATTATATAATTTAATCTGCAGGATCTCTGAAAGCTGAAGAAAGAGAGGACATTGAATTCAGCAATAAGAAACTGAGGGAGTGACAACTTGTACTGCCTCTTCCACTCTTGTTTAGAAGCTTGAGGAGACCAACTGCGCATATGCGGAACAAACAACAGTGACTGTTAAAACTGCTGAACTCAGGTGCATGCTGCACATGTGTACCCACATGAGGAATACATATAGGAACCAGCATTTGAACAACAACTGGAGGTTTAAATACCAGGGATCCTCAGTGGCCTCATGAAAACACAATTAGTCACGTGTTTCAAAATTTACCTCTATAATTACACCTGAAAGGTTTATCCATGCAGGTTTGAGTGTGAAAACCTGATAATTAGCTGCCACCCTAATTTGAATGCACACATGCAAATTCATGATAAACATGAAATGCAGGCTTTGCAAGTACAACTGCAGACAAAATACAAGCGCAATTTTAGATTACAGGTTGAGGTCAGCCCAAAACGTGGCCCACTTGGCCTTCTGCTGCCAACTTTCAATATAATTATAGTAGTAATAACAATAACAACAGTAGCAATAATATTAAATATTGGCAAGCATATATATGATCCTTCAGGATTAAAGTGCCACTGTACTAAGTAAGAGAATCACACTCAGATATTATTCCTCAAAAACAACATATAAAGGGTAGAGGAAAGAAACTTAACATAGAAGGAACCTGGTGAATAACTGATACAACCTTGTTAGTTACATGTTATGTTGGTTTTGTTTTTATAAAATAATCAGCTGAGGGAATGATGGCAAACTTGGCTTGCGGTTTCTTAACCAGAAACTGGGTAAGATCAAACATTATCCTATCTCCCATACTGTCTCAACTTGCCATACAAGGTCCCGTGTATGTTACTCTATAATTATAGCACTTTCCATAGAATACTTTAAGAGAAGCTGTCTGCAAGGATATAAAGGGCTGGTCCTCACTAGCACGGGGGATCGACTGTAGATACGCAATTTCAGCTACTTTAATAACGTAGCTGAAATCGGCGTATGTACAGCCGACTTACCTGCTGTCCTCACGGCAGCGGCGGTCGGCGGCGTGCTCCCTCGTCAACTCCAGCTTGCGCCTTTTGGCGAGCTGGAGTTACGGAGTCAACGGGGGCAGCACTGGCGATCGATTTATCGCATCCTGACGAGACGCGATAAATCGATCGCCATAAGATCAATCTCTCCCGGCTCTAATGAAGACAAGCCCATAGTAAACATATTGAAAAGTTATCCCTTCCCACTCTTGCTGCTCTCCTTCTCCAGAGCTGTCTGTTAGAATAAAAACTACATATTCAGGCAAGGATTCCTAAAGCATTTACTTATGATTGCTTTCAAATTTCACTTTTCTAAAAGACTTAATCCAGACAGGAACACATCTAATACTTTTTAAACAAGTAAAGTTTCAAAACAACCAGTAGCAAACTGAGCTCTCTTGAAAGCTCACAAATGTCTGACAATTTGACTTTTAATGGGCTTTGGCAGAGTCAATTAGTTGCAGTACTATTGATCTGACTACAGCATGACTTAATGCTAAATCAATATTACAAAAAAGAGATTTAAATGTACTGCTTTGATGGAAAGATTTCAAACAATATGTGTTTGGAAAAAATGTGTACATATGTGTTTCAGACAAAGAATGATTACTTCCTCTTGAAACAGTAAATATTTTTGCAAACAGGAATACACTAAAAAAGGCTTAAGGTTGTACTATCAAACTATATCTCCATGGATGTAACTATTGAAAGCTGGGATAAGGGCATTATTTCATTAGAGAGATCAATTTCACTCAGGAGCTCACTCACTCTGAGCATCCATTTTATTAAACTACATATGGCTCTCTAATTTCAGTTCTGTTTAAACTAACTGGTTTAGCAGAGTCTGGCGTAAAGACAAAGAATAAACTGTAAAAAGGCAAATGTGAAGTAAAAATTCAATATCACTGCTTTTCTGAGGCTGCAAATGCTGACAAGGTTGCTGTAACTATTTATAACACAGCAAACCAAAGGAGAGAGACTCAGACAATACTTTTAAGATCCCTAATTAACAAATGTCTACTAACTTGTAATATACTTCTGAGACCCAGCTGTGACCAGTTGCACTAGAGTGCTTCAGGGCTTTCATGCACTGTATGTAGACAGTTTAAATTACAAGTGGATTCTGAAACCCTTACTCATACTGAGTAGAGTTCATTTTTTGGTTTGCTAATAGTTCGGGGAAAAAAAATGTGGTTCTGGTTGAATAGAAGCCAATTTTTTTTTTTTTAGCATTTTCAATGAATTGAAGAAGTCTGAAATTTAGGGTTGAACAAAATATTTAATTTGTAGTATTTTTAATAAAAGCAAAATAAAGGAAGGCTAGATTCACTAAACCCTTATATGCAGTCATTCAGTGATTAGGGCATTCAACTGGGATGTGAGAGAAAGGGATTCTAATCTCCACTCTGGAGCTGGGACTTGAACCTAGGGCTTCCCTTTCCCCCCACTATGCACCAGGCTATCGACTATTCTGAGGAGGGTTTCTCTCCTGTTGAAACTATCACACTTTATACAAAATACTTAAACATTTATTGCGATAAAGAGAGTGACTCCATAGCTCCAATAGTCAGGGCACTGGGCTATTGGGCATAAGGTGGGTAACACAACCACTGTTTTTGTGAATGGTACTTTAAATCCCTTTGGGCATCTAGCCTGAAAAGTCTAAATATTTTATGCATATATAAAAAAAATCCAAATAAAATACTTCACTGCACACACATTTCTCCTTGGGAAGAGGATAAGAGAACAAATATGACAGACACTAGTTACAATGCTTAAAGCACTACTGTCAGGAGCACAAATACTATGGTGATGAAGTCAGTATATAAATCTACACACAAAGAACAGAATAGTCTCATATAACGCTATCGATGCATGCAACCGTAGTGGGCACAGTCTGATCTTTAAAAACAAAAAAAAAGCTACATTAATTTACAGTTCTTAGATTTATGAACAGAAATGTCAATATTAAATTCAGGATGGTTCAGGGTGCGTGTCTCTACTGAGCAACATTTTCAAAGATTTAATTACCGGTTAATGAGTTAATGATAGCACAGAGTAAGTGATTAAATACTATTAATGTTGGCCAAAAAATCCTCAAAGTTCTATATTGTTATTTTCCATTTTTATATTATTATACGTTACATAAAAACTAAGAATTCAGCCTCTTGGCTAAATAACTTATTCATATACCATATCATTATTGTTGAGAAAACAAAATCTAGTCAAATTAGATTATCTCAGATAAATCTTCTTGTTAAATATATTTAGGATTAAATCTGTTTATTATGGTTTACAAAAGTTAAAGGAATAACTGATTCATGGGGAAGTATGATTTTCTAGTTGTTAAAGAAGTTGTCAGAAAACTTGAAACTCCAGCACATTTTTTGGCACCAGCTCACTATGTAGCTTTGAGGAAGGCTCTGAGTCAGCAAAGCATTTAAACATGCTTAACTTCCCTAAAAAGGGATACTTTCCTAAACTGATTCCTGAACTTCAGGGCCTCACCTTGCCCATAAAAAAATGGAGATAATGTTTAAGCAACATGTCAAAATGTCATTTGATATATTAACATACAACTTATGGTACTTCCCAGTTATCTTCACTATCCAGAGGAATAATTATGCCTCTGAATGCTTTTTTCTTTGTCTTCAGGGTTACTCTGTCATCTCTGAAGATCAGAGATTACCTCTGATAATTTGCCTGAGAATAATCAAAACTGTCTTTTAATTACTTGTTCTGCATTTGGACAAGATGTCTGAGAGTTCTCTTAAAATATAATCGGCAAGACCCAGGCAGAATACCATGAATTTCAGATGCAGTTTTTGCCGCAACTCAGAATCACCCAATGTCTAGCTACTTTACTAGCAGCATGGAGTATTTGTGAGTTTAATATTGGCACTGAAGAAAAGAAGCCCTATGGACATTATGTAAATATTTATTTTTCCATAAACTGTTAATCTAGTGTGTCTTTAGATACTTTTAAAAGTATACTGTTCACTCAGCAGATTGTAATGGATTATGCAACTCTTCTCTTACTCTTTTGGAGAAGTTTGATTTCCAGCATACATTCTAGCAGGATGTTAGGCAAAACCTACTTCCCTAAAATTGCCATTATGCTGATCTATCGTATGGTTTTAGCCTATTTCATACTCCTTTATGTTATTAAGAGTGGTTACATTTGCTTGCAGTATTGTAGCCATGTCAGCCCAAGGATATTACAAAGTGGGTGATATATCTTTGATTGGACCACTTCTGTTGGTGGGAGAGACAAGCCTTAGAGCTACACAGAGCTCTTCCTTGAAGTCTGTCTCTTACCAATAGAAGTTGTTCCAATAAAAAATATTACCTCATCCACCATGTCTCTCTAAGCTGACACTCTCTCTGTAACAGTTGAACAGTGATTGTAGTACTGCTCTCCTGAATTTGACATCTGATCTAGCCATTAGGTTCAATGCACAATGCTTGATGAAGATCAGTAGGTTACTCCACACTGCTGCCTGTCAGATCTCAGAAGCAGGCAGAGGATGTTGTTTGAGCAGTGGTGGGGTTGGCCTTGATGTTCAGTGGGAGAGGTATACAGCAAGGTATCTTGTGTTGTCCTCATATAAAACAAAATAGTAAAATGTGAACTACTGCCTATGCTTAACAACAGTTCCCTTTCCTATCTAATTAAGTAGGTCCACCCCACCTCAGGATCAGTCCTGTTGCAGAGCTGATGGCTTTACAGGAATCAGGAACCAAACTTTCAGGAAAACTCCTCCATGCCACAAGATGTTTTCTCTGTGAATGGATTCAGAGTGTCTTCCCATTCTGTGCTATAGTGAAACAGTCTTATCTTTATTCATAGACAGGGCAAATCCCAGTCTGTTGTAATGTTTCTTTTTTTCATTTCCAAATGGTTTTGTCTATTTGCAATTGTCTCTAATAGTTTTCCTTTGATAGTCTTGGAATGGAGCAACTCTAGTCAACAGAGCCTTTCATTATATCATCGGCTATTCAGGGATAGATGACAACTCCCTCTTCCTTGAATGGGCCATCTCTGAAACATATTACTCAGTGATGACTAATTTTTACTCTAAGACCACAATGCATACTTTCAGTATTGATACATTATTCCGTAAAATATTACCTGTACATACTTCTCATAATATGTTATCTGCTTCATGTTATGTGCTTACATATTACCCCTTATGGATAAATATCCTGCAAAATGGGTTTGGCAAAGAATTGTTGGTAAAGAACAAAAGACCCTCTGCCAGTGGGCCTCTCCATCACACACCTCTAATTTTTCTGGAACCACATACAGTTTGGGTGTGAACCCTGAGGAGCAGGATCTCCTTTGGAGAGGGTGATCTGCTTCGTGGCATGTGGGAGAATGGTCCTCAGCAAGGCCATGAGGCCACACTGGCATATTGTACAGGTTGGGATGAGCTGCTCCAGTGTCACTCCTGCACCAGCTCGGGTGATGCTCTGACTGGGGGTCTCCTTGGCGGTCATTCTACCAGTACTCGAGAAGAGGAATCTCTGCTCTAAGCTGGTAAGAAGGAATTTGTCAGCAATGGTGAGGAGGAATATATTTCCTCCTCAAAGGGCAGTGCTAAGGGATGGTACGGGCTCAGTATCTGGCACTATTATTTAAAAAAACCTAATCCTGTGCACATGCATATGCACAGTAGGATCGACACTGACACGTATTCAAAGAAAATAAATTATAGTGTGTGTGTGGGGGGGGGGGGGTTGTTTCATAGGACAAAGTGATTCAGAAATTAGTACTATGTCACATCGCTAGATTTTCATTGAAAGTTCTGTGACAATATGTGGAATTACCCCTGTATTCACACCCTACATCCTACTGTAATATTCTTTGTACAAGATGTGTCTTGTGCAGTATTATTAGAAAACTTATAATTTGCTAGTGGCAACATCACATGTGGAATTATAAGATTTCCCTGTATGGTGTTATTAAAACATTCCAAACCCAACAGCCTCACCCTGACTGAAGTCAACAAACAGGTCTGTCCCAAACAAAGGAATGTATGCGTGCCTTAAGTTGCAAGGGGAAATAAAGGAAGCTCAAACAGGTGGGGAAGAGAAGCCAGCCAAGAATATCCTTCCATGTAGACTCTTTATCTGCTGGTTCACAGCTGAAAATGTTTTTCAAAAAGGGGGCCTGAAACTATATAAGGGAAGCACAAAAACCTCAAGGCACCTCCCGACCCATCACATCCTGTGCAAAGGAACAAAGGAAATAGCAATTGAAATCTCAAGGAGGCGAGGGGGCGGGAGGTTTCTGACTGGAAAGAATTTGGTCAGTAATCTTGCTGGAAGTATGTAGTGAGAAATTTTGCTTGAATCTACTATCGTTTGTTAAGTTAGACACTAGAAATTGTTTTCTTTGTTTTTCCTTTAACCATTTCTGAAGGTTATGCCTCATTATTAATACTCACTTAAAATCTCTCTCTTTATAGTTAAGTAAACTTGTTTTGTTGTTTTATATAATCCAATGTGTTTAAATTGAAGTGTCTGGGTAATTATTTAAGATAAGAGACTAATGAATATTATAGTATATATCAAGATGTGACTGGCAGGCTGAAGTTATACAAACACATTTGATAGCAGCCTGCATGCTCACGGCTGGTTGTGTGTACTCCAGTTTGGAAGCTACAACTGCTAGGCACTGCAAGGCACCCTAGGTTACATGATAGGGGTGACACAGCCCCTGACAGGTCTGGATCATACCCTGGTATGTCACAAATACCCACAAACAAAGCTGGAAAACAAGACTGTGTTAAATCTCTCCTCCACAACTTCCTTTGCGTATATGTAGAAATTATTAGGTAATGTATCAGCTTCAGAACCAATTGTAAAAATAAATGGGGGTTGGGCATTTTACAACATAAAATGGGACATTATATGCTTTTCTTTTAGGAAGCAGCATTCACTGGAAATGTAATAGAGTTTCAAGTATAAAATAGTATATTAAATGGATAAAGTGTCAAAAAGGAAAGATTACTCAATCAAATCATTATGGGGGCACTTTTCAAAATTAATGTATTTCTTTGCTACCAGCAATAGAGCAGAAAACTTAATAATATGCTCAGTGCCACAGAGACCGATGGAAGTATACCAGAGTTTGAAACACCATAATGTTTCAAAAGTTTCCTAGGAAAACAGCATAACTTAAAAAAACCTCAAAGCCATGTACCAAAATCACAAGTTATTTATTGTAGCCTAAAAACACAGGAAACCCCATTTCTTTCAAATTATTTTTCTACTCTGATCTTCAAGAAAAAAGTCCGTCCATCCAATATAATGCATTTCCATCAGGGCCAAAGATGTGTGGATTTTATATTTGTATTAGAGGTTATAATGCTTGATGGTTATAATAATGTAGTATGTATTAAATGTATTAATATATGACCTGATTTCATCTTGCCAGCCACTCTTTTTGAACAGCAGAAAGGAATGACCCTCTGAGACATTGGTAGAAATGCATCAGATAGGCTGCCTGTGTCTAAACTAATGTTAAGGCAGGAACAGACCAGAACAGTCCTTATGGAAGATTATAGTCAACTTTTGTTTTAGGAAAAGTTTTCATTACAGTATTTGCTATAAGGTCTTGTTTCTTATCTGTGTTTTGCCATTGAACTCTGGGTTCAATGCAAAACCTCGGTGCATCGGATTGTAACCAACAGAGCCCAGCTCCTCACCAGTGCTCAATCTAACTGGCCATTAGATTGACTTGAGCTACGACAGACTGGTAACTATAAAGACCACCTGCAGGACTTTGTGTGTGTGTGTTGTGTAACTGAATGCATATGCTAACTGCTGTATTTTCAATAAACGTGGCATATTACTCTTTTCCCTGGAAAAGATGCCATGTGCTTCTTATAATCCTGTCTCCTTATTTTCTTTCACAGATGTACCTATAACAATCATCAAACGATAGCATCTATTCCCCTGTTATCACTCACATTTTCAACTTTTTGTCATGTCCATGCTAGGCATGGTAACTGCTCAGCAAGAGTAGGTTTAAACTGCAAACAACTTGACAACAGATCAAGTACAATTACTTGATACACTACCATCCCTGGCAATGACCGGGGGTGGGGGGATACGGGGGTGATAGCAAGGCACTGGTTGACTTGTGAGTCATCACAAATATGCATGGAAAGAAAGTAACATCTAGGGAGGCAATACAAGGAAAATTCATCCTTTCATTTTCTGGAACTGTAGAAACTTTTAATCTGTAAGGCCACAGGAGACCACCAGAAAATGGGAATTGTTCCTGGACACCAGGAAGAATGTGGGGGGTTGTAAGGTCTCTCCTCCTTAGGCTAGCTAGCTAATAGAGGCTTTGAGGCAGAGGATATGATAATTGGGGATACGATAGAGATACAGAAAATCATGAGTGGTGTGGAGAAAGTGAATAAGGAAAAGTTATTTACTTGTTCCCAAAATGTAAGAACTAGGAGCCACCAAATTAAATTAATGGGCAGCAGGTTTAAAACAAACAAAAGGAAGTTCTTCACATAGTACACAGTCAACCTGTGGAACTCCTTGCCTCAGGAGGTTGTGAAGGCTCGAAATATAACAGGGTTTAAAAGAGAACTAGATATATTAATGGATATTAAGTCCATTAATGGCTATTAGCCAGGATGGGTAAGGTATGGTGTCCCTAGCTTCTGCTTGTCAGAGGGGGGTGATTGATCATTGCCTGTTAGGTTCACTTGTTCCAGAGCACCTGGCATTGTCCATTGTTGGTAGACAGGATACTGGGCTGGTTGGACCTTTGGTCTGACCCAGTTCAGCCATTCTTGTGTTCTTATGATACTCCTACTGATTTGCACCCATAGCTCCTTCTCCCCCACCCTTTTAAAAAAAAAAAGGAAACATGAATGAGACTGTCACAATCACTTTAAGACCTATAAAAAGAAAACAATGAAAAGACAGACTCCATGGAGCCACTCAAAAGGAGAATTGAGACCTATTCTTGACAATGTCTCTTGTAAATATATAAACAAGCTAAAAACAGTCCATAGCTCCCTTCTCTCACTAGAAGGGCAACTCCTGATCATATTCTATTCTGTTCAACATATAGTGTACATAAATGTAGTCTGCATATATGAAACAGGTACTTGTGCACAGCCTTCATGAGAAAATTGGAAATTCAGTATTAGATGAAGAGATTCATAATATTTTGGAGAATATTATTAAAAATAGCAGATCCTCCTGAAAAGAAGTTGAAGTCTATCTTGCTAGTTAACAGCTCTAATTCATTTTCTTGAAGAAGATAGCACAAGAGCCTTTCGGATGATAGTAACTGTGGCAAATTGCTGGCACTATTATGATGGATCTCGCGGTTTCTCTTCTTGTGGGGAGTTCAGGGAGCTATTTCTTGCCCCTGAATAGGGTATTAACCACCCCACTAGTATCCTAGACGAGGGGGAGTGGAGGAGGAGGGACCCGGGCCCGCCCTCTACTCCGGGTCCCAGCCCAGGGGCCCTGAGGATAGCG
>ML677335.1:18036988-18104844 GCA_007922305.1 Dermatemys mawii | reverse complement strand
AAGGAAACACAGGGATTGCTGGGATATGCCAAAAAGCATCATGGGTACTTCAAACAGGATATAGAATGCCCCGCAAGTGACGCCCCCCCTCCCACAAGCCATTGCGCCAGATCAGGAAGAGGTGTACTGTGGGATACCTGCCCTAATGCGCTGCTCTTAATGCCGTATTAACTGCCGCAAATGTGGCCATGCTATAGCGCTGGAGCAGCTCAGTGTGGACATACAATAGCGCTATTATTATTGCTGTATAAGGCGAGCGCTATAAGCAATAGCGCTATAATTTTGTAAGTGTAACCATACCCTTAGTTGTAAACTGCTGACTATACCCACACAAGCAAATAAAACATTACAACTGGGCCTTTGATTTTCCCTGGAAGAGGGAAGGAAGAGCTGTGCAGTAAGGAGACTTAAGCTAGGATATTTAATAATTAAAAAAAAATATTCCCGGCCACCGATGTCACATCTTGTCTTCTAGAAATATTGGAATATTACAGTTTCTCTCAGGTTCATAACAAGGTAAAGAAGAGCTTGTGTGGAGCCTCTGTTAAAAAGTATGGGGCTGTATCCTGGCCTGGGTTTAATATCTTTGCTAACACTAGGAAAGTGATAAAGCACACATCTTGAGTGGTTTAACATGAGGAAGAACACAGATACCTGACAAGTGGTAACTTTCCTGCACAGGACAAGCCCCAATGTGCCTTTCCAGGCTCAAAAGACCCGGTAACTATTAGAAAAAGGAATATTTCAAAATATGATAAATTATGCCACTTCAGATATGTCCAGATGAGAAACTTAAGTTAAAAAGCAAAGAATCCACTTACTTCTGTTGGTTATTTTTAATGTAATCATCTTAAATGTTCCCTGGATCTCTAGGAGAGTAGTTTTTCCATTCACCTCAGTCTCTTCTCATCCCTCTACCTACCATCTCACTTCCTCCTATTGCCTTGGAGGCTTTTGAACTTGATCTTCTGGACTTCCTGCTGGAAATGCCTGACCAAGCAGGAGGAATGCATCAAGACAAAGTGGGAGTAGGGTTGCCAACACTATTTCAAAAACAAGAAACTATTTTCTTAGCACCCCCACCCAACCACTCCTACTGAAATAATAATTATTATTATTAATATTGAGTAATAATAATAAGTGGCAATAATAATAAGCAGTACTCACCTACATTTGCTGCTTTTTGCAGCACTCACCAACTCCCATTCCAGTTGCACAGAGATTAAAAAGATTAAGGGATGTCCTTGTAATAGGGGCTGTTGGCAACTCTACATAGGAGTGAAATAAAAGACCGAGAAGAAGGAATCTGCTTTTTTCTCAGATGGAAAAAAGAGGCTGGGGGAAGAGGGAAGTGAAAAAAACCTAGAGAAAATCAGCAAGAAGGAGATTAAACTTATTCAGTCAAAAATGTTTAAAATATTCAGTCAAGAATGTTTAAAATAGATATCACATATACAGATTTTGTTTTAAAAACAGTAAGTAAAAAGGCAGGAAATCCTTAATTTAGAACAGCGAAAAGCCATTATTGATGGAGGGTCATCAATATTTGTGATGAGCTTCAGGCAATCTAAGTATCAGCAACATAAAAATGTTTGCCAAATGAAAAATAAAAGATTTTGCTGAAGAAACAAATCTGATTATTAAGTTTACAAAGGAAAATGTAAAGGAAACTATGAATAAAAACTATCAAACGGCCTGTGAAATATGTATACGAATTCACAATAGTTTACAAAACCAGTCATAAAAAGTCAGTAGAAAAAAAACTCTAAAAAAACTACAGAACAAACATGAACAATAGCCTTATTGCATTTAGTATTTAAGACAAAATTAATTTTTTTATGCTATGAATTCATTAGCCAGCACCTCAAACTACTTCAGTAAGAAAGAAAAAATAGTACCTTCATTCAAACCACTCCTTCCTTATGATTAAGGCAAAAGCAAACAATTTTCTCACAGAACTGAACTTACATGCCGCAGCCTCACAATGCTAACATTTATTTTCTCTTTTAATTTCAACTAGAAGAATAGGTGACACCTGTTCTTCTAAATGCAAATCTTCCACTGTGTGTTTTGGACTATATTTTGCTTAATAAAGCTTTATATGAAACAGATGTTCAAAGGATATGGTTTAATTTTTTATGTGATAAATACTGTATTATCAGTAACACACTACTTTAAAAAGTAGTTTCTGGTGAGGAAGTTTGTAAACATCCATCGATCCATCCTACAGCTAGAAAGAGGCCACGGAACAATACTCATTCTTAATTTCCAGCACAAATCACAAACAACAATACTTGAACACAGATCTTCTCTATAATGTACTGAGTCACACTGAAAATTGGGTGTTTTGGTTTGTATTTCAACTATCTTCTGCTGCAACAACTGGCAACTGTAAAGTTGTGGTCAAGGTAGGAAGAATCCTGTTGCAGGAGTAGTCTCTGACAACCAAAAACCCAGTTCAGAGATGAAAAATTAATTTCTGACAAACTGTTAATCCTTCATTTTCATCCTAGATGCATTGCCCAACTAGAGTTTAATCCGTTGGCCTCTTGCCTCCACTTCCTAGTGAACACTACCAACCTGCAAAACAAACAGGTGCTTGCAGGGTTTGCTACCATACAGTTTTTTCAGCTACTTATGGCGTTGACTCCCCTTCCCTCTTGGGAACAATGGGATAGCTCATTTCTGCTCCTGTCCTCCCTGCAACCACATGCTTGGGAAGGGGGCAGAAGAGAAGCCTGCTTCAGCTGTCCCCTACAGAGAGAGATGACCCTGACCCCATCCCCACCCCCGAGCTGCAGGAGGAGCAGAACTGATGTGGGGGCTGGGGATGAACAGATGTGGGAGCTGGGAGGCAGAATTAATTGCTGGTCTGGAGGGATGCTGGGGGTAGGGGATACAATTAGAATTTTGGGGAGAAGCTGGAAGCTCTGCACCATTAGACAGTCAGTAAGCGCTCCAACAGCAGGGGCCAAAGTTACTTTACTCAATACATTTACAAGAGTTGGCAACGCTTACTGTCAACACACATTGGAGGTGGGCAAAGGGAATTAAAAAAAAAGAAAAAATAAAATTAAAAAATGAAACAAAACAAGAGATAGACCAAAAACACACAATTATAATTTTTTTAAAAATGTATGATTTCGGGCAGAGGTCTGACTTGATTTTTTAACTACTGGGCTTGGCAATACTGTAGTTGAATTCCACATGGAATTTGGGAAGAGTTCACATTAATGATTATGTATGTGCCTTCTCAAAGGATCCTGTACAGCAGTTCTTTGGTAAAGATTACATGAAACTGTGGCCCAATTAAGGCCAGTATTCATTTTCAGCGTCAGGTGGGACACGCTAGTCATCAGTGCAACCAGGGTTTTTAATTACAGGCAAGTCACATCTTAGGCGCATTTAACATGAGCGAATTCAGCTTTGCAGTTGGCAAAAACAGAAAAAAAAAAAGAAAAATAATTTAAAAACTTGCATCTGTTGTGCAGGCAGGCAATTCTGCCCGCCATTCAACTCAATGAGTGTCTCACTATACGCGATTTTCGCTTTACGCGCTAACCACGGAATGGAACCCCCATGTAAGATGAGACTCGCCTGTATAGGCCAAATCAGATCAGCAGTTTGCCTTTAAGAGAGAGAGAGACAACACATATAGAACTCAGTTTTAACTAACAACCTATGTAGAGAAATCACTCAGACTAGGAGTATGGTGATTTAAAAATAAACCAAGACAATATTTGAGATGGAGTATTTCTTGTTACTTAGCTACAAATTATGTATAGTACTGTAAATCTTCAACTATCTTAGATAAAACCAGAAACATGTAATTCAACGGCTATCTACAGAAACTCACTATCTGGCCACTACAGCAAAATGGCAAATTATGGTCAAGGTTATGATGTTGTCACGGATAGGTGATGGGCAATAAAGAAAAATTCAAAGAAGCCTGTGACCTGTCCCTGACTTAACTAAAAATATCCATGATAAAATGGGAAGGTGATAGGCAGACGCTATGTGGCTGGGAGTTCCAGCCCCCATACCTGAGGCAAGGAACTGCGGGGTCCCCCACAGCTGCCAGCAGAGGCCAGGGAGCTGCAGGGGTCCCCTATGGTGCCAGAACTGTGGGGTACCCAATTATGTAGGTGTACCTATTACAACACTGTTGACCCCTGTTATGGTTTAAAAACATAGTTCAGTAATACAGTGTAGATGGGACTTAACCACGTGTTTATAATTTACATTTAGTTTAAATAGTCAGCACATACATATAGCAGAAAGTTTTAAATTACTTCTACTTCTATGTCTCTATTTTCATGCCTCTTTACAGAACAAGGAAACTGTTAATGGTATTTAATTTTGAATGTGTGATTAATGCAATTGCTTATGCAAAATACTTAGAAACCTTGTCACTCATCTTTTACTTGAGGTGAGTGACAATTAGACCGCTAATGCTTTATCTTAGTTATATGTTTTTTAACATATGTAGTCTGCTCATGTCAATATTTACATCTTGATATTTAAAATGCAATAAAATTAAACACATGCACTGCCAATCCTGACAATTTGAAGACTTAGAGAGATTCATTATTTATTTTGTTTCCCCATGTAAAGTCTAATACAGAGAAAAGCAGTCTAGATTTTAATGTCGCATTTTCTATTCACATTCACTTAAGTGTCTTCTGGCCGGAGGCCGAGTAACTTTTCTGTTAAATTTCACAGCTCCCAATCCACCTTTATTTATGCAAAATCACGGCAGTCTTTTACTTTCTATGCCAGCTCAGAATAAAACCATATGCACACACAACACTCTGCCTCAAAAGTGTGTAATATTCACAGAAGAAATTAATGTTTTCAATGTGCCTAATATTTTTAAATGTCATGTGTTAAACAAGTTTTTTTTAAATTTGGATGAAAATTTTATACAATCGCACCTCCATGAAGCAAATAAATGGCCACATCTTCCCCATGAGAGCAGATAAATGATTTTCAAGGCCATAATCTAAGTTGCCTGAAGGAAATAGAGCTTGTTCACTATGCAGTCACAAAATCTGGGAAGCATTTCTTGTTTTAAATATTAGTATCAACATTTAAAGTTCTTGAGTCTGTATATATGTATGAGATTTACATAAGTAAAAAAAAAGATACAAAAAACAGGATTTCAGACATGCTACTCATTTCAGCTATAGCACTGTTCTAGAAATTCAGAATATTTTAATGAAACCATATAGAGATTAGTGTTTCAAAATGAAATTTTTTCTGACCATCCCTCACACGTTTGTTTATAATGTCTGATCATACTTTTTCTTTTATCTTCTGTTTTACACAAAGGTATTGGAGTTGTCACAGAGAATTGTGGAAGAAATTAAAATTTCTTCCAACAGCATTTATAGAAGTATACATTAGCAACCTACCAACTCCAGTTACTGATTCTATGGCATATGTTATGTAGGGTTCTTCTCAGTCATCATCTCTCTTTCAGATAATTACTTCATGATCTGCCATATGAAGAACTAAAGACTTTTTTCTGCAGCAGTAGTTTTTAGTCAGTGGTGCATGGCATCAAACTGGTTTATTCTGAATACTTCACATTAAAGTAACCCAAAAGCCCTAGTGCCAGCTAAACCACAGATTTGCAGTGTATAGTTTCAGTCTACAATTTAAAGTACAGTATAAAATACTACTAAATCTCACTCACTTCTCTCCCTACTGGCCAGAAAGTAATTCAAATAATTCCAGACTTTAAAAATGGAAAATACTCTTGGGGCATAAAAAAAGAATGATACTTATCCTATTTCCATAAAATTGATATAAACATACTCAAAACACAGAGCATTTCATTAGATGTCAATCAGCAGGTGGTTCAAACATTCTACAACTCTCAGTAATGAAAAATAGCTAGTTTCCCTTATGTGCATTAGTAAGTTTAAATACAATGCTTCTGAAGATTTAAAATGCTATACCCTATAAACTGACACAGCATCCATGGTTCTGTCCGTAATCTTTACTGATTTAATATTTAAACTGGATATACTCTAGTTACCATATACCTGACTCCAGGCCCATTTAAAACCAAGTGTACAATTAGGGACCATAGGTCTGATTTTCTCTTCACTGATGAGGCAGCAGTAACTTCTCTGAAGCTTACGGTTCACTCCCTCCAGAATTGGCCTGGAGTCTCCGAGAATTAAAGATTAATCTTTAATTAAAAATGTCATGTGAAGAAATCTCCAGGAATATATCCAACCAAAATTGACAATCCTACTTAAGTTAAGCCAGAGAGAGTATAAAATCCAGAAATTGTTCATGAAATCTGCATACTTACAGTAACTGGGCTGGCTTTTTCCTTTCCTATATTTAAAAATTTGGAAGTTTACACCATCTGTAAAAGAAAATTAATAGGAGGTTTTATTTGAACAGTTCAATGGTAATATATTCCCTAAATTATTCTAAAATAGACTGTCTAAAATTTGAAGTTTGTAGTACCCTAAATAATATTACCATTATAGAAAGCATTTTTTCCACAGTATTTCTTCTGTCTTCCACATTATGATTTCCCATTACTAGGGCTACAATTTTGTCACAGAGGTTGCGGTAGCCACGGAATCTGTGACATCCAGAGACCTCCGTGACTTCAGCCCCCGTGACTGGGAGCTGCAGGGTTCCCCACACCCCCCTCCCCAAGCGGCAAGGAGCTGTAAGGTGCCTCCGACTGGAAGGCAGCAGGCTCCCAAGCACCCCCTGGGGAGGGGGCAGGGTACCTTGCAGCTCCCCTCCATCATTGAGGGCAGGGGACCCTGGAGCTCTGAGTCCCCATAAGTGGTGAGGGTCCCGGAGCTTCCAGCCACCCCACAGCTGCTCTGTCCCTTGCACCAACATAGTTTAAATGAACTAAGACTATCTGTGGGTTTTACGTTAGATGTTTGCACTGATTATGGGGAATTCAACTGTCGACTCTATTTTCAAACCTTTGTAACTCACTAATTGGAGGTCATTAATCACCTTTTTCATAGTTCATCAGCCTTGTATCTTTTTGCATCAGCATGAAGCCTGTTGTCTTTCTGCTCTTTTGAGGTAATGTTCCAGTCTACATTACTCTGATATAGCAAAAGAGGTTGGGGGGAGGGAGAGAACTAAGACTATCCTATAAACAGGGCGCTTGATTTTCATTTTTATTTTATTTTGTTTTTCCCAGGAATTTATCAGTGTTTATTACCACAAGAACAAAAACAGGTGAAAATCAGTGCAAAAAACCTATTCATTTTTCTGGGTATACATCAGGGTTTATTTTGGTGGACAGAAAGACAGGTGAGGGGTAAATATTCAGTAGATTAACCCTTTGAACACCGATCATCAATGTGGTTCGCTGCAGAACGCAAAACACGTCACCTCTTATTTAAGAAAACAATATCTCTCTAATCCCCAAATAAAACTTTTCAATTGAATAAACAGTTTATTGTTGTAAACTTTGAACTAACTGCATATAAATATTTACATTTAATAATGAAGCCGAACCATTTGCAGCACATACACACAACTTCGTCCTTTTCTCCTGTTTTTGGTTTTTCAAACTTTCAAATACTGCACTTTTGTGTTCTGAAACATCCTGATACAGATTTTCGTTCTCTTCCCATTTTAGTGTGCCAGATCTTTAAACCGTTATCTGCTAACAGCTTGAAATGTGTATGTGGTGGGTGCAAGATTCATCAGTACATTCACATGCACACACACTTTGGAGCTTGTGTGCATGCTTGTTTGTTTATTGTGTGTATATTCTAGACTAATACACAGCCTTACTTCAACAGACAGCTTTGCATGTACACACAGACTAACATATGATCGTAATACATACATATCATGCAATGTATTGTAGTTTCCTAACAAAACAAGTTATTTTGTATATATTTGAATGATTCAAAAGTAGGGTGAAAATCAGGAAAAAAAAAAAGAACAATACTTTTTGTAAAACTTGCAACTTTTTGGGTAGAAATTGGTTTAAACTAAAATCAAAAGGGCTTACCTATAAATTAAAGATGTGACCTTTGGTCCAGATAATATTTCACAGTCTATCAAAACACAACTGGCCATGTACAGTGATACACAGCTCCATTTTATTTTACTCTGCCACTGCAAACTACTAATTGCTCCAAAGCCTGTGATCATACAGCCCTTTTGAACTGTGTAACATTATACATCTCCATGTTGCTCTCAACATTAAATAAAAAAACAAAACAAAAAATTTACTGGAAGATCAATTATCTGGGCTCGATTAGAAACTGAAAAGCTGCTTAAATCCTTGACTTACTGGATACACATGCACAGATATTTGAATTATCATTTAATCAACTACTGGAGGTACGTCATTCTAAGGAGTATATTGGTAAGTAGACAAAGCTTACACATCAAAGCAGCTAAAAACCCTGTAAATCTTGAGGGAATTGGAAGAGAGGAAGATGCCAAGCTATATTATCCCCCTGTTATCTGTTCAACACATATGTAGCCCTAAATAAATTCTAACATAGAACAGGGAACTAAAATCTATGGTTGGTAAATGCTGTACCTTCATGAATATTAGCTGGAATAAAATCCAAATTAGAGCGATTGTTAATGAAAGTAAGGTGATAAAATCTGAGTTTTGGCTGCACTCTGGCCTAGTGACGATGCCTGTACAAGCTTGCTGGCATTCGTATCAGATGAAAGAAGACCTGAAAGAATCTGAAGCCACAGCTTCATCACATTTGGGAAAGGCAGGGAGAAAGAAACATGTTAAAAAGATGACACAAAATATAGTACGTACAACAATGTAGAACTTAGCAATTTATATATTTGATTTTTAACAAATGAAGCAGCAGTGGTAACAGGGTACAACTGAGGGACTGTTTACACTTAAAATGCTGCGGTGTAGATTCTACCTATGGCGATGAGAGGGATTCTCCCATGGGTGTTTTCCATGGATCCCATGGATTACTCCCTCTCTGAGAGGCGGTAACTAGGTTGGTAATAGAATTCTTTTGTCTATATACCACCGCTTACATAGGGACTTCGGTTAGCTTAACTATGCTGCTCACAGTGTGGTATTTCATACCCCTGACCAATGTAGTTAAATCGATTTAAGTTTTTACTGCAGACCCAGCCTAAGATACAATGATATTCCTAAACCAACCTTCAGCAATAAAGACTGGTAAAAATGTTGAAGAGAATGAGACATGCCAAATAACCCTTTCTTCACATATATAAAAGCAGAGAATCCTCAGATTCATCAATACAGTGCAGGAACCTGTTTTGGGGTTTGTTTTTTCAGATGATTGGCATCAGTACTGTATACCTTAGTGTACAGAACACAGAGTGGAGGCATTTTTATATAATTCATCCTAGGACATTAAAAGCATTAAAAATAAATTAGACAAACTGAGGATCATTTAAACCAGTGTGTTCCAAAGTATGGAGAGTACAAAGGATGATCAAAAGGGGATGTCGCTGGGACTCCACTGTGCTCCAGAGTCTCAGCTGTCTTTTCTTAACATTAGTCTTCATCTGTTACGGTAGCTAAGAAAACCTTGCCACCACCCAACCCACATGTAACCAATGTGGTGATGTCTGCCTGAAACAACAGCTCTGAGTGAACAGCTCCAGTCATTTCAATGGGTGCTAATTCACATGTCGATGATGATAATTCAAAATGTCAACTTTGTGAATGATTTTGTTCATTAAAACCTGTAAAAACAAGCAGCAGCATCACAGTATGGGTATCTACACAATCTACTCTGAGTGACTGTTAATTTTTTCTTGGTCTTTGATACCTCATAGAAGGGATGAAGGGTGATGTGTCTGGTTTCATTTTCCTGAAGGAGGCCTCAATTTTCAAAAGGCAGCAAATACTGACTGAAGCCATGCATGATTTATAATTCCAGAAACAAAAGTGAGAGAAAAATATTTTTAAAAAACTCTAAACTTAAAGAATCTGTTAGAAAGATAAAAATCCACATGGAAGGTTATATAAATTGTCAGAACCTTGTAACTATTAAAACTTGCTATGTACATAATACTAAGAGAAACATTGTTCTTTTTTGGAATTTGTACAACATTGTTACATTGTTAAAAAGTGTTATATACATAATATTCTGTCCATTCTGTATAGCACAAATACTGAAATGATTTTTTAAAAGCAGGTGGAGTATTAGCTGACCTAAAATGACATGGCAGTTCAATCTTTAATTTAGTTTTACAAATACCTACATTCACAAGTTCTTTTTATGGGAATAGTCAACAGCCCATCAGAAATCCCAATTAAACATGGATTTTATTTTAGGTGATAGAATAAGAGCACACAAATGTGCTTTCATACAGGGATTTATTATATAGCATCAAGGCAAAAAATAAAGCAACTTCAAATATTTTTTTAAAGTGCTCCAGGCTGAATTATTCTTCAAAAACTAAGTTATAAACCCATATGGGGGCTAAGACAGATATGTTGACTAATATATACAGAGCAACAGATAATACTGTACATACAGTAGAACCTAAGTGTTATGAACACCTTGGGAATGGAATTTGTTTGTAACTTTAAAATGTTGGTAACTCTCAACAAAATGTTATGGTTGTTCTTTCAAAAGTTTACAAATTAACATTAGCTTAATAAAGCTTTGAAGCTTTACTGTGAAGAAAAATGTTGCTTTTAAGCATCTTAATTTAAATGAAACAAGCCAAGAAACAGTTTCCTTACCTTGACAAATTTTTTTTTTTTTTTTTTTTAAAAAAAAACTTTCCCTTTATTTTCTTTAGTAGATTATGCCTAACACAATTCTGTACTGTATCGGCTTTTTCTTTTTTCCCTGCTGCTGCCTGATCTCATACTTAAGAACTTAAGAAAGGCCGTACTGGGTCAGACCAAAGGTCCATGTAGCCCAGTATCCTGTCTACCGACAGTGGCCAAAGCCAGGTGCCCTAGAGTGAGTGAACCTAACAGGTAAAGATCAAGTGATCTCTCTCCTGCCATCCATTACCCCCCTCTGACAAAGAGAGGCTAGGGACACCATTCCTTCCCCATCCTGGCTAACAGCCATTAATGGACTTAACCTCCATGAATTTATCCAGTTCTCTTTTAAACCCTGTTATAGTCCTAGCCTTCACAGCCTCCTCAGGCAAGGAGTTCCACAGGTTGACTGTATGCTGTGTGAAGAAGAACTTCCTTTTATTTGTTTTAAACCTGCTGCCCACTAATTTCATTGGGTGGCCTCTAGTTCTTCTATTATGGGAACAAGTAAATAACTTTTCCTTATTCACTTTCTCTACGCCACTCATAATTGTATATACCTCTATCATATCCCCCCTTAGTCTCCTCTTTTCCAAGCTAAAAAGTCCTATCCTCTTTAATGTCTCCTCATATGGGACCCGTTCCAAACCCCTAATCATTTTAGTTGCCCTTCTCTGAACCTTTTCTAATGCCAGTAAATCCTTTTTGAGATGAGGAGACCACATTCGTACACATTATTCAAGATGTGGGCGCACCATGGATTTGTATAAGGGCAATAAGATATTCTCCGTCTTATTCTCTATCCCTTTTTTAATGATTGCTAACATCCTGTTTGCTTTTTTGACTGCTGCTGCACACTGCATGGACGTCTTCAGAGATCTATCCACGATGACTCCAAGATCTTTTTCCTGATAAGTTATAGCTAAATTAGCCCCAGTCATATTGTATGTATAGTTGGGGTTATTTTTTCCAATGTGCATTACTGTACATTTATCCACATTAAATTTCATTTGCCATTTCATTGCCCAATCATTTAGTTTCTTGAAATCTTTTTGAAGTGTTTCACAGTCTGCTTGGGTCTTAACTATTTTGAGTAGTTTAGTATCATCTGCAAACTTTGCCACCTCACTGTTTACCCCTTCCTCCAAATCACTGATGAGTAAGTTGAATAGGATTGGTCCTAGGACTGACCCTTGGGGAACACCACTAGTTACCCCTCTCCATTATGAAAATTTACCATTTATTCCTACCCTTTGTTCCCTGTCTTTTAACCAGTTCTCAACCCATGAAAGGATCTTCCCTCTTATCCCATGGCAACTTAATTTACATAAGAGCCTTTGGTGAGGGATCTTGTCAAAGACTTTCTGGAAATCGAAGTAGACTATGTCCACTGATCCCCCTTGTCCACGTTTGCTGACCTCTTCAGAGAACTCTAATAGATTAGTAAGACATGATTTGCCCAACAATTTATGTTCTTCTATGTGCCTGACAATTTTATTGTTTACTATTGTTTCAACTAATTTGCCCGGTATGGACGTTAGACTTACCGGTCTGTAATTGCCGGGATCACCTCTAGAGCCCTTTTTAAAATATTGGCATTACATTAGCTATCTTCCAGTCATTGGGTACAGAAGCTGATTTAAAGGACAAGTTACAAACCCTAGTTAATAGTTCCGCAATTTCACATTTGAGTTCTTTCAGAACTCTTGGGTGAATGCCATCTGGTCCTGGTGACTTGTTACAGTTAAGTTTATCAATTAGTTCCAAAACCTCCTCTAGTGACACTTTAATCTGTGACAATTCTTCAGATTTGTCACCAAGAGACGGTTCAGATTTGGGAATCTCCCTAACGTCCTCAGCCGTGAAGACCGAAGCAAAGAATTCATTTAGTTTCTCTGCAATGACTTTATCATCTTTAAGTGTTCCTTTTGTATCTCATTCATCCAGAGGCCCCACTAGTAGTTTAGCAGGCTTCCTGCTTCTGAGGTATTTTAAAAAACATTTTATTATTAACTTTTGAGTTTCTGGCTAGCTGTTCTTCAAACCTCCATTTTGGCTTTTCTTATTACATTTTTATACTTAATTTGGCAGAGTTTATGCTCCTCTCTAGTTACCTCAGTAGGATTTGACTTCCATTTGTTAAAAGATGCCTTTTTATCTCTCACTGCTTCTTTTACATGGTTTTTAAGCCACGGTGGCTCTTTTTTAGTTCTTTGACTTTGTTTTTTAATTTGGAGTACACATTTAAGTTGGGCCTCTATTATGGTGTCTTTGAAAAGTGTCCATGCAGCTTGCAGGGATTTTACTTTAGTCACTTTACCTATTAATTTCCGTTTAACTAACCCCCTCATTTTTGCATATTTCCCCTTTCTGAAATTAAATGCTACAGTGCTGGGCTGCTGAAGTGTTGTTCCCATCACAGGAATGTTAAATTTTATTATATAATGATCACTATTTCCAAGTGGAAATAGTTATAGTTACCAAATATAGTTTGGTTATATTTACCAAATATAGTTACTTCTGGTACCAAATGAGGTGTTTGGTTGACAGGTCAGTTCGTAACTCTGAAGTTCTACTGTACTTTAGTTGCACGAGAAAAGCATTTCTGAGACACAACTATTACATTTTAAAATGATCACATGCATAAAGAATTAGCGCTTTTACTGTACCAAGCTTGAAAAAAAACCCACACCTTCAGTTTCTTTTTTTGGTTCAGGATGAGTCAAGTGTAAATGCATAAAAAGTGATGATTACAGTGTGTGAACTACACTAGACCAGTTACTGCATTTATAGATCTAATGCAACGTATGCTGTCAAGCTTACATGCAAGATTCCTAAAAGTGACAATGTCGGAGGTAAGCCTTGATAGACACTACCAACCCAGCAGCATATCGTATCAGTGGCTGCAACAGAACAAACAGCACATCTCACTGCCTTCTGCCTATGACGTGTGGGATCATGCAGCCTTCTTACCTTCTAACAGTAATGATGGTATTTTTAACAGATGCAATGTGAGCAGTAATGATACTCAGCTTCCCCTTCCATTCAAATTAATAAAATGGGGGTGGAGTAACAGTTTGGAACCATTACAAGATTCTGGGAAAGGGGACTACTGTCAGACCAATCCACCCTTCTCTTAACACCAGAGGATGGCAGATGTAGGAAGGGAGAAGGTATGTACAGTATCAGCTCAAGTCTAATGAGATTTCATGAAACATTCTAATCTGAGACAGATTAGAGACTGTGGCTGAACGACGGTAACAGCACTAATAAAAACCACACTGTTTGCCTAATGGCAGTTCTATTTGAGAGACTCAAGTTTGATTACCAATAGCAGTCTCTTTTTACCTACTCCATTAAGACCAGGGAGTGCTGCACAGGCTACAGGCTTAAGTATCTTCATTTCAAAACAAAAACAAAAAATTACTAATATCTTTGAAGTGCTATGGTTACAATAACACCTAAAATTACTATAACTGGTAGAGAAAGCACTGGACAGAGAAGGCATTTCTTGCATTACTAAGTACATTTCACAACACGTGGTGGATTCAGTTTCCTGTTTGCGTAAGATTTGCACCCAGCAAGAAGAAAAGGAAACATTTTAAAATTAGGGAACTGTGATCATAAATTTAGATAATGAGAATTTCAACACCAAACTATCAAATCTTTTTTGAATTCCACCAAACACTTAGTCTACATAACCTATTAGAATAAATTTATAGTACTGTAGTGTTTCCTTTCCTCATATTTAAATTTGTTGAATTTTCAGTCTGTAAATGCCCTCTTGTTCACATAGTATGAGAGAGTAAATAAGAGTGCTTGATTTCATACCATTCATGATTCAGATGGCAATTTTGTTCAACCTCCCCCAGGCCGTGATTCTTAATGGGTCAGCTTACTAAGATTTTAACAATGTTTCAGCTTTTATTTTAGAGAACAGCCCATTGGGTGATTAAATCCATGGTCTTACTGGTCCAAAATGACAATTGCTGTGTGATTAAAATCTTGATGTCCTAGTGAGGTGACAGAGCTTGTAGTTTGGGGAAAAATCAAGTAAATGACTCCCTTTTAAAAGAATGTATAAGAAACTTGTAATTTAGGATACCCTAAATTTGGCATCAAAAACAAAGCAGGCAAGGTGGTGCAACAGCCAAACACTTAAACCAGGTCAACTCTGGTAAGCCTAACTTTAGGTTTACCAGTCTTGATAAATCTCACTATTTTTCCTTCCTTTTTATTTCCTCTCCCATTCCGCCCTTATTCTGTAACACAGTAACATCCAAAAAAAATGTCGTTTCTGCTAGGAGTACACAGGAATATTGCTGAACAGTTTTTAATTGTAGTTTTCTGCTTGTTTCTTCCTATGAAAACCAACTGCTGTTACAAACTAGCAGCTTCTATCTTTTCCAGCCTATTAAACACCACATTTTAAGATCATGTTGGTTACTTGCCTTATTAAAATATGCATCTCAGATAAACATGCAAAATATTAAATATGGACACACATGTAACCAAGAGACTGGTATTGTGGGCTCACAACTAAATAATTTACTTTAATGTGAGTTGTGAGTCCCAAGGTGAGGGCTCATTAGCCTCAGGATCAATTAACTGGCAAGAGAGTTTATCTAAAAGCAACTGTCGTAAATGCAATATTTGTTTTTAAATAATGCAGATTTTAAAAATATATTTGTTTCATGTAATCCGATACAGCAAACATTTCTCCCTCCTATGAATTATTCAAGAAAGCCAAAGTGGTAAAAGGCTGTTGAACATTAATTGTTGTTCAGAGTGTACAAGACAAGCTCTGTGCAGCTCAGAAGCTCTCTCTTTCACCAACAGAAGGTCGTCCAATTAAAGATATTACCTCACACACCCTCTCTCCCTGTTGAACATTAAGTCACTTCTCAGATGATTCTCCATGTCTCCTTGCCAATTATTAAACCTCTTACACAGCAGAAAGAACACCCATTAGTTTAATAATTAAATCAGAGTGGCCGAGAGAAAAGTTTCTTTTGAAATCTCCCAAGAGCAATGTGGAAAGACAAAAGCATTTTCAACTGCCTTTTTGAAACTGACTGCTTGAAAATGGGTGAAATACTTAGGCATGTGCACAAAATGAAACAGCGTGTGTTTGCAATCTCATAGGTCAGTGGTTACTATTGATAACATTAATGTAGCAGCTCTGTAAACACCACTAAACTCCTTAGCAAAGATGCACAGGAAAACTGTGATAATATATGATCCCCAAATCAGGGGCTCTCTGAGCTATTATTCCAGGTTGCACAGATTCAGGCATATCATGCAGCATCCATTTTACACTCTTCACATTTTTAAAGGTTATTTCACAGCCATGAAGATAGACACTTTTTTTTCCTAAAGAAAACTAAGGGCTTGCCTACATAGGGATTTACAGGAAAAATAATCCCAACTAACTAAGGTATTGTCTATACTAAAGGGAAAAGTCGATCTAAGCTATGCAATTTGAGCTACATGAATAGCGTAACTCAAATCAACTTACCACTGCGTCCACACTATGCAACATCAACAGGAGATCCTCTCCCGTCGACTGCCCGTACTCTTCTCGATCAGGTGGAGCACAAGAGTCGATGGGAAAGCAATTGGCAGTCGATTTACTTGCTAAATCGACCCCCGATGTGTCAACTGCCGCAGCATCAATCGCTGCAGCATCGATCCTCCGGTAAGTGTAGACGAGCCCTAAAGGTATGAATTAAAAGTGGATTAGTTAAGCTGCATTAAACCCTGTGTGGACACTCAAGGTATATCTACACTTAAAACTGTACAGCTGCACACTTGTAGTACTGCAGCTGTGCTGCTGTAGTGCTGCAGTGTAGACACTACCTATACGTATGACAATGGGAAGAATTGAGCCTTCGGCACAGATAATCCACCTCCCTGAGAGGTGGCAGCTATGCCAACAGAATTTTTCCAAAAATCTAGAACGGTCTATACCAGAGTTTAGGTTGGCATAGCTTTGTCTCCCAGTGGGTGTGAAATTTTCACACCTCTGAGACAGACTGAATGCAGATGTAAGTATTTAATGAAGATGAGGCCTCATTCAGAACTGATGTGGTCTTGACTTGGTTTAGCTTAATTCTCTTCGAAAGTGAAGTAAGCTCAATTTAACTGACATTTTAATTCTGAATTCTGGGATTTAGTGCAGTTTAACTAATTCACTTTTAAATTCACACCTTCAGTTAATTCAGATTAATTTTCCAATGCATCCTTTTGTAGACAACCCTAAATTCTGGGACATAAGAGTGCAACTTCAAAAAATAGCAGTGGTTCCACAAAAATCCAATTCAACCATGTAACTGGGAAGTGAATTCTGAATACTCGCTACAAACCCACTTGAATAAATATACTGTAGGAATAATATTCCAACTAGCCTTCCCAATTAGTACGTGTTCTAAAACATTCTCTCACCTGAGTTGGCAAGCTGACTTTTAATTGTACTTGTGATGTTCACTCTACTTCCAATAAAAAACACCAAAATGAGTTTAGGTTAGACTGTGCCTATCTGCATGAATGAGTGACCAAGAGAAGATAAAGGACACAAAGATCCTCCCTCTTCACATTCCTGGAAATGGAACAAGACAATAAGCAAAGACAGGGCAGGTAAAACCTTGGAACTGCCATTTCGCAGGAAATGTCTATGTTTTGAAATTTGTTTTCATTCTGCTTTGAGACAAACCCAAATATATTTGAAATTTTCAAACAGAAAATTTTTAAAAAATCACTTTCTGGGGTCTCAATTTTTGTTTCGGAATGTTATGGCTTTTCTTCATTTTTAATTATTTTTACATTATTTCATGACATGTCAATAGAAATTCTGAAATGAAAATTTTCCAAAATGAAAAAAAAATTGGTTTCAAAATATCTTCCCTGTCCACAGGCACTGTTGCCAAAACTGATACTCTTTTTAAAAGCATTTAGAATGAAAAAAGCCATTGTAAAATAAATTTCCAACCAGCTCTACTAACAGTAGTAATAGCAATCCTGGAGGTTTGTGGAACAGGCACACAATGTAGATGGTTCTGAGGAGAAGAGATGAAGGAGTGCACAGTACTTTATGTAAAGGTACAAGAGATGCAACCACTGTCTGCTTAAAGTAGACTGACCGGACAGCAAGTGTGAAAAATCGGGACAGGGTGGAGGGCAATCATAGAATATCAGGGTTGGAAGGGGCCTCAGGTCATCTAGTCCAACCCCTGCTCAAAGCAGGACCAATCCCCAACTAAATCATCCCAGCCAGCGCTTTGTCAAGCCTGACCTTAAAAATCTCTAAGAAAAGAGATTCTATCACTTATATAAGAAAGAGACCCAGAAAATCTAGACTGTTCCCCAAAAATTGGGACATCTGGTCATTCTAGCTCAGAGGGACTGAGGGAAAATGCCTCCTAGAGTTTCTATTGCCAGCATGAAACCCTTACACAAACACATATCCCTTTATCTATGTGGCTTTATGCCTCAGCCTGCAACCTACCCCAATTAGATAGGTACTGATCATCGATTAAATGACTATATTCATGCAGGGAAGAAAGAAATTACCAAAGAAGGAGAGATCAGAACTCATGAGAAAGGCTTAGCAAATGGACAAATAAAAAAGGAAGAGCTATGAAGTTTTTAATTTCCTACAGACTTTTTCGTTCAGAATGTATGTGACATTCCTATATTTTAAACTACCGCAAAAGTAACAATTTTATATTGGCCAATGAAACACTCTACAGTGTCACACAAAATTTTAAATCCCTAGAAGCCAGAACTATTAACCAACACAATTATTTGGCAATAAAAAAACACCTTTGCCTCTTGCGGATTTAGCAAGTCTTCTATAAAGTCTTATACATTCTGAATGCAAACTGAAGTTTAAAGATTACAGCATCATCAAATTTACTATAAGAATTCTGTGTAGTTAATTTCTCTATATTCCATTTCTATTTCAACTCATTATAATACTGGGACACCCGCTTAAAACCTGTATAAAATGACTGTCAACCTCATATGCAACAGGTCTAAAAGTTATAAAAAAAATAAAAGAAACAAAGAAAATCACCATACTTGTTTTCTATTTCATGAAGACAAAGGGCTTACCAGGGTGCTACCAACTGTTCTGGACTAAATTTGATTATGTAGGTCCAAAGAAAAGATACTAGCTTCTTCCATAGCTTTCCTATCATGCTATGGTTAGGTACTATTTTAAATTCTTCTAATATCTCCTGCTGCTGCATCATGAGCAGCCCATTGCCTTGTTGTCTGCTTCAGGATACACAATGTCCTTCACCTAAGTGTGGTGGTTTTACTTGTTCCTGTGACATCCAACAAAAAAAATGTCTTTTGCTTCATTGTTGAGCTTTCATCCTCTGCTTTATTTTAAGAATGATGTCTGTATGTTATACTTGGTAAAACAAGCTATGTAAAGTCCTTAAAAAAACAACATCACTACAACACTGAAAGGGAAATTATTTCTTATGGTATGTGACGGAGTCAGACCAAAAGGATATAGGAGAGTGCTGGAAGGCAGGTATATTACTGTCAGGATGTGCAGGTCCCTGTTCCCTGGATAGCCAAACAAAGGCTACTCCAGACCAATCAAGACACCTGGAGCCAATTAAGAACCTTCTAGAAAGGAGTAGAAACAGCTAGCCTAATTGGGACACCTGAAGCCAATCAGGGACTGGCTGAAACCAGATAAAAACCTCCCAGTTAGTCAGGTGGGCTGTGGGTGTCAGGAGCTGTGGAAGGAGGTTATGCTGTTGGTGAGACTGAGTGTTGGACAACATATCATCCAGAAGGAAGGAGGCCCTGAGGTAAGGGTGAAGTGGAGTTTGAAGAAGCAGGGACTGCTGTGGGGAAGTAGCCCAGGGAATTGTATTGTGTTTTGTGGATAAAAGGTCAGCCATCTTAGCTGATACTATTAGGGTCCCTGGGCTGGAGCCCGGAGTAGAGGGCGGGCCCAGGCTTCCCCGCCTTTTTCCACCTTCCATACTGGCCTGTGATGAAGGTAACTCACTAGGTGGTGACTCTTGCCAATTATACTGAGAAAGGGAGGTCACTCTGGGGCCTAAATGAGTTTCTGAGGCCCCTAAATCTGCCAGGAAGCGCAGGACCCACGAGTACAAACTTGGAGCTTTGTCACAGGTAACAACTTAGCCTTTTAAAGCTCTACTCCCATCTTGATTTTTCTCTTTACCTTATCACATGGAGCAACAAGTCTACCTCACTTGGCCTGAGTAGAAAAATTGTCGAGCAGCTTCTAACTTTTTTTCTCCTCCTTAAATGTTTAAGGAACCTTTATCTCCAGCAAACAACCTTAAAACTTACATTCCTAACACAGTGTTCTGTTTTCTGATCATTGTTTTAAGGTCTCCATGGGATTTCAGCAAAAATGATGTTATCTGCATCTCTGAAATGACTCAGGTACTTTCTACTGCAAAAACCTTGAATGGAATGAAAACAATTCAGTTCCACCTACCTAGTTGTTCTAAAAAAAGGCTTCTGGGTAGCAGTCCCTCCCTGTTTCAAAAACATGTTGCTGATGGTATTAAAGCCAGGTTCACTGGTATACAGTTAAGATTCTCTGAGGAATGAATCATTAAACTGTTCATGCTTTGGTTCATTTTTCATTGAGTCTTACATAAGCTACCTTACAGACCTAAGCAGAAAAGGAACTGTGCTGTAAAAATTAGCTAGCATTCAAAACAACGTTAGCTATTTCAGAAATTATTTTTCCAACTTATCTACGTCATTTTTTGTTTTTGACTTCAGCTCTAGCTTAAAACCTTTATGTCAGACTTTCTTCCCTTGACTCAGGCCCACAAGCTGAAACATTATAAGCTAAAAGGTCAATTGACATTTAAAAAACACCTTATGCGGAAAGTCTGCTAAAACCAAGATGGATCAAACCAGTGCAAAATTATCATGCAAAAGAAGCTAGAGAATATTTGAGACAGCTTTCTGACAGAACAACAGTCTAGTACTGATGTTCTCTATGAACCATACAAGCCCTTTTTCTTCTTTTTAACTAGCATTTTTAAGAATGTCCGGAACTGTTCATCTGAAATGAGTTTTATCATTATAAATAAATTATGGCATCATTCACCAATTAGCTCATGAGACTGTATTCAGATGAATGCTGCAGTAAGCTTTATAATCACTGAAACCAAACTACAGTGAACGGATCACTAATGTGCTGATGTTCAATTATTTCTGCGAAGAATGCTATAGAACATTAAAACATTAACAAAAGTCTAAGCCTACATTACCTTTCTCCAAAATAAATCTAATTCAATACTGTATGCTTCTAGTTTAAATAATCTCAAATTACTGGATCATTTCCCCTCCACTTACCTTCTTCTCTAATGACTGAAATAGAACTAAGCTATGACATATTTTGGCACAATGTGCTCTTCACTTGACTCAATAAAATAAATGTGCTGAAATTATATTTTCTTTGATACAATGTCAAACCTTTAGTGCACTTCTCAGGGAAATAATATGTGATCACTTTAAAACCCCGTACAGGACACTAGCAGCACAGAGTGTTTACTAAGAAGTTTGTGTTTTACAGGATTCTGATTAATTGTTCAAGAACTGCCAGAAGAATGCTCATCCTACCAACTCCTATTCTTCTACAGTGGACCACTTGAAACAGACTCCTGCCTAACCATGAATCCACATCCTCTCCAGCAATTATACTGTTTAATTATTAGAAGCCCTTAGAATAATATGAAGATAAATATAAACTTACTTTATTGCAATTCTCTTCTAGGACGTAATATTTAATGGGACAAAAATCTCTTCATTGCCTGCAGCAGCTCCAACTTCTCTAATCACTCTGAGTCCCTTTGCTATTTCCTGCAATTCAAGTTTGATTGTGGTTTATTTATATTAGAAAGTGTATATAGAGCTGTGTAGGCTGCTAAAAGATGCTCTGAAAACTTTGACTGAGGCTACAAAAAGCAGGATGTTTCACCACTGTAAAAGAAGTTCCACAAACCCAAACCACTGTACTTTGAAAAGACAAACAGCCAGTATCCTTAAAACAGTGATAAAAAAGTACTATAGACCACATAGACAAGGAATACAAAAGTGGTATTAGCTCAACTTAATGAAGATAGTTAGATCGATATTAGCTGCCTTATTTCAACCTACGTCAGTGGCTACACTACAGCCTTGCTTCCACCAATTTCAGTACCTTACTACACAGATAATAACTGCATCTCCATGAGAGGTGTAGGGCTTATGTCGGTATAGGTAAGGTGACAGACACTGAGTTACTTGTACTGGCTGTTGGCTAAAATTCTTGTTAATTTCATGGTGCCCTGGAGCCCTGAAATTGACAAGAAAGGCTGGTAGGTTCCCTGTGGTGAACCTCACACCTGGCTCACAGCTCAGGCTATCACCCTGGGATGGGTGGCATGCTCTAGTTAGAGCCCAGATGCCTCCAAGACTCTGACCTACCTGCTCCAAGCAGCCTGCTGCCCAGGGTCTTCTCTCCCCACTGGGAGCCTTGCGCCCCCCTGGACTCCCAGCCCAGGGTTCCCTCTCCCCACAGAGCTGCCAGAGCTGTCAGAGTGCAGCTGCTCTGAGCAGAGACAATAGCAGCATGAAGTTGACAAGAACGTCAGTTTCACCACTGGTAGACTCTATGCTATGAAATCGAGCAGATGGGGTCTCCAGCTGCGAGCCTGTATGGCTGTCAGTGTTCCACAATGCCCCACTGCAGGGCCAATGCCCCACTGCAGGGATGCAGGAACTCCTGGTGAGGACGTGTTTCACCAGCAGGAGGAGGGTAATGTAGACACCAACAACATGTTGAAATATTTTGATGATTGTAGGTCAACCTAAATTAAATTGACTTAAATGTTGTAGTGTAGACCAGCAGTTCTCAACCAGGGGTCTGGGATTCCCTGGATGGCTGTGAGCAGGTTTGCCAAGCAAGGCCAGTGTTAAACTTACTCGGGTCCTGGACAGAAAGTTGAAGCACCGCTGTGCAGGCCTCAGTGTTCTCATCTGTATCTTATAGTAACTATCTACCTAACTGCTAAAGTAGGCACAGCTACATCAATAGAAGGATTCTTCCCTAAAGAATTTTTAATGCATACCAGTCACTTGTACGTAGACAATACATTACGGTGCGTTAGCAGTCACACTGCTATAAGGCAAGTTACCCCCACCAAGTAGACATGCCTTCAGACAGATAATGCAGGAGGATTATTTGGTCTTGGGAGATCGCTGAATTTCTGTAAATTAATGTAAAAAAGAACGAATGCACATTTTGGGGGAACTTGTCAACCTCAAAGTTTTGAGTCCCCTATTCAAATTTTTTCTTAATTATTAGTTTGTTATTAAATGAGATACTTCATGTGTAGTTAAAATGTGGTTTGATATTTTCTCGAGCACATATGTTTTCCTGAAACCATGAAGTAGCCTGAGAAACGTATTCATTCTCAAGTCATGGAAAAAAGGTACAAAATATCAAGTTATGCTTTTCAGCCCTGAGAATAGATTGCTCTGTAGTGGCCATATTTATTTGCCACTAAGCCTAAATCCAAATATTGCTTGGTGCCTGAAAGGCCTAAAACCACTAGCACGGATGCTGTTACAACTATATGCCCCAACCTCACAAATTATTACATGCAGATAGACCCCTACACACATACACAGCACTTTAGTGAAATCTTACTTCTGGTCATGAGCAGAAAAGAGGTTTACAGTGTATTTCAAGACAGAGAAGGATTCTGTTATAGTGATATTCGTGGGGTTTATTTTTAGTTCAGTAACTTTATGCATTAAAACTTTTATCATTGCTTTGGTCTAGATCAGCGGTTCTCAAACTTCTGAGAACCACGACCCCTTTTTCATTCAGCGGCTGCCGCAGTGGACCCTTGTATGTCCGCCGAAAAGCTGCCGAATGTGGAAGCAATTCATTCAGCAGTTTTTAAGCGGTGCCAGGAGCTCGCGACACCCCTGGGAGCACTCGGCAACCCCCAGTTTGAGAAACCCTGATCTAGATCAGTGATATCCAATAGAAATTTGATGCTAACCACACTTGTGGTCTTGAATTTTTCTTATTCGCCACATTATAAAAAAGGATTAAAAACGTACTACAAACAACATTTCAAATTATTTTTATTAATATCAAAAATTACTTCAGTGTGATACTTTACATTCTTTTTCTTGTACCATAACACTGAAATCTGGTTCACACATCCATGCATTATGCTCGTGCTCATGCATTAGCCACAGTTCAATAGTCTTTTTGCCACATGTGGCTAGTGGTGATCATATTGGACACTGCTGATCTTGATTTTGGGGGGCTGACCACCAAAATTTCACACCTCACTCAAGTTCATCTTCATCTCAGAAATATTAAGATTCTTACTAGTGAAGAAACAGCATCTTTATAAAAAAAATCTTACAAGATACAGACTGGAAGTGAAACAGTTTCCAGAAAAGTGTTAATTAAATATTCAAATAAGGAAGTGGGTGGCAAAGAGGAAAGGAAAAGATAATATTAAGCGTGCTTATCATTTGAGGCTCTCAATGCACTTTAAACACTGAGCCTCATATCATTTCCCATAAGGTAAATTAACCATATAAAAATATGCCAGCTGAAGCATACGGAGGTCAGCAAAATGCTTTGACCTAGATCATAGCATGATGCAGTTCTACAATGACTCCTGATGGACCCAGAAGTCCATCTTTATCCAATTACCAAATCATGCTTTCCTCTCTTTGTTGAAGGTGGCTAAGCTATGAGGGGGCAATGGATGGGAAGTGTGCTATTAATTGCAAAGAAATAGGAACAAACCCCTTGTATAAATGTTTTTCTACAGAAATTCTGTTATAATTAACTTTTCCTGAGAACTGGGCCCCTATATGGAAAATTTTAATATATTTCAACTGCCTCTTTAAAAAAAAAGGCACAAAAAGCCAGTAAGATCTGAACAAGTGGCAAAGCCACCTCAAGGCTGACGGATACTTTTTCCTAAACCCTTTTCCGTATCTGTCAGTGTAAGACTGCTGAAAATGGTATATATCCAGTCTATTTGGGTAAAGCTCAGTTATAATAAGATACAAATGAGAACACTGAGGTAAAAACAGAGAAATTCATATGTAGGAATTAAAGAAACCTGTAGCACTAGAAGAGTTCTGATAAAGATTTATAAACTGCAACAGATAAATACAATTACTAGGAATAAGCAACTTTATTGCCAGAATGGGTCAAACCCTTTCAGATACAATCATAGGACTGGAAGGGACCTCAAGAGGCCATCTAGTCAAGTCCCCTGCCCTCATGACAGGAGTAAGTATTATCTAGAGCATTCCTGACAGGGGTTTGTCTAACCTGCTCTTAAAAATCTCCAATGATGGAGATTCTACAACCTCCTGAGACAATTTATTCGTAGTGCTTAACCACACAGAGTTAGGAAGTTTTTCCTGATCTCCAACTTCTTTCAGACTGGACTCCTTCCTAGTCGGGGCACAATCCTTTTCTCTGGTACAGTTCTTGTTAGCTCCAGCTCAGGTGGTAACTAGGGGATTTTTCATGATTGGAACCCCCTTTGTTTTGTCCCACCTCTTTCTTGCCCCACTAATGGTAACTTTCCATGCCACTGTGCATGGAAACAGACCATTGCTGCGCACAGGTGAGCCACACAGGGGCCAGGGCGGAAGCCGCAGTCTTGGAGAAAACCCTCCCTTGATTCCCTGCTCACCCTCAGCAGCGAAATAGCTTCCATAATGAACACATCTTATGGAAAGGACTGGAATGATTATCAGGCCCCCTCCCTTTTGGTGCTGGTTCTCCCCAAGGGAAGAAACGATTTACCCTGCCCTTGTGGCTACTCACCATTTTGGGGGTCCGTGGCTCATGTGTGCTTGCCTGGGGTCAGCCAGTTAGTGACCAGTGTGAAAGTACTGGCTGTGTTTTAAATCACTGAATCAGTGTTCTGTATGTTGCAAACAATATTGCTTCTGTAAAATGTTGCGCTTAAACTTCACAGAGATGACCTTGGGAGCCCAGCCTCCCTCTGTGTTACTGATAGCTGAATGGCTGCACAGAATTAGAAAGCAGTCAAGGAGAACTAAGGAGGACTTTCTCTGTGAGGTTGATGCACTTTGCTGCCAAGAAACAGGAACTGCAGGAGTGGTGGGACAGCGAGAAGAGGGACAGAAAGGAGAATGCAGCACACAAGAAAGAAGCCACAGAGTAGCTCTTAACAGATATGGAGCCCAAGTGGACATGTTCCAGGCGATATTAACTCTTCAAACCAAGCAGCTCTGAGCCCGCCCTTCTCTGCAGCTGTTGTCACAAAACACTTTCCCATGCACCCCTCCCACCCCCCCAAACACACCGCCAACACACTCTTATCAACCTTCTGGCTCCACTCTCTACCTACAGTATTTCACTCGTCCCTCCTCACAGCCCAGCACTGTGGACTCCCAATATCCACTACACTCAACACTCATTCCTCTGCAGTTTGGCCCTGCTGAAGTACAGCACTCGCTGCATTGCACTCCAGCGGAGAAGGTTGGGTATGATCCCTGAACATACACAAAGAAAGAGCAACTCTGTGGGAGAGCTGCCCAGAGTGTACTGCTCCAAATAGCACCGCAAGTGTGAACACACTACTGCACAGGCAGCTGTCACTGTGGACACACAACAGTGGTTTTCCTATGGCGCTCTCTGAGCGGCACTATAACTGCTGGCTCTGTAATTCTGCAAGTGTCGATGTGCCCTAAGTGTTACTCCAGTTAACGTAAGTGAGTGAGCTGGATTATGATCCTTGTCATGGCATCAACAGAATTGTTCAGTTTTAGCCATTTACACCTGAGCAGACCTGTTGAAAGGAATGCAGTTGCACAGCTCTCATTTGAGGACATATATGTGAGACAATGGGATCGCATGTGTGTAAGAGCTTGGCATACATAGCTTTTATTATCAGTAGTGTGGGGGAGAGGAAAACTCATCTTCACTTTCAGATTCTAGGCTAAGTTTGCAGGACTGGCTGTTTACAAACAACAAGGTTGTTTCATTCCTAACTAACTGTGTAGTGTAATTACTGAGGCAAACATGTACATTAAAAGACTGTTTAAAAAATTACTTTTTTAGAACAGAAAACCAGAGTTTAAAATAACCCTCTTAATATATTTGCACTGCAATACTAGGGAAACCTAAAATATTTAACAAAAAATCTATTCTAGAAAACACACAGAAGTGTCTGATCTATTAGCATCTTACCTGTTTAACAATGAAGAAACTCAGTATGTTCCCACACTAATGCATTTCCTTAATCCAAAGCAAACTAATTGCTACCATATGCCTGTTGGGAGGTAATGGGTCCATTTAGAGCTGGTCTCCTTCTCTGCTCAAGGCGGATGTCCTGCATTTAAAGGCTCCATATCCTTCTTCCTTCCTCTCAGATAATTCTTGTCAATCACTCTGGTAGGGAAAAAAAATTACCCTTTATCCATCTTGCCTTTTAAAGGCGGAGGAGGAAGGGACGATCCAGCTCCTCACTGGCCATCATTTCCTGTAAAGTTGGCTAACAGTCTGTTCTCTTGTCTGACAAAGGAGTTCTCCTAGCTACACCAGAAGTGCACTCCTAAGAAGCCAAATCCTTACATTAATTGTCCAGGCAGCTCAGAACGGTAAGTTACTTTGTTTAGGAACACTAAATCTAGCAGCTATGACATCGGGTTCTATAGCAGCTGACGACAAGACAGTAGCTAAAGTTTTCATGGTATGTTCCCTGTCTCATCCCATTCAGGTGCCTCTAATTTAACTATTTCGGATTGTGCAGTCTCAAAACGCTACAGTTAAGCAAAGCAAAACTGGATCCTTATTGGTATACAGATTTATATTGGTGTTAATTAAATACACTAATAGTACCACCCAGTTATATGAATGAACAAACAAGTGCTGATTTTGAACTTAATTGATTACATTTTTTAAAGTTTTGTTTTCTGACGCAAAGAGTAAGAAGGATGATTTCTTATCTGTTCAAAGAATCTATTACAACATACAAGGTCTTTCAGGTCAAAAAGATGCTTTTTTTCTGGGAATAAAAGCTTTTTGTGAGGTATAGTTTGGAAGCCTTGTGTTGATTTTCTCAGCTGAATTTATTGAGAAATAGAATTACAGATCCGTTCTGATAGCGATAACTACACCCAAAACCTCTTACTAAAAGAATTAATGTAACTTGAAGTTATGTTCAGTAATTACTTTTATTCACCAATATCTTTGCAATAGGGATATGAAAATACATTTCCCATTATCTGATCATTCCTATCTTTGATCATAACTCATGAGAACAGCCTGCCAAATCAGTGTAAGATGCTTGAAGTGTTTTTGTTTGAACAGGACATCTATTTCAGAGTCATCATAACTGCAAATCTGCAAATTCATCCACGTAATATATGAATATCACAGAAGTAATTGTTTCTTAAACTTCATAGACAAAATAAATACTCTGAATAAAGAACCCAGCATTGTAAAGTTTAAGTACAGTAACTACAATTTTTAGAAAGTATGAACAGATCCTTAATGCTAATCTTAATAAGACAGACCCATAGCTCAAATGAATTTTAAGCTAACCCGTTGAGAACCAAACTGATGTTCACCATATACAATATATTTAAAATGAAATTTCGCTGATGAATTACAGTAACTACTGATAGCCACTGCACAAGGTTTTGTAAACTTTACTAGATTACTATTCTTGCCCCCAGGACATTTTGCATGGATACTTTAGGCAGCTAAATTTAAAAATCACGCCCAGAATAAAGATCTCTTGCACACACAAAGTCAACAGTCTAGAACAGCATTTGTATTATTCCTCTGTCTCCATAATGGCAACTTTAAAGCTATGGAGAATCCTGAATAATTCTTAAGTGTGTGTGATTGTTAGTGTTTTTCATGAGCTTTTTACCTTGGGGACCATTTATGTGGATGAAATAAAACAAGATACAAGCTCTTCTCACGATATTTCACTATAAAGGAACTGAAATACTGTGGGAAAGTATTTCAGACACAAATGTTTCCCTATGCATAAATAAGTCTAAAAATGTTCATATATATTATCAACTATACACCCATCCCTAATCAGGACTACAGAAATGTATGAAACTCTCAGACTCATAGAAAAGTATGGTACTTCTCTAAAGTTGCGTTTGCACAGTTTTCCCATTTAAATTTAAAGTGCTTTCCTCTGTTAAGATGTTTCATTAGTAATTTTTACCGAACAATTTCATTTGAAATTTTAGATTTGATCTGTAAATTTTGGATGTGAAGCCCATGTCTCCTCAGTGCCTAAATCACTTTTGAAAAAATGGGACTTAGGAGCCAAAGTTGCTTGAACACTTGAAATATTTTCTTAGTTCTTCAGATTCATTTCTGAACTACGTTTTTTAGACACCAAGTTCTATGGGGCAGGAACTCTCTTCCTATGTATTTGTTCAGTGCCTGACAAAATGGAGGCCCCAATCAGAGTGCTAACAGTATATCAAATTTTAAGGTTACTTATTCTTTTTAGTGTCATTGCTCCTCAGCATGTCTAAGTATTATTATTACTATTATTTTGCTATTATACTAGCAAATGAGTAGTTTAAAAGCACAGTTGTTAATTAAGTCAAAACACCACTGGTAGGTAGCGACTCGCTCAAGATCACACAAGACAGAGGCCATATAACCCAGTAAACCCACCTTCCATTCCCACATTCTACCCACTAGAGCACAATGCACCACTGAATTATGAAAACTGTATTTGAAACTTAGATGCACGATTTCAAACAATTTCATTATTTATTCTGCAGTGACAATGTTCAACTCTAAGACTTCTTTCTGAGAACATCTGTAGATGTTCACAATGCTAGCAGATAAAATTATTATGACAACCATTAAATTGCTAGCACTGTAAAAGTACAGGTTACAAAAAGAAGAATATATGTAAAAGTAACTGTCCTTCCTTTTTGTCCTTTAGTCAAGTCAGCACACAGATGATTATAATAGAACCCCAATTTTAGGAACTAGCTGTGGATGGAGGACTTCATAAAACTGAACATCTCAGAGCTGTAGCACAGTGCATCACATCACCCTTTTTCCTGTCCTTTAAACCCCCTGTAGAGCAATTTCCAATACACTGGGAGCTGCTTGAGGTAAGCGCTGCTTGGAGCCTGCACTCCTGCCCCAGCCCTGATCCCCCTTCTGCCCTCCAAACCCCTCAGTCCCACTCCAGAGCCTCATCCCCAACCCCACCCCAGAGCCCACACCTCCAGTTGAAGCCCTCACTCCCTCCAACAGCCTAACCGGCCAACCCACCTACCACCTTGTCTCTATAATAACCACATCAGCCATTTTATAACTAGGAAGTTTCCTCGTTTAGACAACTCCTAGCTTGGCAGCTTACCTGACCATCATCTACAATACCAACAAACCTCACACCATTGGTTCAATATTGATCAAGGTAAAAAAGCTGAGGCAATTATTTACATGGCAAAAGAAAATCTGGTTTTTTTAAAGCTGATTAAATCCTGCTATTTTTAAAGAAGCTGTTTAAAAATATATTCACACATACCACTTGACACTCTTATAAAGAGCAGCTTTAGGGCATGTCTACACTTGCCATTTAAAGCAGAAAAAGACCCTTTTTTGTGCAAAAAACATGGAAGCATCTACACTTACAAATGACTTCTTGCAATGAAACTCAAAGATGTCACTGCAAAAAGAAAACCACTTCCACGAGAGGGGTACAGCTCTTACTGGTGATGCTTTTGTAGTGATGTGAAAGTGAAGACACGTTCTTCCTGTTTACAGAGCTTTTAGCCTGTGCAGGATATCCCACAATGCCTAGGTGGCCACTCTAGCCAGAAGCACAGTTGCCTCTGTAAAGCCCCGAGAACTCTGAAACTCCCTTTCCTGTTTCTTGGCAGGCGCTCACTTATCTGACCAGGAAACAATGCTTGTTCCAGGGAAGGTGCCAAGGATCCCCTGCTTGGAGCAATGGTGAATTACTGTAACTGATCAGTGTTTGGGGAAAGGAGGCTGTGCAGGGACCCAGCATGCTCCACAATCACTCCCCATCCCTTCTCACAAGAGCCATCCTCAAACTGCAGAGAGCAGCATTGTGGGATAGCTGCCCTAGAGCATTGCTCTCATCTGGGATGGAGTGTTGCTAATGGAGGGTAACCAAATGTCCTGGTTTTAAAGGGACAGTCCCGTTTTTGGGACTTTTTCTTATATAATTGCCTATTACCCCTACCCATGTCCCCTTTTTTCACAGCTGCTATCTGGTCACCCTATTTTAATGTGACCACACTCTAATGCCTGAGGAGTTAAGTGAATACACAAACCAGCCCTTTACTTTCACCAGTTCCCTATCACCAGTGAAAAACTCTGCAAGTGTAGACATAGCTTTAGACTCAGTGCAGTGCTGTCCTCACTTGCAGCTATTCAGAGTAGAGGAAGGACTGAACACTGGAATATTCTACAACAAAATTGGTGATTATGCAAGCAAATCCACAACCACTAACTCAGAGCTAGGGACTGTGCCCCAAGGGGGAGATTTGCAAAAGTTCCTAAAGGATTTAGAAGTAAAAATCTCATCTAGGGTGACTAGATGTCCCAATTTTATAGGGTGTTTTTCTTATTTAGGCTCCTATTTCCCCAATTTTTTATATTTGTTGTCTGGTCACCCTAATCTCATCACAGAGCTTTTGTTATAAACAAATCCAAAACAGTCATTCCCAAGCTTTCTTCTTCAGTGGGAGTACCATAGAAAGCATAAACCCTTATAAAATTGTTATATGGATTTCCCTTTCCTTTTCCAATATTTCTTTTGCAAAGTAAATCCTGGTCTACATTACAAACTAATTTTGGTATATAATCCACACTCCCTGAGCAATATAGTTATGCTGACCTAACTCCCAGTGTAAACAGTGCTATGTGGGCAGGAGGGCTTCTGTCATTGATGTACCTACTGCCCCGGTCCCTCCCCTGCTATCCCCCATCTCCTGCAGCCACGCCTCTAGCACTACAGCCCGTCGCTCCTGCCGGGGGAACGTTGCAGTGGCCTGACTGGCTCTGGCAAGCAGCAGGGGCAGGATTGGATAAGGGATAAGGGGGGCAGTCAGGGATAGGGAGCAGGGGGTAGTTGGGCAGGATGGAGACTCGGGGGGAGGGCGGTCAGGGAAGGGGGAGCAGGGAGGGGTTCCGGGGGGGAGCGATTGGGGGGTGGGGTGTAGATAGGGATCGGGGCAGTCAGGGGACAGGGAGCAAGGGTAGTTGGGGTCCCGGGGGCGGTTGGGGATGGTCACTGGAGGGGACAGTCAGGGGACAAGGAGCAGGAGGGCTTAGACGGGGGTGGGGGTGGTCTCGGGGGGGGGCGGTCAGGTGACAAGAAGAGTTGGGGTTGGATGGGTCAGGGATTCTGAGGGGGGAATCAAGGGGCGGGAAGTGGGAGGGGGTGGTTGGGGCAGGGGACATGCTATTTGGGGAGGCATAGCCTTCCCTACCTGGCCCTCTATCATTTTACCACACCATGGGGCCCTCAGGCCAAAAGGTTTGCCCACCCCGGTATATATGCATACGTGGCATTGTTGAAAAAACTCTGTAGAGTAAAAATGCTACTCTGCAAAAGGCTTCCTGACTGCTGTTAACAAAGGTAATGTCGGTAATAATGTAAAGTAATAATGGAAAGGTAATGTTGGTGATAATGTAAGGTAACAATGGAAAGGTAATTCCATTGTGAACTGAACATATAATTTTCCCAGCAGCAGCAGCAAGCAGACACATTAACAAGACTGTAGTCAGAGTCTGACTGCTGCTTTTCACAACTTTGCGAACAGCAGAGAAACTTGCAACAATCATTGTCACTTTCTCATTAAGGCTTGGGAAAGCTGAGCAAGCAAGAGAAGCAAGCACTGGAGTTATCCAGAGAGGAGGAGAACAGATGCTGGGGAGAAACAGGTGACTGAAGACCTCTTCCCTTCCTACTTCTGATTACAGGCAAAATGTTAGATTCAGTGGTAGGAGTAATGGTAAAAGGTGGGAGTGAGGTGTCATGGAGAAAGTGTCTTCTCACTTCCAGATGCTTGAGAAGACAGAGCTACAAATATATCAGCTATCTAGCCTAAAGCTAATATTAAAGATCAAGCCTCACAGCAGGATTCAAAAAGATCAACCAGATAAGAATTCCTTCCTCCCTCCCAGCAGATTAGGGGCGGAGGGAGGTATGAGGGGAAGCTGCATTCTTACTGGAATATTATTGTTTGACCTCAATACTAAGATCTACATTTCATCCCCACTTGTATTTGAGGCCTACTTCTGATTATTAGACATATGTTACTATTTTAAAGCCCTCCTTACTGACAGCTAACTCTATAGTCACACAACTCACGTCCTGACAGAATCAACAGCTTCACTTTAATGAGATCCAGAAGAGGAGCTGAAAATGCACATGAGACTACACTTGCTCCTTCTGCAACCAACCAGCGCAAGGTCACTCTATAATAAATATTTGCAGAGTGGCCGTCTGCTCTCCTGAGGAAAGAGCACAGCATAAACCAGTTAGACCATTAGTCCAAGTTTTACTTAAAAATATCTTCTTTTTTTTTTCTCAATTCCACTTGGTTCCATTCTTTTCACAAATCAGGTACTAAAACATAGCATGTATAAGAAATAAACCGATGGGCTTTTTACTTTGCGTAAATTCTCCTATAGTAGTTTATCTTTGAAGCAACTTGCCCTCCTCCTGGTAAAAGAGTAACCATTACAAAACCTGCACTTTATTCTTCATCCAAAATATACGTACTTGCCTACAGTATACTAAGTTATATATTTAAATTTCATCAAGAAATATAAATTTATTAAGAAATCCAATACAGGTGTTTTAATTAATATTCCAATAAGGGGAAGAGTTTGGGGGAGAAGAAAAAAATGTATGTGTCACAAAAAGAACAAAAAGTATAACGTATTATTTGGAAAACAGTTAAAAAACAAAGTCTAAAGCTAAGGTTATACTATCCTTGAAACTTGTTCAGCTCAGTCAAGTTTTTCCTGGCTCCAGTGTGGGAAGAATAGCCCCATGAGTCATGAGGTTTTCTAAAATACCTGTGTCACCTAGTTATACGCTATGTTCACAAACTGGGGTCTACATACCACTAATGGTCTCTGGAGACCTGCCTATTATTTTTTCACATAAGCAATTGTTATACAACTATTATTTGAATGGGAAAAGGTCCACATACCTACACGTGAGAAGGAAAGGAAGCTGTCCATAAGACTCTTAAAGTGATATCTAAGCTACGAAAATGTGAGAAACCCCCTGCTCTAAAATACATGATAGAAAGACACCTACCAAATTATTTAAAAATAAAAAACCACAATCCATAACCAAACACCCAGTATTTTTACCACCATCTTCAGCCTGAACTGAAATCAAATATTCACTAAGGAATCTTGGTAACAAAATAAAAAACATACATAAAACTGAAAGTGCATGTAAAAACTCCCTCCCCTTTTGGAGATATTTACTTTTGAGGTAATGATATGAAAGGCACTTAACATTCTAGCTGGCCATTACTTGACCAAAAGTGGTCTTAATGCAGTTCTAATACCATGCCATTTTTCAAAAAAAGCATGTACTCTTGACATTTTAAGATGCAGTAGTATTTTCTTCTCCATCCTTACTTTATTGTGCAGTCTCAAGCCTTTTGCTATGCTTCAGACATATCCTATGATTAAAACAGGAACATTCCGAATTTAACATCTACTGACTTGCTAACATTTTGCTATCCAGTTCAAATGACAGAATTTCTCCCTCTTTGGCTGTGTTGTTAATTGTCTGGGAGTTGCTCTTTTGTGGTTTTTTTTTGTTTTGTTTTTTTTTTTACTTTAAGTGTAAACTCATTTAGAGTTTGTCCATTCAGCAAGGACACATATCTATAAGATCAAACTTCAGAATTCCAATTGAGTGTTTCAGTATGTTTTTTACATACTATGCTCTCTCCCCCCTAAACTACAAAGTTCATGTTACACTTCCTCTCTGCTGAACGCACACAGTTCAAACTGTTTCCTCTGTATTTCACTTTTAAACTAAAAAGAAATCATATCAAAATCCTCCCTAAAAGCAGCTACAAACACCGCACACCAGTTTAATTCCACATGTACAGATAAAGCATTTAAATAAAGTACATTCTCACCAAACACTCCGGGCTCAAAGATTGCTTCTTCTCCAGCTGTATTTTCTCAGCATACTGTGTACAAGTGACGTCAGCAGCACTTGAGAGGAGAGGCAGAGAAAAAAGCATACTGGGAAATCCAGTACAGCTGGAGAAAGCCTGTGACTTATGTGGATGGGTGGAATTCTTTCCCGTTATAGACAGCTTAAAGCATATAGCTGTTCAGCTGATAGAGCTGATCCATTTCACTACAATTTGCAGAGCTTAGAGAAGCAGAGATGACGTGTCTATAGAAAGCAGCTTTCATGGTGTGCTGGGTGTGGTACTGCTTAGTTGGTTTAACCATTAAAGCTTTAAAAGAATGAGTCAACCTACCCGGCTTTTAAAACCAAATGTTTTCATTGTCTGCTAAAGAAATGCATTCTTTTTAGGATCTTTTTCAGATGAGTTAACACAATCTGGAGTTTTGAATTGTTTCTGAAGTTTAACACAGTTTCATGTGGCACTTTACAATTCACTTTAAATGTGTTCCAACTCTTACCAGCAAAATAATCACTCATATATATTGATTAATCAGTTATCAGATATTTATTAATCAGTTTACAAACTTTAGTACAGCCCTCTCAAATCCAGTAATTGTATTGAAATCTGTACATTAATTTGATCAAAGCTAAAATTCAGCATGGCATTGTACATGGAAAATAAATGAATAAAAAACCAGAAAGCAGGGATAAAGTATTATATCACAAAGCTCAGAATCAGGATGGAGATAAACGATCACTCTCCAACACATCGGCATCTGAGTCTAAAGTTGGTGCCCTATCTGAGCAAGCAAAAACTCTTAACAATTCTCTGACTTCCTTCCAAATAACATAATACTAGATGCCACATATGTCAAACTGCTAGAAACTTGCTGTGGGTTTTTATAAGGCTGTCAACTTTGTTATTCAATGAAGCAGTATTTCCTAACCCTCCTCCCCACCTCACACCAGAGAATAGTTTGAGGGGGGAGGGGCAGGAAAAAGAATGGGCTGGGTCAGCCTGGGCAGAGAGACGCACACAGAGTACAAATAAATGTGTTGTTGCATGTGGTGGCTCCTTGTCAGCAAGGAAAATCTGAACGGATGAAAAGGAGGTGACAGCAACTGCATCAGGGCATAGTGCAAGGGGACATGGCAGGATACCCGCCTGCCAGTTCAAGCTGGGGTAAGATCAGCATAAAGTTGTTAAGCATTTGTTATGTGGAAAGGAAAACAAGAAAATTACTAGATGGATTTTCTCCATTAGAACCTCTCAAATATCACCACTACACCACTGTAATACTAGAGGTTACGACACATTAGCAAAAACTAGACTAACAGGGTTTGTCACAAATTTAGGGCTTTCAGCAGTTACATACTATGATATTAGGTTAAACAGATTTTAAAATGAAAAATTAACTCCGAACAAATCTTACTTTGTAAAATTCCCCTAAAGAAACGTTCTTGCTGAATTTATCATCTCCAATATTTAGGCAAACAGCACAGTGCACAGCAAAGCCAACCTGCAAGAAAAGCCAGACTTTGCAAAGATGGAAAAGGCAGTTCATATAAGATGTTTCTCACCCCCCTGCATTGAAACTATTTTATCAGGTGGAAATCTATATCATCCACTGGCTGAACACATAAATGGGATGTGTTCAGAGTAGGAGTGAAGGAATATAGTAACACTAAGATCAACTTCCCCGATGAACACATAAAATTCCACGTAAGAAAACAGATTAGATAATGCTTCTACAAACAACAAAAACTCATCTTGTGTTCTCTGTGAACCTGAAAAGGCATCTAAACAGCAGTTAAACACTTGTGGCTGGGCCCTACTCACAGGGCTCAGGCTGTGGGACTATAAAATTGTGGGGTAGCCATTCAGGCTTACCCCTCGGGGGTCTTACATATTCAGCCAGAGCCTGAATATATACACTGCAGCCTGAGCCAGCTGACGCAGGCCAGTCGTACCTGTTTAACTGCTGGGTAAATGTACCCAGAGAAAAAACAGATTGCATCCTACATCCCAGAAATCAGTGGAAGCCTGGCTGGGAACCATCTGTTTGGAGGAAGACGCGCAGCTCTGAAATAATGCAGAGAAATTCTCTCCGCACACAGAGCAAATGGATATATGTGTTTGAGAGCAGTATTTCTTGCATATTTTAGGCCTGTCAGCCTCACTTAATCTGTCCTCATTTCCGAAGATCCTGGACACTATCGTGACAAAGCAACCCTTCAGGCTGCATATACTCCTCCATGCATTTTTACATAGCATGAGGACATAGAATCGTAGGATTAGAAGGGATCATCTACTCTAACTCCCTGCCAAGAAGCAGGATTTGTTGTGGCTAAATGAGCCAAGACAGATGGCTATCCAGCCTCCTTTTGAAGGAGCTTCCTTCAGTGAAGGAGCTTCCATGACCTCCCTAAATCTGCTATGTTGTAATTTGAACCCACTGCCTCTTATCCTGCCCTCTGTTGGAAAGAGTTTTTTCCATCATTTTTATGGCAATATTTTAAGTATCTGAAGACTGCTATCGTGTCTCCCTTTATCTCCTCTTTTCCAGACTAAATATACTCAGATCCTTCAACTTTTGCTCATATGGCCACATTCCTTCCCTTTGATCATCCTTATCACTTGCCTCTAGATACTTTCCAGTTGCTCTACATCTTATCTACATAATGGCATCCAAAATTGGACACAGTACTCCATCTGAGGCCTAACCCATGCCCAGCAGAGTGGTATTATCACCTCCCATAACTTGCATGTTATGCCCAAGGCTGTCCTTACCCATACACAAAGCACACAGCTGTGTAGGGAATCAGGAAATTTGGGGCACCAAATTTCCTGGTGCCCTGCGCAGCTGCATGCTGCTTGCTCCAGCCCCTGCCTCTTCCGCATCCTGTCTCTTCCCAGCTCTGCTCCAACCCAGCCCAGCTCCACTCCCCTAAGCTCTGCAGCAGGGCCAGGCTTGCACTCACCAGCAGCGGGAAGCGCAGCAACCCGACCCTCAGCCGCGCCAGTGGTGAGTGCTGGGGGATGGCTCCCCCCTACCCCCACAAGCTAACTCCCCCGCCCCCACTGAGGCCTGGGGCCCCACACACACACCCCGCGAGGGGGACGGCTGCATAGGGCCCCAAAATAGCTAGGTTGCCAACTTTCCAACTGCAGAAGATCAAACACCCCTGCCTTGCCCCGAGGCCCTGCCCCTTCCCCAAGGCCCCACCACCGCTCACTCCATCCCCTCCCCTTCCTCATTTTCACCAGGCTGGACAGAAGGTTGGGGTGCGGGAGAGGGTAAGAGCTCTGGAGTGGGGCTAGAAATGAGGTGTTCAGGGGTCTCTGGGCTGGGGCAAGGGTTCTGGCTGGGGGTGTGGGCTGAGGGGTTCAGAGTATAGGAGGGGGTGTGGGCTCTGGGAGGAGGTTGGAGTGTGGGAGGAAGCTCAGGGCTGGGGTAGGGAGTTGGGGTGCAGGCTCTGGGCACCTCCCCAAAGCAGCTGGTCTTTGTCTCTGGCTCCTAGGGGAAGGTGCAGTCAGGTTGCTCTTTGCACTGCCCCCGGCCGCAGGCATCAACTCTGCGGTTCCCAGCCAACTAGAGCAGCTGATCTGGCGCCGGGAGCAGTGCATGGAGCCGCCGTGGCCGTGCCTCTGCCTAGTAGCCATAGGTAAATACCGGCTGCTTCCGGGAGCTATGCAGAGCCAGGGAAGGCAGGGAGCCTGTCTTAGCCCTGCTGGGCCACCGACCAGACTTTTAATGGCCTGGTTAGAGGTGCTGACCAGAGTCACCAGGATCCCTTTTCAAGCAGGCATTCTGGTCAAAAACCAGATGCCTGGCAACCCTAGTTAATGTGACCTAAAATTGCATTTACTTTTTTTGCAACAGCATTGCATTGTTGACTCGTGGTGAAGGTGTCATCCACCACAGCCCTCAGATCCTTTTCAGCGCTGCTACTGAGAAGACATAGGGGCTTAAATTAAACAACTTGGTTTGTCATTGATATTTGAACATTTCAGATAGTTAAAATGTAAATGACAGAGTTGAAAAAATTAAAAAGCACCCTGTTACAACGGAGAAGATAAACAATCATATGGTAACTGTCAAAAGTAATCTTGGGGTGTGCACATTAAAATGGCTGACGTAAGCAGGAACATTTGAAAAAACTTGGAGGAGAAAGGTCAGCTGAAAACCAGTGGAAGGGTGCTGGGGCCATTTACTGGAGTTGATCATAAATAGACTTGAATTTGATTTTTTTATATAATTTTGATGGATAATATCAATGTTTATTTTTAAGATTTTTTCTATATTTATCAATTTTAAGTGTTCACAGTTGTGGAAAATTATGGGGGTCAAACAATTTACTTACGACAGTAGACACTGAGATGCAAAAAGTTAAAGCTTTGAACCATTAAAATACAAATTTTCATCATGTCAAAACATACTAAATAAATAGCCTTAAATCAGACTCTAAAAAGTTCTCAAGCAGCATTTTTTTTACTTACCCTGTCTGTAAAATTCAATTATCATTGATAAAAATATTTTTTCATGCGCATGTGTACAGGGAAGTCAATGTTTACCAATAAAAATATAAGCCTTCCAAGCCTGATTAAGGCAAAGAGCGCAAAGTGAGAATCAAATTTGGGAACTAAGTTTATGCCTTTTTGTTTGTTTAGTTCCCCCACACACCCACCCATTTTACAGTATGATATGAAAATGCAACCTTAAGGGTTTTTTAAAATTTTATGTTACTTTTTCCACATTTTTTCCTGCTCTTTTTTTTCCCATGGAATTGTCAGGAATGTCAAATCTAGTCTTCCTTATTTTTGAGGAAGCAGTCTAAGGTCCCAGAGGTGTTTCTCTCAATCTTTAGTTAAAAAGAGTGGAGTGTTTAAGTTTTAATGAAGGCACATTTGCTGCTAATCATTTCCTCGGCATTTGAATTTAATTAGTTAAAGAAAACAGTTTTACACAATATAAACAAAATCACTTTCCCTTCTCAGTTAATCAGGTCTGACTTCTATGACTTAAGAAAAACAGGGCAGACAATATCTGATTTGCTAATATAAAACAAAAGCATACAAATACTATTTTTAACACATAAATAGAACAAAGCTATTCTGGCAGTAGCCATGTTTCTTTTATAGATCAGCTGCCTTTGAGGTGTCAAGCTGGTCTCTCCTTTCTCAAATTGATCTCAGGGTAATACTGGGCAATTGTTCATCTGCCTCAAGAGCTCACGTATTCAGGGTTCCAACAGGTTCAGGCATGGATAAAGTCCCTATTAGACTGCAGTTTTAGTGGCTGGTAAGAACAGTGTTGCTTCTGGAGAACCAGATAACAGCATTTGCCAAAAATGCTTTTGCTTTTTTTGCAGCAATGGACAAGAATGTTGTGATTTTTTTTATTTCAAAGGCAGATCTTATCACAGTTCATTATCCATTTCTTTGTCACCTCTAGGTTGAATTACTGCAATGAGCACTACACAGATAATGTTAATCTTAAAATATACTTTAAAATAGAAAGCTTTGATCTGAAAGCCATTCAGAAATGCATAGCTAGGACAGCTCATGTCTGTCACTCTCAAAGTGGTATTTTCTGAAGGGACTGCTTTGCATTAATGCTCAGTAATCTGTACTATCTATTAAATGATTTCCAGGTCACACTTACGGTTTTGATTGTTGCCACAGCACTAGGGATCACCTGAAGCACACAAGAGCTTTTAAAAAAATCCCTAATTTGCACAGTAGTACATTCTCATCCAGTGGTTCTAGGCTTTGCAACTCACTTCCACCATAACCTCAGAGCATAATGCAAGACGCTCCTGGTTACCCAATTTTTTCCCCAGGAATAAGGGGTGGACTGAGTTTGGCTGGTAGTATGGGGTAGATAAAGGCGTGATTCTGGAACTATAGTTATCTCTTTAGGAATGCCTTTTAATGTTTGACTAATAAGTGTATTTTAAGTATTGAAAGTGCCCAGCAAGCTGCCAACAGATCTCTATTTAGCTCTAAACAAATAAATAAAAAATAGTAAATGTGGTTATGACTTCTCTAAGTATTTGTAAACTCTACTCCAGGGGCAGGCAACCTGCAGCATGTGAGCTGATTTTCAATGGCACTCGCACTGCCCGGGTCCTGGCCACCAGTCTGGGGGCCTCTGCATTTTAATTTAAATGAAACTTCCTAAACATTTTAAAAACCTTATTTACTTTACATCCAATAATAGTTTAGTTATATATTATAGACTTATAGAGAGAGACCTTCTAAAAATGTTAAAATATATTACTGGCGCACAAATTTTACAGTGAATAAATGAAGACTTGGCACACCACTTTTGAAAGGTTGCCACCCCCTGCTCTACTCCATAGCTCCAACCTCCTGGAGGATAAAAACAAGTGGGTGGCCAAAGAATTATTACCTTGTGTGTGGCTCCTAGATCTCAGAAGTGAGATTTGCAGACACTGGTGCCAGGCACAGAGATTGCCTGCAATGAGCGTGAGCCAGCAATGTGGCTAACTGGACAGGATGTGGTACGGCACGCGAGTGTGACCACCCTCTAATGACACCCATGTGCTGTGTTTACTGTTCTTTGTGATGTGACTCAATGGTGCTTTGCACTATGAGAGAATGCATGTATGTGTGGTCTCTGTTGGAAGAGAGGTAGAACACCTGTTGAGTATTGCCTTCTGTCATACTGTCATCACTCTGCTTCATCCCCTCCTTTCCACAAGATGCTCACATACCACAATGATGAATGCAATATGTATGCATAAAGAGGGGAGGACTGACTCTGAAAGCTATTGCATTTTCTCTGTGCCGGTAAGAATTTTATATTAGACACATGGGAGGCTTCCACTCCAATTGCTGACAGCATAAACTTAATATTAAATTAATATTGCAGTAGTTCAAACTATAGGGAAAGAAAAAACACAAAAAAGCTATCTTTGCAAACATGACTCAAACATCCCGCTACATAGTATCAGTTTTAAATCTGATAATTTATCTTAGAGAGAGAGAGAGAGAGAGCGAGAGCGAGCGAGAGCGAGCGAGAGAGAGCGAGAGAGAGAGAGCGCGCACAGTAAAGAAGAGTTCAAGCCACTGAAACTTAAGTCCCCAAATGGCAGACTACAGAAATCAGAGCAGGGGTGGCTCTACGTTTTTTGCCGCCCCAAACGCGGCAGACAGACGGCCTTCAGCAGCATGCCTGCAGGAGGTCCACTGGTCCCTCGGCTTCAGTATACCCGCCGCTGAAATGATGCCGAATCCACGGGAGCAGCAGGCCTCCCGCAGGCATGCCACCGAAGGCTGCCTGGATGCCATCCTGAGAGCGACCGGCAGGATGCCTTCTGCGGCTTGCCACCCCAGGCAAATGTTTGCTGCGCTGGTGCCTGGAGCTGCCCCTGAACCAGAGAAAGGGCTTAGTAGCTCATCTTTTTCTTCTGTCTGCCAGGTTGGAAGTTGCATAATGGCAGATGAATGCAAGTAATGCACTATGCAAGGAATAATCTGAACTACTCATTCTCAATGCTAAGGCCTTGGTTACACTGGCACTTTATAGCGCTATAAAGCCCCCACGAGCGCTATAACCTCCTACCCGTCCACACTGGCAAGGCACGTAGAGCACCATAACCGCTGAGTTATAGCGCTCCTGGTAATCCACCTCCACACGGGGAATAAGGGCTTTAGCGCTCCCGCTGTAGCACTACGAGAATGTGGACACCCACTGCGCTACAAGTGATCTCTTGAGATGCCTGGAGCCATTTAAGGCAATTGACATCTCTTCCCTTTCTTTTGAACTCGGCTGGAGGAATGTGGAAGTATCTTTTTAGAGTTTCTCTCTTAACTCGGCAGATAAGCAATGCAAATGTTTAAGGAGGGAGCCTGTGTGAAAACAAAACCCTCTGTGAACGGACACGCGCTGACAGGCTCTCAGAAGGACGGAAAAACCAATGGCTCTCTCCCTCCGCATACACACAACACGTCCCCCCTCACACCCTTCGTTTGAAAAGCACGTTGCACCCAGCTGAATGCTGGGATACCTTCCCTAATGCGCTGCTCTTAATGCCGCCTGAAGTGCCACAAATGTGGCCATGCTATACTGCTGGCGCAGCTCAGTGTGAACACGCAATAGCGCTATACATATTACTATATAAGGGGACAGCTATAACCAAAAGCGCTATAATTCTGTAAGTGTAACCATGGCCTAAATTAACTGAAAACATTGAGGAAATATCTGGGTGTTATTGTGAAGGTCAATGAAAACACCTACTCAACATGCAGCAGCCATCAAAAAGCTAGCAAAATTTTAGGCTGTGCTAGCAGTGGGACAGAAAATACTACTGGAAATATGATAACTTCAATACACACTCACCTGGACTATCGTGTTCAGTTCTGGCTACTCTATCCATGCAGGAATAGAAAGGATTGAGAGAGAGAGAGAGAGAGAGAGGGAGAGAGAGAGAGAGAGAGCGCGCGTGCTGTGAAAGTTAGAGGCATGGAAAGACTTTCACAGGAAAAGACACTGAAAAGATTGGGACTGCTTTAGTTTAGAGAAGGGGGGGAAAGAGGGGACATGATGGAATGGTATACAGATGATATGCTGGGAATTCCTATTTACCTTCTCTGACAAGAACAAGATGACATCCAATGAAACTGAAAGACAACAAATTTAAAACTGATAAATAAATCCTCTTATATATAACACAATCTTAGAACTCATGTCACAAGATGTCATTGAGGCTTAATCTGTAAAATCTTTGGGGAAGGCACTACTGTCTTTTCACTAGTCCCTCTGTGTACAGTGCTTAGCCCAAGGAGGCCTGATCTTTGACTGGTCCCTCTAGCTACTGCCACTAAACAAATAAATAGTAAGACTAAGAGCTGAGTTAGTAGCATTCAAACACAGACTAGTAATTTTTATATGGAAAATAAGGACATCCTCAGTTACCTTAGGCTTCATGGGATAAGGCAGCCACTGGGAGGCGTTAGAAAGAAACTTATCTTAAGGAAAATTTATTATGGGTTTTTCATCATCTTTCTTGAAAGCATCCAATAGTATCCACTTTGAGACAGGATACCAGACTAGATGGACCATTGGTCTGATCTAGTATGGCAACTCTTATATTCCCATGCTCACTTCTTACATTTTCCAATGCACCATGCTGACATCTTTTAAAGTTTATCAAAAAATGCATAGTATGGTCTTTTGTACACGGGTAAATTATTAGATCCTAAGTCCGCAAATGGGTGCATCTGTTCATTTCAATTACAAGTATTAACAGCTGTATTACTTTGTGGTTTTACTGCCTTCAAAACATTTTCAAAGCAATCTTATGTAATATTTGAAATTGGAACAATGTTGGGAACAATACAGGTCACTTTAAAACATATGATACAGAAAAGCAATTTAAACAACACTTGCACTACAACAAGCAATCAAGTCTGCTTCTATGAATATATATCAGTTAACTACCAGAAACCCATTGTTTCCTCAACCATTAATGAATTCAACTAAGAAAGAGAGAGTTTCTCATTATTAAAATATTGCTGTATATTCTGTATTTTGCTTTGTGAAGCAGGGTTTTACTCCCACCACTGCAATATATGCCATCAAGTGTTTTTTCAAGAAAAATCACAGTCTTACATTCAGAACTTCTCTCTCTCTCTGGTTAAGATAAGGGGGACCCAAGAAATCAAGCTGTGTAAGAAATCCAATTAGATAAATGATTTCTCAATAGACTTAGGCATGCAACAATACAGCTTGCAAGATTTCACCGATTTCTGTCAACTAGTGCAAATGTCTTGTTTGTAAGTATGTTATGCATGTATTTGGCATCAGAGTAGGCTTGGTCTTATGCTTGCTTGATTCCTCTAAACTTCAGTATCTTTCCTTCCATGTTAGTATTCTTTTGACTTTTAATTCAAACTACTTTTAAATTTGAAGTTTACAGAAAACCAGAAAGGAGGGGAAAAAACAAAACAGGTACTAAGCTTTATAAATATATAGACCACACACATATAAAACACATCAAACACACAAACAAACCAACAAAAATCTTAGGATTTTTCACTATTGACTTCAAAGGGAGAAGATTTAGGCCAGCAATGAGCACATCTAAGAATCCACATATTCTCTTACACTTCAACAAACAGGGTCAAATGATTTTAGAGTTTTAACAGTGTATAAAGTCATGCTCCATAGATTTTTCTGCAAGAGTTAAATACACCATTTCAGGATTTTTTTTTTCTGGATAGCTTCCTTAAATTGACAAACCATTAATGATTTAGAAGGAATGCGGTTCACATGCCATTTTTTGGACCACCACCAAATTAAACAACAATTCTTTTGAATGTTTTCCAACATAGATATTTTAAAAGATTTAAATGGGAATTATGAAGGCCTTTTTAAATCATCGATTTTTTTCTAGATAAAGTATTCTATGATTCTATTGCCAAGGATTCTTTGAAATGTATGACAAAAATAGACATGGTAACAAATCCAGCATCCTCAATTTACTGGGTCACCCAGTTCACAAGCTGCAGTATTTAAACAGCCTGAAATTACTGCGGAAACTAAGAAAAGTATTATAAAAGAAATGGGAAATTGGGGACAGGGATAAATTTTTTACATCCCGTAGACAGTGTCCTTTTACATATGCTCTGAATATTGTGTGTAGATATGTTGGTTGCACTACCAAATACTTGCTCAAAGCCACTGACTTGTTTTATAAACCAAAACACATTTAAGTAAAATAGCACTAGAAAGGGATCTCAGGCTTCAGAATATTCTTCATAGACGGTAGTGGTATGAAATTCCAACCCACTTGTATCATTCACTGATAACAGCTAACACATTGCAAAATCTTTTGAAACAAGGAACTGGTTTTCTAGACAGTGATGGAAATTCAGTGAATTAGTATATAGTTTCCAAGCATGGATCACTCTCAGTTTGAGCTCTTGTGAACACTGGACATATTTAAACCACTGAACAACAAACACTCTTTGAAAGGAATTATTTAAAATAAAATACTTTTGATCTACCCAATGAGCAAATAAATCCTAATTACAGAATTACAATCTGACAAAGATAAAAAAAGCACGTAAATAGCCATTACTTTTAACATGTATGTAAATTTATTGCACATTTCCTTAATGATTATTCTTGATGCAATCTAAATGATTTTGTCCAACTGCTTTTTTTAAAAACAAGGTACCACATATCCAAGCTCATTTAAATCACCTACATAAAGAGAACACTGCTTACCTGTAATCTTCTTTGTTGTACACATCACATCTTCCCTCCATCCTCCCAATTGTTAGTGTTCTGCTATTGTATCTCCACCTACCAGAAAGCAAAGAGAGTTCAGTTCTCACAAACATTTTTGTCATGGATGTAATATCAAATTATCTAAACACTTCCGTATTTATATTCAACGAAAACATGTCTGAATGTGCCACAAACCTGTGTAGCTTATATAAGAGCTTTCCATGATTTCACCAATTTATTGCACCAGCCTAATTATCCAGCATATATATATTAAATTAGTTTTGTTTTAATTACTCCCTATCACAACCAAAAACAATATCAGTAAATATGGTCTTATAAAAGAGTCACAGGAAGGAAGGAAGGAAGGAAGGAAGGAAATTCTTTTTTAAAAATATTCTGGTGGCTTTGCGCAAGTTGATTGACTTGTAAACAGTGACAACAGAAACAAATACATTCTCTGATCCACCAAGAGATGGGGGCTACGAAGAACCCTAACAAGACCTTAAAGCAGGGGTCTCCAAACTTTTTGAGACGAGAGCCATATTAGATTTTTGAAGGGGTTTTGTGGGCTGCTGCTGCGGCCTCCCGCCCTGCTCCTCCGGCTGCTGCTGTGCTCCCACCCCTTTGTTCCTCCAGCCACGCCGCTGCTGTGCCCCCCCCCCCGCCCACTTTGCTCCTCTGGCCTCTGCCACGGCGCCCCTCCCCCCCCCGCCGCCCTTGCTCCTCCGGCCGCTGCCGCAAGGCACTCACCCGTTTGCTCCTTAAGCCACGCCGCTGCCGTGACCCCCCCTACCCTTTGCTCCTCCAACTGTGCCGCGGGGGCACTCACACCTCCGCACATGGGGGCGGGCCAGTGGCAGCAGCTCACGGGGGGACAGCAGCAGCTTCTCCATGTGCCTGCTCAGTTGGGAGGCCGGACAAATCGACACCATGGGCTGGATCCGGACCCCGGCCATAGTTTGGAAACCCCTGCCCTAAAGCTTTAACCAGAAATTCTTGTATAGGGGGAATGTGACTAGCATCATAGAAAGAAACAGATTCAGTTTTGAGGGAAAATGGTAGAAACACAAAATCCCACCCACATTTTTCTGTAATTCTATAAACCTTCAAGTACCGGGGAAAAATAAACTGGAGACTAACTACTAATGACCTACTTTGCAGAAATGCTGAGTCCTTGCAGCTCCCTTTGGCTTAAACTTCCTTAAAGGGAGCTACAAGGGCTGAGAACCTCTGAAGAGCTGGTCACTAACTACTGCAATTCTACTCAAAGGTACACAAAAATCAGTGGCAAAAGCCTTTCAAACGCTCCTATCCTATTAGATGTCTAGAGAGTCAGTAACATTCAGAGACTTAGGAAACACATGAAAGTCTCCTGCATGTCTTGCACCAAAGCACAGATTTGACTCCAATGTTTTAAGTCTGAGATCTCCAGTTCCCATAGTGGATTCAAGTTGTTTTGGGGGAAGTGAGGGAGAATAGAGAGAGAGAAACAAAATTCAGTGGCTTCACCAAAGAATCATCTCTAGCAGGACTGGCCAACCTGTGGCTCCGGAGCCACATCCGGCTCTTCCAAAGTTAATATGTGACTCCTTCTATAGTCACCAACACTGGGGCTAGACCTACAGATGCCAACTTTCCAGTGTGCCAAGGGGTGCTCACTATTCAACCCTTGGCTCTGCCAGAGGCCCTGCCCCCACTCCACCCCTTTCCACCCCCTCCCCTGAGCCTGCCATGTCCTCACTCCTCCCCTCTTTCCCCCCTGAGTCTCCTGCATGCCACAAAACAGCTGATCAGGAGGTGTAGGGAAGGAGCAGGAGATATTGATCGGATGGGTTGCCAGTGGGTGGGAGGTGCCGAGGAGAGCTGATGGAGGGCTGCTAACATATTACTGTGGTTCTTTGGTAATCATAGAATCATAGGGACCTCAGGAGGTCATCTAGTCCAACCCTCAAAGCAAGACCAATTCCCAATTAAGTCATCCCAGCCAGGGCTTTGTCAAGCATGACCTTAAAAATCTCTAAGGAAGGAGACTCCATCCACCTCCCTAGATAACCCATTCCAGTGCTTCATCCCCCTCCTAGTGAAAAAGTTTTTCCTAATATCCAACCTAAACCTCCCCCACTGTAACCTCAGACCATTACTCCTTGTTCTGTCATCTGGTACCACTCAGAACAGTCTAGATCCATCCTCTTTGGAACCCCACTTCAGTTAGTTGAAGGCAGCTATCAAATCCCCTTCAACTCTTCTCTTCTGCAGACTAAATAAGCCCAGTTCCCTCAACCTCTTCTCGTAAGTCATGTGCTCCAGCCCCCTAATCATTTTTGTTGCCCTCCGCTGGACTTTTTCCAATTTTTCCACATTCTTCTTGTAGTATGGGGCCCAAAACTGGACCCAGTTCTCCAGATGAGGCCTCACCAATGCCAAATAGAGGGGAATGATCACATCCCTTGATTTGCTGGCAATGTCCCCTATTTATACAACCCAAAATGCCATTAGCCTTCTTGGCAACAATGTACTTTGGTAAATTCTGGCTCCTTCTCAGGCTCAGGCTGGCCACCCCGATCTACAGTGTGTGATTTGATGACATCAAGAGTTGCTTCTGGAAGTGACAGACACCATTCCTGCATCTTTATGAACACTAACATGGTATTGGAAGGAGCAGATGATCAAACAGGAACAACAGGGAGAAAACAGCATGGAAAGAAAGGGAAAAGCAGAGCAATGTTTGTGGGATAAGCAGTATGGAAGGAGTATTTGAAGCACTGGGGCTTGTCACAGAATGGGTTCTCACTGAGATAGTTAATTGATTCTGGTTGGGAGCTTGGCTAAATGCTTGGTCAGAAATTCCAGCCTGAAAGACTTTGTGAAGCTTGGGAGTTGAACTTTGGCAAAGGCCTGCTCCAATGTTATAAGACTCAGCCTGAAATTTAAGGTAGCTTTTAGGAACCTGGCCTAGGCAGAGGCCTTCTTCCAACCTTGAAAGGTTCAGTCTGGAGAGATGGCAGAGAGCTAAGGAGGAGATGAGAAATCTACATCGCATAGTAGGTCCAAAACTTTGGATGTCAAAATTAGAGATGGAATCATGTCGTGAAGCTCACATCTGGATTCCAGCTTTCACAGAGCTCGGGAGTATTCAGATTCTTGTATTCTGATGTAAGCCTATCTCCAGTCACAATGTTAGGCATAGTAAATATTGCTGTATCCAGATGATTCTCTGAAGGTTGGTGGGAAAGAAATAGGGAGGCAGAGATCCAGCTTCAGACTGCAACCAATTCTGAGCCCAATATATATCCCCCTTCTTGCAAGATCAGTTTGCCTAATGGGAAAGAGAAACTGAGGGATGTAGAAAGGAAGGGAGATTTTAAAAAATACAACATAAAGAAGGAAAACATAAAAAAAATACAAAAAAACCCACAACATAAGAAACATAAAAAAGGAAAGCCCTTTAACTTCTTTAATACTTCAGCTAATTTAAAATTCCAATAGAATATAGCCTTCATTAGAAATTGCCACCAAAAATTTGATTTAATTTTCAGAACTTTTACACAAGAAAGTGCTCCTAGCATACTGAAGAACATATCACATGCTTTGGCAACTAAAGTTCCAAAGAGAAATGCCATGTCATACTCCACGTGAGTCACTATCTTAAAGTGGAAAGGAAACAGAATTTGTTCCCCTTCCTATCTGCTGATTAACTTGATAAAATTCAAAACCAAAAAAAAAAAAGTCAATTTCAAGAAACTCTTTCATGTCAAGTTTTTCCCCCAACACAAAAGTGGATTGTTTTGTTAGTGAGTATATATATCTGTATATATACACAAGTCTCAAAACAAGATTTTGATAATTCTGCCTTCCAACAATCCAAACTCTTCTGGAAACTCAGATGAATCACCACACCAATTTTTTTCTTTTTCTTCAAATGGATCAAGAAATATTTGACAGTATGAGTGTACAGATACTAGACAACCTTTGACTTCAGTTTGCGTTTTGGTTTCATCTTCATAATTCATCTTCATTATTCCTCTCGGATATGTTCCAAATAATCCTAGTAATCACTTTTACTCTTAGATTAGTAAACTGGTCTTCCTCTGAAGTTCAGTTGCCTTCTTAAAGAAAGATATTTAACGTAATCTAAGCTTTTTGAAAGTGCTTATTACAATTAGTCTCTCCACAAGAGTACCCAGAAAGCTGAGAGAAGAAATGTCAATGGGCTGCTTTCTTCCGTGGAGTTGGTTTTCTGAAATGATACTGCATCTTCAGGAAAACAGTGCAGTCCTTCAATGGTTCCTTAAGAAATAAGTCCTCTTCCTTCTTAGGTGAAGGTTTCAAGTCAAAAGGTTTAAAGGTGGTGGTCTGTTAGCTAAGCATCTGTGCACTAACTTCATGCCTTTTGTACCACCTTTTTATACATCCCTCTTACACTCAGTGGTGCAGTGGGTAGATTTGAAGACTAATTTCTAACTAGTTTGGTTGGAGAGATCTCTTCAGGGCTGTTTCATGCAGAGAGAGTCTGATCAGATGAGTTAACAACCCTCTATTTTATTTCTGGATGACAGAATTCATTTGTATCGCAGACACCTAGCTTACAGGGCATTCCAGTCAAAATTGGACAAACAAGCCTGAACAAACAACAAAACTGGCTGAACAAGCCTGACAAATGTCACAATTTACATTATGAAACTTTAAGAATAACGTTCACAGATTCTTTACCAGAGATAATTAATGAAGTTGTATTGGTTAACATACTATACAGTTACAGTTTCGTTTTCATTCAGTTTGAAATTTTTTCAGAACATACAAGGTATTATGCAGTTCAGATAAAAATGGTATTCACACTACTATGATATAGGCATGTTGCATCTTAGGCGTACATAACATATGCAATTTCAGCTTTACGCGGTCCGCAAAAAAAAAAAAGGAGGAAATTTTTTTAAAAAATCTTCCTGCGGGGGCGCAATTTTGCCTCCCATTGAAGTTAATGGGTTCTGGCTATACGCGGTTTCCGCTTTACGCAGTAACCGCGGAACAGGTATAGCCAGAACCCATTAACCTCTGGTTCTGGTATAGCCAGAACCCGGAACCCTCGCGCAAGACGTGACATGCCTGTATGTTTTAGATGTGTTTTAACCAACAATAAAGAAGCTTACAATAAATTTACAATATGAAAAATCTCCATTTCAGTTCAGCATCACATGTTTGGAAAAAACATTTCCACATAGTAGGGACTTTGTATAGTGACCTGTGGCACATAAAGCTTCAATCTAGATTATAAAATGGCATTCCCATCATTGGAAAGAAAGGAGTGGTTGCACTTAGTACTTTACTTCTCCTTGAAAGCAAAGGCAGAGGAGTCACAGTCCACAACATACAGAGGTTACAATGTACAAGACCTATTCTGTTACAATTCTTCCTCACAGGGAATAAATCCCAGCACAAAGAGGAGCTCCCTTTTATATAGAACACACACAGTTTAGGCCAGATTCTGCAACTATTACTCATCGTGCACAAGCAGCATCTTTCTAGCCAAGTAATTCCTCTGATTTAAAACTGGACGGTGTCTATAGTAAGAAACTAGTTAATATTCACAAATTTAAGTCTTGCATTTACATAATTAGTGAACATTTTTCAAAAAGTTGCTACCGATATTGTATACTAAGTTAATGGAGCCAGGATGTGGTGTGTTTGTGCTTATGTGGACAACTGCAAACCAAAAAATTGAAAAAACATTGCACTGCAATCAGAGCGATTTTACACAGAATACAGCTTTTCCACTAAAAACAATCTATGTGCCTTTAATTGATATACCAAGCAATGCTTATTTATATTTTAAAATAATGAATTTGGCAAAACAGCACTAAAAATTGAACTCAATACACTGCAAAATGGTTTCTACCTTTTTTAACCATGTTCCTGTCTCACCTGAATATTTATTTTCTCCAATTTACTCTGCATTTTAATAGCTTCACAGCACAATTACCCAAGTGAAAATGTTCAGTTCTATTGATACTGTCTCTCAGTATTCAAACATGAATCTCAGTTTCTTATTTACCTGGAACTATCTGGAGCCAGCACTTTCCCGTACAACTGGAATCAATAATAAGCAGACACAAATCAAAAAAGGTACAGAATGTGACTAGTGTTGGGTGATCTGGGCTAGTGTGGAAAAACAAACTGAGCCAAATTTATTGTCTATGCACCCTCTGTACAACCCCACTGACTCTTTTGGAGTTGTGCAGAGCCAGGTGGATACAAATCAATGATACGTGGAGCAACGTCCACAATGATCCTGTTGTATGTACTCGTGTGACAACAGAAGAAGGGGATATCTTCCTTGCAGAAAAGCAATTGATACATCAGGAACTGCACACACAGCAGAATGCTTACAAGAAGCAGGAGTAAAAACCTATAACAAACTGAAAAAAAAAATTAAATGTCTAGTATGCAGCTTGGTCACAATGCTGAAAACGTATCCAAGATTAGAAGAAAGTATTTAGAAGAGAGTCCCAAGCTAATAACATATGGTTGCAGAGCTCATTTGATGCACCTCCTAGCCAAAGATGTCAGTGTTCCAGAAATAAAGGCTAATGTTATTGAAACTGCAAAATACTTCCATAACAATCACTTTGCAGCAGCTGCTCTGAAAAACTTGGGAGGAACCAAGCTCATTCTTCTACAAAATATGTAGTGGAACTCAGTAGTGGATTGTTTTGGGTACTATATCAAGAACTGGCCTAATCTGATGACAGTTTGTGAACAAAACTGTGAAAAAAATAGATGGCATTGTCACAGCGAAAGTTGTCAACACTGGGCTTAAGAGAAAGGTGGAACACATGCTGAGTATCCTGAAGCCTATTTCTGTAGCCTTGAACAAAATGCAGGGAAATAGATGGCTTATTGCTGACACTGTTGAAATTTTGAGCGAGTTCTTAAAAAGAGAAATATGCAATGACAGAGTTAAATTACAAGCATTAAAAAAAGAATGGGATAAACACTATCTCCAGCTCATTTTCTTGCAAATATTCTCAATACTTGGTACCAGTGTCAAACTTTAACTGTTGAAGAGGAGGAGTTGGCTATGACATGAACATCCAGCAATCATCCCTTCATAATGCCTTCTATAATAAACTTCAGAGCTAAGGGTGAACCATTCAAGAAATATATGTTTGCTGATGATGTTTTAAAGAAATTCACACCAGTGCTGGTGGAAGTCACTTAAGCACTTGGGATTCAGAGACTGATGAAGTGATAATTTCACTGTTAACTTCACTGTTAACAGTAGTAGCTTCTTCGGCCAGTGTAGAAAGAATATTTTCTTCCTTTGGACTAGTTCATTCCAAATTGAGAAATCGTTTGGGGCCTGAAAAAGCAGGAAAACTTGTTTTTCTTTTCCAGATTATGAAAAACAGGAAAATGAAGGTGAAGGCAACTGAATTAGCTGCAGAAGCCAATATTTTAAGTTTCTCATGTTGACCTGGCTGACATATCGATTTAATTTTTGTTTTTTAAAAAAATATTTCATTTAATTATTTTAGTTAAAAAAAATTTAGTGTAAATAAACCTGATTTTAAAAGACTTGAATGTTTAACTAAATATGCTTGTTCTGTTAAAATATTATGTTTGCTGATGAAGAAAAAAATCCAGAATACATAATGTTACTTTAATTAAATAAAACTATTTAAATGTCTGTCTGGTAATGTTTTCCTCCTAATACAGCATGGCAAGAAAATCCTCCAAATATTAATGATTAACCTGTTGAATTGGAGATATTTATGAAATCATTGGGAGGTGAACTATCTGCTTCAATTACTGTTGGTCAATTAAATAACCATTCATTCATTTTTTGATATAGCTGTAAAAGTAATCAGAAAAGTTTTCAAAATAAGTCACTTTAAAAATTTATAGTGTGTACCTTCTAAAAATGAAACCTACATCTATCTCTGAGTTGTGAAGAATATATATTAAGGTTATAACAACCAACAAAAATGCACTTTTATGTAGAAATCCATGATTAAATAGAGTCTTCCTGACTAGTGATTTAAATCAATTTGATTTAAATCAAATCCATCTTAGCACAGAGTGTAAATCTGAGTATAGTTTGCCCTTCATTTGCACCATATTTTAGTAGCACATAAAAAGATACTTTTGACAAAGCAAAATGTTAAAATATTAATACCCAAAATACACTACTTACAAATGCTGTTCAGACATGTCAAAAGACAGACCCTGACCTGAGAACATACAGTCTAAACAGCAAAGTAAAAAACAAGGGTTAGAAATGAAATAATATTTACAATAAATGTGAACGGGGTAATAAAAATAATAAATGCAACCATTATACAGCACATGATTATTGGTGATCAAAGTAGGTAATCGTGCTTATTGTCATTTAACTTTCAGAACATATGATGAGGGATACAGTAATATTAGATATCCCTACACTAGGGACAAATGACACATGAATACACTCAGATTCACACATGTACTTCTTATGGAAATAACAGGGAGCCACATTGACTCAACCAAGGGAAGAGTATGTCCCTTAACGTGCACATGCAAGGACCGTAAGACAGAGAAAAGTGCCAGTTATACTGTTTAGTAAATATTATACAGTCTTCCTCTATCTTACTTAATGCAACTCAAAATATTTGGTAAACAATTGTGCAGTTACATTCAACAGTCAGAGGTTAAAGGGCATCCAGTCACATTTCTCCATTCAAAAGACCTACTTTATAAAAATATTGCTGGTTTATGTTGCAGCAATAACAAAGGCTAAAACTACGTACCTTTCCACCCCCCTATGGCAAAATAGGACTGAGAAAGCATGAAGTAATAGACAGGACTAAGGTTTTCTGTTTTTAAAGCTGTATAAAAAGTTAAATCATTAACCTACAATAACCCTCGGCTGTACACCCATATAAGATATTACTCCAATTTTTGCAGATGAGGAACACAAAAACTGAGTGACTTGCTCTGCCCCATAAATATTGTGATCATGGGCATGTATTTTTGTGCATCTTGTTTAGCACAACTAAACTAAAGAGTTTATGATTCCTTGCCCCTCACTGGTCTTCTAGTCCAGATTTTGTTTTTGTTTTGCTTTTTGTTATTATAAACTCTATCTCTAATCGTCATCAGATGAGTAAAGATCAAAGGACTTTCTGTTTGCAGCTGACCTGCTCTGGAGTCTAAATTCTTCCTGGCTTTAGAATGTGAAGAAAGCCAGTGTGTGTTTCACATGGGTCAACATCTGCAGGCACTGATATCACCTGCTAGGAAAGCCAAGGACTTAGACAATGAAACAGCTTTTCATATTGTTACAAACGAGGAAATAATGTTTTATTTGCCTCAAATTTACAACAACACTGCTTGCAATTCTGTGGCTAAAAACATGTTTTAAAATTACACAGTAACTACTCTAAAATACAAAGAGTATACACCTGCCTTGATTCATAAGCCAAACCTAATTAATTAAAATACTAATCTGAGAAAACTTCCATTGTAACCCTTTCTGAAGTGAGAGAATAGGAAGCTGATTATTAAATTCAGTTTTCCAATTATAGCTTTATATACTTGTTTTAGCCAGTCTCCTCCAACCTGGCTTAACCCAATATGAACATAACCCTCTATAATTTCTGTAAATATTAAAAATTACTATTTGTCTTTCTATGCCAAAGTCAATCACAGAAACATAACCAAGCATCAAAACTTAGGAGTATTGTGTTACCGAAACATCCTACCATCAAGTGGGTAAACATTTTCTTAGTCCCAAAGTCAGCAAGCCTCTTAAGCACATGCCTGACTTTAAACACTTGAGTAGTCCTATTGACTTCAATGTTTAGTACCTTGTTGAATCGAAACATTAATAAATAAAAACCCTGGTGCTGCTCCCATTCAAGTCAGGGGCACAGCCAACCACTAACTTCAACATGTATAGGATCAGGCTCAAAGTTATATAGTTCACTTGAGTTTCTTATGCTGGGATTACAGCATCATTTTTGAGAACAGTTTCTCTTGACCCAAGCTAAGAATCTTACCAAGCTACATGTTATTAAGTAGCAGAAGTGCCATATCAGCATGTGATAAATCAAATAGTTTTAATAAAAGTTTCCAGTTGCCAAGAAATAGAAGCACTGCCAAGATTTTGGTGAATCATACCTACGTTCACTAAACAAGATGCACAAAAATATTTCCAAGTGACATGACTCATTTTAATGCTCCTCATGTAACTTAAGTAATTAGGTGTTTACATTATTCAAATGTCAGTTTCATTCTAACTCACACTGTGCTGGATTCTCATTATGTTACAGATACAGTCCCATATATCTGTGGGCAGATATGTTAATATTGTGTTATACAGAAACAAATGCTAAAGCAGATTGCTACAACAGGTTCGATTTCAAGGGAATCACAGACATTTACACAATGCAGATTCTCTAATATCAAATACCTTTTCACAGAGTAGCATGGCAGAGAGTTGATGTTGACAAGTAATGGTGATTTTGCTCATGGAAAAGATATTATGGATCTCAAATAGAAACAGAATGCCTATAGGCTTTCAAACTACATCTTGAATTTTATACAAAAATTAACAGCCATCCTCACAATTCAGGCTTGAGGATTCAAGTGATTTTCTACATGTTTCAGAAAGTTAACTATTTTTGAAGTTGGAATTTAAGATTTTAGATGGTTACATTTTTGCTGCAGGTGCCTATTAGTGCAATTGATAATTCTTCAGCTGACAGATTTCATTTTGACTTGCTTCATATTTATATGATGGATTACTTTAATGTCTGTGAGAATATCTTCATACACTTTACACAGTCCTAAAGCTATTCTCATTATTCCTTTCAGCACTCCAAGACCACATACATCTAAGTTTTGCCAGTTCTTTCTGCATAACATCTCTAAGGCCTTTCCTATCCATCCACACAGATAAAACTCCTGTCCAGGCTCTCAGCTTGCATCTCGATTCCTGCAATACCCTTTTCTCTGGTGTAGAAAAACATATTTTTCCCCTACACATAACAATTCAGAATGTTGCCGCAAAGATCATTTTCTAGCCCATTGCTTCGACCATGACTCATTCTCTCTTTGCATCCTGTTCACTGGCTCTGTTTTCTAACCTATCAAATTACTTTTCTTCCTTTAAAGGCTCTTCACAATGATTTATCTCCACTCAACCTACTATTTCTCATTCAGCATCAAACAGTCTACTCCGCTCTCCTATCAGCCTTCTTCCACCGCCCACTTGTTATATTTTCAAACAAGCACTTTATGGTGTTATCAACACTGCAGTTAGACACACATGGCTGGCCCAGGCCAACTGACGTGGGTTCCCAGGGCTCAGCTCTAAAGTGCTATTTAACTGCGCTGTAGACTTTTCAGGGTCCCACCTTGCAAGGTTCTAGAGAACCCAGGCTGCAGCCAGAGCCCAAAGATCTAACCGCAATTAAACAGCCCTCTACCCTGAGCCCTGTGAACCCAAGCTAGCTGGCACGGGCCAGCTGCGGGTTTTTAATTGCCATGTAAACATACCCTAAGGGCTCTCTCCCATGCTCCCCCGCACCATGGAAGCGTAAACATCCACATAGAACCTCACTATCCTGCCTCAGATCTCTCCTTACAGCTCTTCTCCACCATGAGGTCTTACCAAAAAAAAACAACAAATAACAGAAAACAAAAAAACCCCAACAAGTTAGGCTGCTGGTGAGCTGAGACCACAGACTATCATGGTGACCAGTATTATTTCACTGTTTCCTTGTACTCTCCTGTTAGTCTGTCTGTATCCATCTGCTATTTCTTGTTGCATGCTTAGATTATACACTCCTTGGGGCAGAAACAGTCTTTTTGTTCTGTGTTTGTACTATGCCTAGCACAATGGGGTCCAGGACCATGACAGGGCTCCTAGACTCTACCATACTAAATATATCTATAATATATTTTGCTACAAGTAGCAACACTCAAAGCTGGCCCATACTCTAAGATCCGTTAGCGTAGCACTTTTCAAAAAAAGAAACTTAAATCTGAGAACTAATTCACAAAATAAACACTAGCCATACTGGTGATAATCATAGGGCTACCAGATCACATACAGTCCATAAAATCTGGTATCATTCCCCTCAGAAGTCCCTTGGGCCACCAAGTAATGTTATGGAAACCCTCATCCTTTTGACTATAGTAGGTTACAATAAGATGGAATAGTTTTATTTTAAAGACACTGAGTAAATAAGAACTACAGAAAGCACCAAGAGGAAGGAAAGGTAAATATAAAATTTTTAAAAAATACGATGGTAGAAAAATACCAAGCAGGCATTAAACACAACAGACAAACATGAAAAAAGTGATGTCACTGAGGTTGAATGGATGCCTGAGAGGTGGAGAACCACACATGAAAATTTTGTACTCTGACATCTTCTCCTCTCACTCTGTATTACTATCACAGAAAATGGTAGTTTCACACTTGGAAACTTGGTGCTGAAGTATTTGTCTTCTTAAAAACCATTATACTTGAGCTAAAAGAATGGTGTAATCTCACTATGTATCATTTTTCTTGTATCACAGTAGTATTTCCAAAGAAAAAAAATGCAACTATTTTCTTCACAAACTAGAGGCCCAAAACCACACACCTTGGACTCAGGAGCACCTTAGAGTTAAGGCCAGAAGGGACCACCACATGACCTAGTGCATCTGCATATCACAAGCTACAAACCACCCTACACACCAAACCCAAGAATTAGACCAAATTATTACAGATTTCAAGAGACCAAACTATTGTGCGATACGGGCAGAGAACAGGAAGAATTGATGCCCTAGATCCCTGCAATGACTAGAATTGATTTAAATAAAATATACCCAGATGATCCTACCAAGTGATCCATGTCCTATGCTGCAAAGAAAAATACTCAGTAGAATTTCCCTAGGTCATTATTTTTAAAAAAGGTCATTTTCTACTACTTTGATTACAGAAACCATGCAATGATAGTCCACAAAAAAATGCAGTGACAAAATTCTTCAACACCTGAAAAGATTAAAGTATGAAGTACCATTTTAGATTTCCCCCCAGACAAATACTTGCTTTTGTTCCCCCATTCAGTTCTTTTCTGTTAGAAATCTCAGGCAAGTTTGGGAGGCAGCTGAGATGGTAGATGAGAACTTTTGAAAACCAGACCAATAATTTTAGTGCCTAAACATGGTCTTTAAATTTAAAATTTAAACATTGTGTTTGGCAAATCTTGGCATTAGAATCTATTTAATGTTACTATCCCTTATACAAATCACCTTTAATAATCTTTCAAGCAGTGAAATGAACTTCCCTACTACCGTATTCTTTGTTTAGAGCCATCCAAAAAAACCAAACCTAATTTCAACCAAAAATCCATCATCCCTTTTCAGTACAATCATAATTATACATTGAAGTGCATAAAATGGTGAGAAGCAAGCTCTCTGCTTTTGCAGGCAGAGAAAACACTAACCAGTTAGGAAAAACTAATTTCTGGTTCACATTTTAGATGCAAATGTGAGACAGTATATTCTTACAGACTAGAAATGTATCCTTTTACTACTTATTACCTAGCACAATGGGATGCTAGTCCATGACAAGGGCTCCTCAGCACTCTGATAATATAAACCAGTGGCTCTCAAACTTTTCTATGTGGACTCCTTTCACACAGCAAGCCTCTGAGTGCGACCCCAACCATCAGTTCTCTTTGACCTATTCTTCAGAACCTACTGGGACTGTATTTCCTTAATCATATGTTTGTTCTCTTTTTATACAGTGCTTTGTACAATAGTAGGCATTAATGTTTGCCAGAAATTCAGCTCCATCTCATCTTCAGATTGTTCTCTCTGAGTTTCATTTCTCAGCGCAAGAGTTGAGGATCTTTTTACTTTCTTCACTGAAAATAAAATTATATTGTAGAAAGTCAAATCTTTATTTCTCTTTCTAAACTCTTTACTGATTTACTCACTCAGATCTTGCTTTAGCCATAACACCAGAGAACACAGGTCCCAATAAATATGTGGCCATATACTAAAATATCCTTTTATTTCTTTTATTTCCTCATCACTTTTTTTTAAATTAGTGTAATCTGGCAATAATATTCCTAGGGGGCTGCTAACATTAGCTGAGGAAAATAGAAAGTGTGCCTTGTTACTGAGACCTCACTCTTGAAATGCAGATTCAACAGATCTTTTCCTACACTCTACACAGTGAACTCCTCTTGAGGTTTCCTGACCCACCCTTTTATCATTGCATCTTTCATGAGTCTCAATTTTCTTACCATACCTTCTCTCCCATCTCCACCCATAACTATGTTTAGCAAATAAAATCCAGTATCAGCATCTGTGACCAAAAGGCTCACTTTTTCCTTTTCTGGTACATTTTTCATCAGTTAACTTAGGGAGTATGTCTGTTCACTGGCCCTTAAGCCCCATGAGCAAGTGTGAAGTTTTGTTCATAACACAATTTTTTTTCAGCCTTTTTTTGTCATATACTCCACTAGTCTTTCAGACAAAGATCATCCTCCCCCTATTACAGGCTCTGCTTTTCTTGACTAAATACTGTTTCATGCTTTTGGGGAAGGTCATTGAATAGCTGTAGAGTTGGATTTTAATGGAGTGCATAAGCATGGGATGGGAGCCTGATGGAGGTGGACTTTACATCTGCCCTCTTGAAGTCACTTTTCTCGGCTTCCACACTTAGGTGATCTCGCTTTCCCCAAAATGGGCTCTTGTTTACTGACAGAAGTACACTAAATTAAGTTTTATCTTTAGAAAGCCTTGCCTATCATCAGAAAAACTGGTTTATTTGTGAAAGAGACTGTGTCCTCCACACCAAATTCAATTTCTGTTGCTTGCTATAACAGGCCAACAAAAAGAGGCATAGTAACAGCCTAAAAACTCGCATGCAAATGCCAACTATTCCCTAATGCAGGGAGCTGTCAATGTGAAATCATTACAATAAACCCTTTCAGAGTCTTGGAACATGTCAAGCAGATCAATGATACAACTGGAACTTCAGGATTTTGGATTTCTCCCACTTCGAACCCACACAACACCCAAGAGCAAGCCCATTTTCTCTCGGCAGCAATAAACTATAAAATACTACATCATACCAAAATTAAAACAGAAAGTAGAACCAACTGAACACAAAAAATAGCAACAGCACACATTTGCTTCCTGGACTTGAAATGGAAATCAAGATCATTACCATAATTATGGTCAAGCCAGTTTATTCAGAAATGCCACAAAGAACATAAGTACCAAAATGCTTCTTTATAAAACACATTAACATTAGCGTTTTGTTAAAATGGTAACTTTACTGCTCATAACGGTGTCAGACTGCAAGGATTTGAAAATGAAATAGACTTTTTGGTTCTTGTACCAGAACAGCATAGACAGCAGTGTGGGCTTCTCCTTTGGTATCCATTCACTGAATCAAATTCTGACCTAGAGAAATGAGGCTAGTTCCGTTACCATGACCACTCAGTTCCTCTTCAGTCAGCCAGCCATTTAACGCCAAATGTGCTGTTAAGTTTGTATAACACAGACATTGTCCCACTAAGAAATTGATAGATCAGATAACATCATTTGAAACATGAGCCTAAGTGTAAAACTCAAGACTCAAAAAAAAAAATTAAAAAAGATGTCACTAAACTGTTCATTGTAACAAATGCCATTAATTTATTTTTTACTAGGCAAAAATTGAAAGCCAGTAACCTCTAGTTATACTTGAAGCCATACCTTAACTCTAAGGGATTTGGAGGTTTGCAACACTAATCTTGGAACTTCATATTTACTTTACATGCTGGGAATTGTTAATTAAAAGCAAATGGTTTATTCTAAGAAAGAATCTTTTATGTATAATGTTACAAAGATTTTAAAAACTGATTCTTAAAGAAGGGAACAAATATCAAAGTTTGTATCTGGTACCATACTTCCCCAAAATTAGACAGTGTTTGGATCATTGTTTTAAAATAAGCCCATCCATATTAAAATGTCTTGGACTATAAATGTCTCCATATAGATAAAAGCCCATGCATAACTAAGATTTTCCCAACATTTCATAAACAAAGGTTGATAAAACTCAGAGAAAAGTTGAAGTCTGAAGCTGCATAAGAAAATATGGCGCCTCTCACTTCACAGACTTGCCAAAGCTCATGCCACTTGTACAAATGTATTAGAAGAACTATAAGGTATAACTCAATTATGGGTCAAAACAGAATGTGCAGAGACCCCTACATAGCTATCCCATCAGTCCACTTCACTTCCCTAAAGGGATTCAGTGGTGCATAGAGATTTCCACATGGGTGAATTTCAGCTTTATTTTTGTATAATTAAAGATCATACTACCATAACGCAGCAACAATTATTCTTGACCTGGTACATTCAGTTCCATTTCCAGCAACTGAAAGTGTCAGATTGCAGGAGCAACCTTGAGAACAAATAGAACATATTCATTCACTTCAGATCTTAATTCTCCTTGAGGCATAGCCAAAAGAAGTGTATATATGTACATTTTAAAACCTTATTACTATATTCTGTAACATACCTTCAGTAGAATTAACAAAAAACACTATATTCTGAGTCTTCAATTCTTTGAGGTACTGCTGAAAATGCTCTGTAAGGCCCTTCCTGCCCAGATCTCTCCAGAGCCAGCCATCTCCAGTACAGCAGTCTTAAGGTGAAGTTTTCAAACAAGTTTATATCATTTACAGGAGCTAAGCACTGTTGTGACATTTTTTTCCCATACTAAAGCTAGTTGAAAAATGGGGGATGAGGAAAAGAGATCAGCAAAATATTTCCCATTTTTCTTTGAAGTTTCTGGTCCGTGAAGTGTGACATCACTTTCCAAAACCCACAAACTCCTTGATACACAATTTAAAAATACAAAAACCACACTCCCATATTAGCTTACTAGGATTGCTCTGAACTGCTGTGAAGAATAACCAAGCTTTATTTCCAGTCCATGCTATGCTCTTGCACCTTGAGCCAATATGTCTAAGAGTTGTGCCTAGGCAGCACTGAGGAAGCAAAATGAACAGACAACAGGAAAAGAAACAGTTCAACTATCATTCCAAATTTTTATGTACATGAGGCCCAGAGATATAATAATATAACTGCTAAAACATGGAAAACAGTTAGAAGCAACATTCTAGGGCTCTCAAAATGTTAACATACAGAGGGTCTTATTACCAAGAGAGAAGATGGCTGCCTGACCCATAGTTTCTTCTACCCCCATGTGGCTCCCACTTATCTAAGCCATAACTTAGTCAGAAATTTACTAATTAGAGGAGTGAGATCCTTTCTCATTGTGTTGTTTTGGATCCTGCTGAGAAAACAGAAATGCCTAATGACCCAAGCCTGAGTATCCAAAGAAAGATAAGACCAAGGAAATCCAACAGTCTCTCACACAGGGCTTAGCAGCCATGAAGGATTTTCTAACTACCACATTTGATCTTTCATCTGAAGATATACATGAGCTCCCTAAAAATGTGGGGAAAGTCAAAGCTCCTTTGACCTATTTAGATAACAAATTACAAAAACCTGCCACACAACTGAAGGAGATTAAAATGGAGAATGCTTCCTTAAGGCAAAGACTAACCAGGCTTGAAGAAAAACAGGAAGATCCTGAAAAAAGATGACACAGGAATAAATAGCACTTCCTGGGGGCATACCAGAAAGGGTGGAAGGAAAAAACATCATCAACTTTCCCCAGAATACATTCTTTGAGGTACTGAATTTGGATCCTGATTTGCCTTCCCTGGAAACTGTTTGTATATGAGGATATACGGAGCCAATCTATCCTCTAGGTCCTAAATAGTGCAGACATCAGCTAGGGCTTGTTCAGTCCAAGGACTGTGCTCACATTTTTGAAGGATTTATTTAAAAGGAGTAATTTCCTTGACAAAAGGTAAGGTTAGGGCCACCACCTTTTTATTCCCCTTCAGACGAGAGCTTACCTTGCCTTTTCTCGAACATTTTGAAAAGCTTGTTCAAACTTTCTCGTCACACCTGACTGTTCAGTGAGAGCCTTACCCTAGGTTTTGTAATTCTGTCACACCTGACAGCTCAGCAAGTGACTTAGCCTGGATTAATAGTATGCGCTTTATACCTCTGCCTCCTGGAGGACAGAAGGCTGGTGAACCAAACAGAAAAGGCAAGCTCACTAGAGCTGGCGGTGTGCACCTGAGTTTTCACAATAACCAGGGCATATGCCAATATTTCCCCTTTCTCAGTTCTCCACCAAAATGTTATACCAATAGAATAAAAACCAGCAGGATCTTATTAAAGGGACAAGGCAAAGATGCCACATTTATTGGGAATACAAAAGAATCAGAATAAACAATCAGTTGATTGCTCATGCCAAGTCACTGGCCAACTAGCCTGGTCATGAGGATGGAGCTGACTCTGGTTCTGCAACCACCCGCCAGGAGCATCGGGTGTGCACCTGACAAGACTCAACTCCACCCTCATGTCAAGGCTACTGGCCAGTGACCTGGCATGAGGAACCTCCAGGCTGGTAACTATAACTACCTTGCAGAACTTTGTTTGAGTGAATGAATGAATGAAATGTTATAGCTATAACTGATTGCTTATTCTGATTCTTTTTGTATTCACAATAAAGGTGGCATCTTTGTCTTGCCCCCTTTAATAATATCCTGCTGGTTTTTATTCTATTGGTATAACATTTTGGTGGAGAACTGAGAAAGGGGGAATATTGGCATATGCCCTGGTTATTGTGAAAACTGCTGGTTTTTATTCTACTGGTATAACACTCTGAGCATGGTCCAGCTTTTCTTCATATAGATACTAGTCATGGTACTACAAGATTCTCAAGATGGAAGTTAAATATACTTCTATTCAGAGACCCTAAATTTCTTCACATGACTGAAACATCCATTACCAATTTATTGCAGGCAAATACAAATGCCATCTCTTCTACTATAACTTTATCGAAAATACTGAAGGCTGTCTTAAAATTTGCATCTGGAAGGAAGGAAGGAAGGAAAGCTGAGGAGGTTGCAAAATAATTAGATGTTGAACTCGCTCATTACCTCAAAATACAAATACTATTGATGTATGGTCCACCCCAGATTTAATGCATGCTTATAGAATTAAACAGCAGCATTATGAATTGGGGGATAAAGCAGGCAAACTCATAGCAAGGAAAATTAAAATGGCTTCCTCTAATAATATATCCCCTTTGCTACAGAACAGTCTTTCTGTACTAGAACCTGATAAAATTAACATATAATTTGAAGACTTTTATGAATCCCTTGACATATCTCACAGTGAGTTAAATTCCAATCTATTTGACAATTTATAAATACATTGTCGCTATCTATCTAGTACAAGTGAAGCAAGCAATTGATTTGCTCAACTTGAGCCAAGAGTCTGGATGTGATAGCTTTCCAGCAGAATTTTATAAGACATTTATCAACCAAATAATACTGATACTGTCAGAAGTCTAATGAAATATTTATAAATGAAATACCATAACAGGGCATGAGGAAAGCGATGATTACCCAAATTCTAAAAAAAGACAAGGTCAATCTTCATTGTGGCAATTGCACCCAATTTCTCTGTTGAACACAGATTATAAAATTCTGACAAAGATTTTCGTTTCACACTTAAACAACAATGCTCCATCAATCATTCATGCAGACCAGGAGGGTTTTATTTGCTACATATTAGGGTCAGACAATACTCAGAACGTGTTCTATTTAATTTGCAAGCCACAAACAACTGAGGCTATCCTAAAGTTAGATGCTGAAAAGACCTTTGATCAAATGGAAGGGCCATACCTCTAAGCAATCCTAAAAAAATTAGGATTTGGACCTAAATTTCTGACCTGGATTGATATTATTTACAAATCACCCCATGTCTTTGTTTTGACTAATGATTTCTTCTCCCCTTTTCAGCTGCATCAAGGAATATATTACGGGTTGCCCTCCATTGCCTCTACTATTTGATACAGCCATAGAACCACTAGTAGCATAAATCAGACAAAGAATTACCACTCCACTGGAAGAATTACCATCATAATAAAGACTACGGGATTAGTCTATAGACAGATGATATTCTTCTCACACTGAAAAATCCTTCCTCTTTGATTCCACCATCATCAACTGCAGTAAACTATTTTGATAAGATATTACAAAATCCTAAAGCAACCAGGGTATAGCACTCACCCCTATGTCAAGCCTCTGTGTTTCAGACATTCTAGAAGATCCACCCTGTTTGAGTAATGCCAAGAATTAGACTGCTGCAGCATTTACAGTGGCCAAAAGTGTCATTTTCCAAAAATGGAAATCTGCTACTCCTCCCACATTCTTTGACTGACTGAGTTAATCAACACTAACCTCATGGAAAAACTGACAATATATAGGGGCACAAAATCCAACTATGAAGACACCTGACCTGATCCTTCATTAAAGCAGCATTACATACTGACTTCAGATAGATTGGACTTCTGATGCTTTATTTGGGGAGGGGGGGGGGAGGAGAGCGAGAACAAAGGGGTGTTAAGGAATTACTAATCATATAATCCTCAGGAATATTTATCTATGAATATTTTGTGCTGTTAAATTCATATTCCTGTTCTGTTTTCTTTGTTGTCTGAAAATAAAACTGAAAACTGCTAACACACTGGGCAGTTGCCTGCAGCTTTACTTTCTTCAGAACTATCTTTGCGGTGTAAATTTCTGCATCCCTTGTCTAAAATTTCTACTGCCATCTGCAGCTTTTCATTGGCTTTATACCTAACAACTGAATCATAAACCATGGTTTAATGTATTTGCTAAAGATAACTGGTTTTCTTGTTTGAGCCAGTCACATTCACTATTACAACAGATGTCACATGCAGTTTTGTATCACTTGCAACTTAAAACAGGCTTTTGCTTGGAACACCTTGAAGGCAATAAATAAAGTTGCCTAGAGTGTTTTGGAGCATTTGTTTGTTTAAAACTAACATGTTACTTTCTCAGCACAATAGTTGCCACCTGCTTAAAAGCTCGGAAATGTCAGTTGTTAAATATACTTTCAGATGTATATTTAAACTTTTATTTATGATAAGAAACATCTTCACTTCTGGACTCAACAAAGTGAAGACAAGGGTGGGTTTTTGGTTTTTTTTAAAGCACAGCTTCTACTACTACTGGAGAAATTACAGGCAAATAGAGTACTTTGACAAATTTTATGGGATTGGCTTCAGATCCAAAAATTCTGGCTAAGCTACAGGCAAAAAATCTTCAACACAGTAAAAATTCAACGTAATATATTGTGATGTTGCACTCCATATGCTTTGTGAATATGATGCAACTGGAATATGCTTTATGCAAAAGGTCTCTTGTAAGGTATCATAACAAAGGTTATAACCTGCTAAATATATTCATCCTATTGTTGTACTTAAAGTACTGCACAGGATTTTTTCAGGGGAAAAAGGCAAAACGCCACATTTATTAGCAATACATTTAATAATCAAATACTATCATATGCATATGATATGTAGCACACTCATGCACTTTCGCACACACACAAACACACTCCATCTTGCTGTTGTTATCAACTGGTTGCTCCCCTTAACTGCACTGGCCAGGTGAATTAGATGGG
>ML677335.1:17833857-18036588 GCA_007922305.1 Dermatemys mawii | reverse complement strand
CCCATCTAATTCACCTGGCCAGTGCAGTTAAGGGGAGCAACCAGTTGGTAACAACAGCAAGATGGAGTGTGTTTGTGTGTGTGTGAAAGTGCATGAGTGTGCTACATATCATATGCATATGATAGTATTGATTATTCAATGTATTGCTAATAAATGTGGCGTTTAGCCTTTTTCCCCTGAAAAGATCCTGTGCAGTACTTTAAGTACAACATTATTTGTATGAATGTATCATTCTTGTATCTAATACTTCATATTTCTAGTTTCACTATGAGGTCCTACTGCAATTATGCAAAATGTGGGCCATTAATTGTATCTTAGGATCTTGATAGCTCCCACTGACTGGGACAATTGGCTGTGAATGGGTTTATTTACATGCAAGCCTTCCTGTGTGCTTGACCAGTTAATGAAGAATGAGATCTTACAGTGACATGTGACCATGTCACAGGATACTGGAATCTATCTTAAATCTGGTGCTTTTCCATTTAGAAGGAAGGGTGGGAACCCAGAGAGACAAAGGATTCATGCCTTATGCCAAAGATATAAAAGGGGGTGGAACAGAACAAAGGGGGCTGCCAGTCATGAGAAATCCCCTAGTTACCACCTGAGCTGAAATGGACCAGAACTGTATAAGAGGAAAAGATTGGGCCCACACTAAGAAGGAGTTTAATCTGTGAAAAAAGCTTATTGGAACATCTCCGAGGGTGAGATTTGCCTGTATTCAGTTAGTTAAATGCATTAGGCTTAGACTTGGATGTTTTGCTTTATTTTGCTTGGTAACTTACTTTGCTCTGTCTGTTCTTACTTGAAACCACTTACATCCTACTTTGAATACTTAATAAAACTACTTTTGTTTATTAGCAAAGCCAGAGTATGTGATTAATACCTGGGGAAGCAAACAGCTGTGTCTCTCTATCAGTGTTATAGAGGGCGGACAATTTATGAGTTTACCCTGTATAAGCTTATACAGAGTAAAATGGATTTATTTCAGGTTTGGATCCCAATGGGAACTGGGTGTCTGGGTGCTGGAGACAGAAATATTTGTGAGTTAGTTTTTAATCAGTCTCCAGCTTTGGGGGCATGATTCAGATCCTGGGTCTGTGTTTGCAGTAGGATAGCGTGTCTGGCTCAACAAGACAGGGTTTTGGAGTCTCAAACTGGTGGGGAAAATGGGCTCAGAGGTAGTTTTAGCACATCAGGTGACAATATATGTGATGGGTTCAGTCTCTGTGACCAAACCCAGCACATATATATTATGGAGAATACCACTCCTTCAGCACAGTACAGACTACCAGCTATTCAACATATTAACTGTAGCTAGCAGGAAATGTACTGTAATATCGCAATTCATTAAAAAAATGTCCTGTCACTAAGTCAAGGCTAGACAAAACACAATGAAAAAGAGATACAGGACAATTACAGTCATTCACTGAAGGAATTTTTTATTTGTGCATGCTGTTTTCATATTCATGTCTCCATTGGCTAATTCAAGACTTTCAAAATATTCAATTCTAAACTCACAGCACAATCCCACTTTATCAAACTCCAATTGCTCTAAGGCCAGTTACAACCTTTGGGTTTACACAAACTGAAGTTCCCCTCCTGTAATGCTTAGAAACTGTGGGGAGTCAATTTCCTGAGCAAACCTCTCCCCCTCTTTTGTGGAAACTTGGCTTGCTCTGTATGTTCAGCGGAGACCCCTGAACCCCTGATTTACAAAGTATGTTCAAGTAGTTTGGAAATACAGGAGTTCTACTGTGTGAGTGTTCTTAAATAGGCAGGTAGAAACACAAATATACACAGAAAGAGAAAATAATTCTTGCATTTATCTTTCCTTAATTAAGACAGAAAAGTTAAGGTTTCACCTGTCTCTCCTTTCCTTCCCAGAAATGAACCATCTTAGTGCTTGTTTATGGGCAGTGGGTCACACAGAATTGGAACTGAGGGCCCAAGCTGCACTATTCAATTCATTTTTCCACTTCGCTATATACTTCGATTTCTTCTGAAAACATCACAATCACACTGAACTAAAATGCAGGAAAAATTAACTAAAAACTTATCATTGCCTTCTGTTGGCAATAGACTTGTTTTTTTCCTGGACCAATAGAAAGGAACGTTTTCATCACCTTTCATTGTCACAATGTAGTCTATTGTTTCTGTTTAACCATGTAGTACTTCTGATGTAAACACAAGAACACTAAGCACATACTATCATGCCAGACAGTGTATAAATAAAAATCAAAGAGAAGGTAATTCTGTTCCATTAGATTAATGGCAGTGCTTTGGATTAAAAGCTTGTTCTGAGCATAGAGAAAAACAAAAGGTAATTTTCTACTTTCTGTGCAGCTACAAAAAGAATATACGTAGATATCATCATACAGAAATGTTCTAACATTTTCAAACAGTGTATGTCTGTTCTATATCAAACCTATAAAAACTGTAAACAGTGAGCTTACTAAGGGCAAACACCATCCCGCTCTGGCTCCCAAAATCCAGAAAACCAAAAGGTACACCATAAAGTTACATAATCATCCTTGCACATAAACATGTCAAACCACTCACACACAATGTCCCTACCCAAGGTAAATCAAAAATAATCAGCCACAGTAACCAAGAAGAGTCAATATTGCGCAAGGCTTATACCTAAACCTTAGAAGACAGGCAAGTATTTCCCCCATTTTACAAATGAGATCACTGAGAAGTTACACAAGGCCATCTCTGGCTGAGAATAGGACCCACATAGCTATAATGGGAGACCCAAGTCTAACCCACTTAATCACCCTGCACTACAGAATGAATGTGCCATATCTAAGAGCAACCACACTAAGGAACAGAACCCAGTTATCTGATTCCCAGGAGTCCATTTTTTTTGTTTAGCAGGTATTTGTTGCAGCCATTGATAGTTTTAATGAAAACCACAGCCCTGAAAGATGTGCAGACACTCTGTGAATCACATTTTAGATGGCATCTTGACAAGGAGAGGAGCATGAAATAGCCAAAAAATCCACATTTATACAATTGCACCTGCTACAAAAGCCTGCAGAGACTGCTTTCTAGATAATAAGAAATAGAGGAGAAAATGTTTGATATTCCTTCCAAAATTTATTCTCTTCTTTCAGTTCATCCAAAATCTTATTTGCAGGGCAGATGCCTGTTCGCTGAATTAATGAGACTTGTGTCATTATATCAGGATTTGTACTACAAATAATATTTAAATAGAGAGGTGACTGACAAAAGAAATACAGAAGAATTGGATATTAATCACTGTCCAAAAAAATAATGCGTTATTTTCACCATGCTACAAGGCTTTCACTAGATTTGTAATCTATGAGGTTTTAGGTCAACCAAACACCTACCCTGCAGTTAATTAATGTACTATATTTATAACTTTACTTTTAAATGAGATTTTAAGGCACAGAATAGAAAAATATCATCTATTAAATATAGCAGTTTATATTAGTATTTCTAACCACAGTAAAACAATTAACTTCTCCAGAGAGATTTTAGCAGGCTACATATATTTCTAATTATAAGTTGTTCAGTAGCTACACACATAAATTAATAGACTGAAAACAGCTGATGGAACAAGTGTCGTGTAACAAGTTCCCAAGAGCAAGCTCTTTCAACACTAGGCACCTCATTTAAGTAACTCTCTCTCATGTTTGTAGTAAGATGAGGCCCTGAAACATGGACCCTGATATTAGAGGCCCAGCATAAGGCCTGAGCTAAAGTAATGGTCAAGACTTTGCTAACATAAAGCAAAGTTAAGCTGTGAGCTAGAGGCAGGCTCTGCTCACAGAAGTTGGCAAGGAAAGGGCTGATGTTGCAAAAGGACACAGATCTAAGATGTACCAGAACACTGGTACATTCCATACAGATAACAAGGAACAAACTGACCCATCCTAAAGACAGAGGCAAAAGGGTAATATGATGGATAGAATTGTTTTGCTCAAACCAACATGTACACGGTGAGAGGCGGCACCTTACGACATAGAGGGGATGTACCTTCCTATGTAGAGGGGATGTACCTCAGTACGTCAGGAGTGACGTGTAACTTGTTTGTACCTGTGTATAAGAATAACAGCCCTGGGGCAGCGTCCCTGTCCAGTCCAGGGGGCAGTGGCGGTCCTGCTGCTGACTGAGCTGAGTCCATTGTACGACAAGCACTGACTCGTAGTATGTCCTGTAGAGTCTACGGGAAACTGCACAGTGCTTCGTATGACAATAAACCTGGCCCGGGTGCCTTCGTACCTTACTAGACTCTGTGGTCTTTGGGGGTTCTCTTGGGTCTGCTGTGTCAGCGATCTGCAGAGCTGAGACAGCACGCAGAGGGAACACGCATGCAGCTGACTGATCTCATCATTGAACAAGAGCAGAACACCACACCGGTAGCTACTGACAACAATGTTGACTCTCATATTCACTAAACACCACTAATGTAAACAACCAACATGTTTATATATCTTTAATAATACATTGCCATTTAATTGGAATAAGTAATCTTTCGATAGAGCATCTGCACAAATTAATTTTCTTTTCACAAGCACCCAACATTTGACAATGCATAAAACCTTGGTATTACGCACTTCTCAACTGAGATCAATAGATTTCAGAACCATTCATGAATTTAATTTTACAGCAATCCTCTAAGGTAGGTAATATTATCCCCATTCAACCCATCAGCCATAGAGAAATAGGGCTCAATCCTAGGTATAACCCAATTGAACTAAACTGGATTACTCACGTAAGTAAGGGCTGTATGATTGGGCTCAAAATGATTGACTTAATATCACATAGAATGTCTGCTACACAGCATGTATAAACAACATGTGAAATCCTGGTCCCATCCAAGTCAATGGGGTTTTGTCATTGCTGATAGGATTTCACTCAGAGTCTCCTGTCATTGAATCTTGACCCTCAGTCACAAGACCATCTTCCTAAAATGGCCATTTTATTCCAACCAAAAGATACTACATTCTCAAAGGTAAAACCGAGTTTGTAAATCCTACAATTCAAACCTGATGTTTTAAGACATTTACTATTGTGTGGCAGCGGTGGTTATTCATAGCATATCAGGGTTGGGAGGGACCTCAGGAGATCACCTAGTCCAATCCCCTGCTCAAAGCAGGACCAACCCCAACTAAACCATCCAACAGATTTTTGCCCCATATCTCTAAATGGCCCCCTCGAGGATTGAACTCACAACCCTGGGTTTAGCAGGCCAACACTCAAACTAGGAGCAATCCTTCCCCGCTCTCCTGGAGCCTCAGCACGCCTGAGCTCCTAGTGAGGGAGGCTGCTCCCGGCCCCTCCCCACTCTCTCGGAGCCACAGAGCTCCTGAGTTCCCAGCGGAGGAGGCTGCTCCCAGCCCCTCACGCACTTTCCCTGGTCTTCAGAGCCTCAGCACACCACGTGAAGCTGCCCGCTCCTCCGGGAGAGCGCTGCAACCTGTCTAGCTCCCGCCGGGCCACCAGCATGGTAAGGGAGCTGCGGGGGGAGTTGTTAAGGGGCAGAGAGTCCCGGGGACAGTCAGGGGCAAGGGGCTGTTGGATGGGGTGGAGGTTCTGGGCTGGGCGTGGGGGGCGGTTGGATAGGGTATGGGAGTCCCGGGGTGGGTCTGTCAGGGGCAGGGGTGTGGATAGGGGTTGGGGCAGTCAGGGGACAGGGAGCAGGGGGAGTTGAGAAGGGGGTGGAGTCCTGGGGAGGCAGTTAGTGTGTGTGGTCTCTGGAGGGGGCAGTCGGGGACAAGGAGCAGAGGGGCTTAGATAGGGGGTAGGGTGCTGGGGGTTATGGTTAGGGTGGAGGGTCTCGGGAGGGGTCAATCAGGGGACAAGGAGCGGGGGAGTTGGATGGGTCTGGGATTCTGAGGGGGGCAGTCAGGGTGCAGGAAGTGTGAGAGGATCAGATGGGGGTGGGGCCAGACTGTTTGGGGAGGCACAGCCTTCCCTGACCCAGCTCTCCATGCAAGTTTTCAACCCTGATGTGGCCCTTGGGCCAAAAAGTTTGCCCACCCCGGTGTAGACAGTAAGGCACTGCTTAGATGAGTAGAGTACATACACACCAGAATTCTAGGGCAGGGTTTTCAATCTTTTTCTTTAGGCCTCCGCACCTCGGCCCCCACCAACATGCTACAAAAACTCCATGGCCCATCTGTGCCACTACTGTTTTTCTGCATATAAAAGCCAGAGCCACACTAGGAGGTAGCAAATAGGGCAAATGACCAGGGCCCCACATAACAGGGGGTCCTACAAAGCTAAGCTGCTTGGGCTTCAGCCCCACGGGGCGTGGCTCAGGGTTCCAGCTTTCTGCCCTGGATCCCAGCAAGTCTAATACCGGCCCTGCTTGGTGGATCCCCTGAAATCTGCTCACAGCCACCAAGAGGACCATGGACCCTGGGTTGAGAATCAGTGTTCTAGGACACATAGCCCACACAGCTGTCTACACGCCCAAGCCATGCCTCCAACTTGCTGTTATTACAGTGTCATGCTGCCTCCCCGTGCTAGAGCCTTCTCCTGGTGCACTGAAAGACTGGCAGGTGGAAGCTGCTGGCACACCCCTCCCCTTGCATTTCCCCTGCAAGAGCCTTTCACTGCTGTGTGTAGTTACACAATGCAGTATGGACACAGCCTGCCTTTCAATGAAGCATGCCCTTCCCACTGCCACAAATGTAGACAAGGCCACAGGAAGTACAGGAGACTATTCTTCCCATATCTTAAACTAAAATTTGCAATGTTGCTAGGGGCTGAAAAAACGCCATTCTAAATTTGTTGTAAATTTTAGGGTTATCCCCGCAAACAATATTTAATTCAATATTCTAATATTCTGTCTCTTCATGTTTGATCAAATATCAGCCCAAAGAGCTTTAAGAATGTATGAAAACATAATTTATTTTCCTGTTTGCTGGTAGTCCCTATTAACTTCTTATCTGTCACAACGCAAAGTGGCAAACTAGTAAGCTAAGCTTTGCTAAGAGCTACAGGAATAGCTTTGTATAAGATGGTAACCTATTTCCAATCTAAGTCTTCATTAATATCTAATATCACAAACCTACTTTTTTCCTCATATCTCCCCATGGGTCTATATACCAGATTTTTGTTTCTTTTTAAATAAGGTAATTAAAAAGTAAAAAGAGCTGTTGAAACAATCCGTTTGTCTTAAATGACTGGTAACCGCAACACATGCAAGAAGAGGGGTTTTGTTCTAAGAGATGCATCACTGGTGTGCATATTTCTTAGTTTTCTGTGCTTCAACAGCAAATTCCTTTCAATGAAGGACTTCAATACAGTTTGTTTTAAAAATATCCATTTTAACATCTGCAAGTTTGAAAGTACACAACTGAGGATATTTATCTATTCATTCGTATTTCTCAGTGACCTTTTGGAGTTTTCATGGTGACAAAATGCTCAGATACAGAAACATATTTTTTAAAAAAATCTATCTGTGATAGAATAAAAACCTCCATATATTGCACAATTAGTTCTACATTGGTAGAGCATGTTCTGCTAGCACTGAAGAAAATAATAAGCCAGAATATTAATCAAAATGATTTTGTTTCTATACCCAGAAGTTAAAACTTCATCTGATATGGCTGCCCACCAGCAAAATACCTCTGTACTTTCACATAGGGTCTGATGTCTGAGCCAGAAGCAAAGGAAGGAATGTGATTCTGAGCACTGTAGAGGATAACACTGAACAGAACGCAAACAGGGCTGACTTGTAAGTTTCCCTCATCAGATGGGAAGCTACACCTCTGGTTATTCTATTCACATGGAAGCTAAATTTGAGTGGCATTGCAAACATGTGTTCCAGGTCCAATGCCACTCAAATGTACACCCCACTACCCACAATGCTGCAGTATTTCCGGCACCACTGATGAGCAATCATTAATCTCATTCAATTTATATCTCAAATATCCTTTTAAATCACAACTTTTTTCTTCCTATTTCCCCATCTAGTTTTCAAATTTTCTTTAGGATTATCTTTCCACTTCTCGTTCAGATACCTCCCTCCACTTTCTGTCATCATCCACTTTCCTCGTTCCTGCCTTCCCAACTCATTTATTTGGCCCCACATTTTCTTCATTTCTCCTAAATTCAGTGGTCCACCCGTCCACTTCACTACAGAGAGACACAAGAGGAGAAGGTGGTGACAGAGCCAATCATTGCACCTAGGATCTTTTTCCGGAGGCAGCTGGGAAATTAATGGGAGACTTTGTGTCTTTCTATCCTGGTCTTCTGTGGGGAGAGTTCCTTTTTTCCCTCTCCCCTGGGAAAGAAAGGAAACTAAAAGAGGAAAATCTTGTAAGAATAGGCAGACATTTCTCTATTCAGGTGCTGATGCTACTCCACAGACTAGTGGGAAGGCTGAGAATTCCAGAAACTTCAGAAGAGACAACAGCTCCTCCTGACACTGTTGTTTCAGACTCCAGGGTCGGGAGAGTCCTCATTTCACAAGCCATTAAAAAGAGTGAAAACTGTACCTCTGATCCCTCAGGCAAAGGAAAAGGAGCAACAAAGGGAAAAGAGCTCTCCCTCTCTTTGCTTTTGCCAGAAATAGGGCAGCTAAGCTCTATACCAGCATCTTGAGAAGATCCTCTTTAAAAATAAGATGGTTCAGACAGCCTGTATGGTTCCTTGAGTACGCTGTGAAACATCAAACATGATGAAGCACAAATGCCTTCAGTCTCATGTGAAGTGCCATTTTAGAACAAGCGTATCCTGTGGCAGTGCCTTAATGTACAACCACACAAGTCACAACTGCTGTAAGACAAGATCACGATGCACATAGTATGGGGTTTTTGGTATAGAAATTCATAACTTATATTATGAGAGGGGAAACTGTAAGCCTGAGAGGTAGTAGAATAACTTTGGAGAAAGGACTGTTGCTGAGCTCTGAATGAACTAAGGATTCCAGAATTATTATACCTTTACAAGCCTACTAATTAATCCCAGGGCAATAAATTTACTAGCTTCCAAGGCTAAACTCATGGAGCTTGTATCTTGGCAAGTGAATTCCTCAGAATTTTTCATTTTATTCTAAAAATGGCCCCAGAAATTAAATGCAAGAATCAAGAGTGTTTTCAAACCAAAACTCCAGATTCAAATATTCCTGAGTTTATAAATTGTTGGGGGTGACAGTTGTTTTCAGGGTAGTGTCAGAATCTAAAGTCAGATCCAAATCTCATAACTGAGTTGTATCTCCATAATAGACTGATACAACACAATTAACACAACACTTCCACATACCACCCGCTCTTCCCCTCTCCTCACCACCGGCTCAAAGTTATTAGAGTATATGTGGACAGAGATCAAAATTCAGAGCTGAATTTTGCATTTTTGATCCATCTTTACAAAAACTATTTGTGCAACATAAAATTTTCAAGGCCAAGCACTCAAAATAATAAAACAATTTTTATTTTTTTCTCCCACAAGTTAACTATGCCAAATTGCACTTGCATAGTATTTTCCACTTCATCTCTTGAAAAATGTAAACGTTCGGGTATTGTTCATTACTAGCGCCTACTATAAAACACAAAGGACATGTAATTAAGCCAACTTATCATCACAGTAGAAACCTTAACTTATCACATTTCCTGACTTGAGTATTTCATTTCAAGACCTTAATGTGGCACTAGTAATAGGGAGGCTCTAATTTAATTATAAGTAAGGTGATTCTGGATTATTATAAATAGGCTTTTCCTGCCCAACACTTCAAATTACTTCATAAGTCTGCATTCTGGCAATTTGTTTTATAAATGTTAGACTTGTGCTACCAAAATAGTCACAGAGTTATGATTCATCATCAAACTGTTAAATGCAATTGACCAATTGTGTGTGAAGTCTATAATTGTTTGAAAATACAAGAGGTAAGTTACAACTTAAGCATCTGACTCTACAGCTTACTCACATCATTGATACCATTCAGTTCAAGGGAACTGCCAGTCAAAATCTTGAGACCAAGATGGCTAGAGTATAGAAAAAGTCATCCTGAGAAGTTCTGCAGCTCTGGCAATACAACTACTTGTCTGATTGTCTCTTTAGCAAAATAGTCTTTGATCATGCATTAACTAAGTTTTAAGAAAATCTGAAAATAAGAACAGATTCCTAAATGTAAGACTTGTCTACAGGTTGGGGTAATTTGTGGGGTGTGATTTCTAAAGAGCAGTAACGTGTTGCACGTTATTTGGTCCATGTAGACTCTGCTGGTGCATTTTAACGAAGTGTTGTTTGAAACACTATGTACATTAAAGTGCACTAGTGCACACCAGCAGGGCCTATATCAGAGGTAGGCAAACTTTTTGGCCCAAGGGCCACATTGGGGTTCCAAAATTGTATGGAGGGCTGGGTAGGAAAGGCTGTGCCTCCTCAAACAGCCTGGCCCCCGCCTCCTATCCACCCACTTCCCGCCCTCTGACTGCCCCCCTCAGAATCCCTGACTCATCCAACGTCCCTCCCACCCCCGCTCCTTGTCCCCTGACCATCCACCTCCCAAGAACCACTGACCATAACAGTCCCCCTCCCCCAGACTCCACTCCCTATATGGGGGGAGGCAGAACAGCAGGGGAGGGGCCGGAGGCTAGCCTCCCTGGGAGCTCAGGGGCCAGGCACGATTGTCCTGCAGGCTGGATTTGGCCCACAGGCCGCAGTTTTCCCACCTCTGGTCTACACAGACCAATTAATGCACAACACTTAATGTGCTTAGAATCACCCTCCTCCCCTAAAGATCACATTATCCCATTATGTAGAAAAGGCCTTAGATTGTCTACAGATGACAAATGTTCCTAAGCAGTCTGAATGAGCTATGTGAACAATGAAAGATCTTAAAGAGATGATAATAAAAGACAAGTGACTATTTGGTGAATATGGCCATGTCAATTCATTCGTTTTTTAGTATAGCATTTATGATTCTAACCGTCACTGTGAGTTAGGTCAGCCATTTTATAGCAGGGACCTGGCAGATAGCGACTGCATCTACCACTATAAAGTTTAACCAGTAAAATTTCTGCCCGCCTTCAGCTGCTGACATTAGTATGTCACTTGACTATGTTTGTATTTAGATGCCTTTGATGGTGCAGCACATCCTCACAGTGACAAATTGTTTCCTGCATTGTAGGTAGACAGCCTAGCGAACACTGTGCCACTTCCAGAAATTTTTGTACTGAATTGTAGGATACCAGTGCTGCTCTTGGTGAATTAGGAGAGCTGGGGTCAAATTCCCACAATTTCCTCTGTTCCAGCCCATAATTTGTTCTTCTTCACTCTGGTTTTCAATCTCTCTGCCATGTCACCATCAGAAGCACAGCCACTGAGCAGATCAGTAGAGCAGTCCTTTCTGTTTTAGCGCCAGAGTGACTGATTCTCCTGTATGCGTGAAACTACAACTACCATCACAGCAGGATATGCAACAGTGAAAATGAGAACTGAGAAGTGGATGATTCAGAGTGAATGACAGTTGCTGGCTGCTGCATGCATTCACTGAGAAGCTACACACGTAGAGCAGCACTTGTTGGTCTGTGAAGGGATGACCAGCAACGGCTTCAGAACTTTTGGAAGAGGAAGGCCATGGCTCACAACTCCACGACTGAGCTCACATCACTAGTCCAGCACAAAGGCATTGAAATAGAGCTGCTTTGACAATTGAGAAAAAGGTGGTAATCATGCTCTGGAAGCCTGCAATTTGGCAGTGGACAATCAGTATGGTGTTGGAGCATCTATGGTGGGGGACAGTCATTATCCAGGTGTGCAAGGCCATTACGTGTGTCCTGCTGCATGATTGTTACTCTGGATAGTATACAGGAAACAGATGGATTTAATTGGCTTCCTTAATTGTTGTGGAGCACTAGATAGGACGCATAATCCACATTTGCTGGTGTCCTTGCTTCAAAGACTACATAAACATAAAGGGGAGGGGTTGGTTGTTTACAGATATAAGACCACTGGAGACACTGTACTGACATTAACATTGGGTGGTAAGGGAAAGAACACAACACTTAGATTCTTAGAAATACAGATTTTTTTAAAAAAAGTTCCAAGCAGGGATGTTTTTTCTTTATAAGTTTCGTTCCCCAGCCTCATTTTTTATCTCCTTTGCAATGTCTGAATAAACATCTATTATTCCTGCAGGAATTCTGCAGCTGGGATAGCACTGCCACATGCCCATAGAGGCTGAGAAATCCAGAGCTTCTTTCCTGAATCAGTGAGCAACATGCAGCTTCACATAAGGCCATATTGCTAAGCATGCAGGAAGAGACACATTTCCAAAATATGCTGGGGATTTTATGGGAAAGAGGGAAGGTGAGCTTCCGGACACTGTGACGCCAGGGCAGAAGAGTTCAAACCGTCCAGAACCGTCACTGCCACAAGGATAGTGGAATTGTGGGATTGCTGCTGGTACAGATAATGCAGCATCCACACAGGCACTGTACCAGTGGAAGAGTGCCAAGAGCCGGAGGTAGTTTAAATTGATCAACAGAAGTTCACGGTTTGGTAGCTGATGGTCAGGAGCAAGAAGAAAGGCAGGCATGAAACGGGACTCAAAATTGAGTGTGGATTCACAAGGCTGTGCCAACAGAAGGCAAGTTTTACTGGTAAAACTTGGTAATGTAGACTAAGCCTACAAATAAAACAACAGCTCTACACTAGTGGAACAATAGAATTGATATCTGGTGAATCATTGCTTGTTAATGACCCTCTGAGACACTGCACTCCATATGCTTTATGAAAATATGCTTGGAATGTGAATATAATGTAACTGGAATATGCTTTATGCAAAAGGTCTCTTGTAAGGTATCATTACAAAGCTTACAATGTACTGAGTGTGATCATCCTATTTATATAAATGCATCATCATTGTACCTGAAGTTAGAAATATGAAGTATTACTCTGAATTCCTATTGTAACGATGCAAAGTGTGGGCCATTAATGGTGGCTTGGAATCTTGATGGCTCCCATTAACTAGGGCAATTTGTTGTAAATTACTCTGTTTACTTGTAAACCTTCCTGTATACCCTTGGATGCCAACTAGTGAGTAATGAAGTCCCACAGGACATTGGAACATGTCACATGATACTGGAATCCATCTTGAACCTAGTTTTTTTCCATTTGGAAGGAAGAGTGGGAACCCAGAGAGAGACAAAGGATTCCCGCCTTATGCCAAAGATATAAAAGGGGGTGGAACAGAACAAAGGGGGCTGCCAGTCATGAGAAATCCCCTAGTTACCACCTGAGCTGGAACTAACATTTATGAGTTTACCCTTTATATAGGGTTAAACTGATTTATTTGGGGTTTGGATCCCATTGGGAGCTGGGCATCTGAGTGTTGGAGACAGGAACACCACTTAAGCTGTTTTCAGTTTAGCCTGCAGCTTTTGTGGGAAATTGTTCAGACCTGGGTTAGGGTTTGTATCAGGCAAGCTTGTCTGGCTCAGAGCAGATAGGGTTCTTAAGTCCCAAGCTGGCATGGGAAACAGGCTCAGAGGTCGTCAAAGCACTACAATTGGCAGTTCCCATGGGGTTTTCTGTGATCCAACCCATCACATGTCTAATCCAGGATGATGTTATTAGAAAAGCAGTTCCAAAACTGTGGGTCGCAACCTCAAATGGGGTTGCAGCGATCATTGCTGTGCAGAGCACATCATGCTGCTCCATACAATGTGAACTTGTATGTACAATCCTGTGCACAAGAAGACCTCACATACACACCATACACATAAGGTCACACTATGCAGAGGACACCGTTTTTCCATGCAGCATGACCTCACACATGGTGATGCAAGGTCACACTGCGGAGGACGCCATTTTCTCTTCATGAGATCTCACTCATATGGCTTGCATGAGGTTATGTTGTGTGAAGGATGCCCTTTTTTCTCTTCATAATGGCATCCTCCATGCTGTCTGGGGCCCCAGCAGGAAGTAATTCAATAAAATGCGGTCTTGCTGACAAAAAGTTTGGGAACCGCTCTTCTAATAACTTTATCCTGGTTTAGACAGTAATAGGTAAAATATTGCAGTAGTATATCTTTACTACTTTGGATCAGGTCCATGACGGGTAAAAAGAAAACATAACATTTAAAAAACGAGAACACTGAGGCCTATAATTATAGCTATATTTAACATATTGAACAGATTTCTGAAATCAATATCGTTGCTACCTGTCAATGAAAACCATAAAAGCATATACTTATGTTTGACTGAAAATGTTCATTAGTGAGAATGGCAGTACCTCTAAAACAAGCAGCACTGATGAGAGAAGGCTGAACAAGCATAGGTCATTTTAGAAAGTCAAAATCTAATTGGTATAGTACGACTGTTATACAGTGTCATTGTTATATATGGTCAAATCAAGGCCACTTAGGGCAAATGAAAAGCCCCAAATAGCTCATTTAATTTGAAGCTGAAGTGGCACAACTTAGATTGATTCCCTCCCCCCCACAATGTAGACCAGACCCAAATGAAGAACTGTAAGAGAAAAGAGCTAATTTCAAACAAGTGGTCATTGTGGATGATTGGAGGTCAAAGACTCAAAATGCATTCCTCACTCTCCGTCTTCAAAGGAAAAGCCTACATGGGTAGTAGTTAGCCTGTGAGCTGGTTTTCTGTGACAAGAAGCTACAAGGATGGATTCAGGGAAAGATCCTTCTGTTTGGACTCTTACAAGGAAGTGTACCAGATGTAAAGTAAAGATCCCCAGAGACAAACTAGTACCCTGAAAAGACTTTGGGAAACTGGTAGTTTATTATATCACTGCCACTATTTTGAATTACAAACTGTGACTCATTTGTGTACATACTTTACCTGCTTTCACCTCTCAGTAATTCTCACTTCCTTTCCTTAGCAAATAAACCTTTAGTTAGTTTTTACTATATAATTGGCTACTAGTGTGGTTCTTGGTAGAAGATCTAAAATACCAGTTGATCTGTGATAAGTGACTAGTCTCTTGGGACTGGGAGCAACCTGGTGTGGTATTTTTTTTTTTAAGAGACCTATTATCAGAAAGTCCAATTTCTCCGGGTGGCAATAGAGAGAGAAGATTCTAAGGGGACTGTCTCTGACTCCATGGTAAGACTGGTATGGGTGATCCAGGAGTTCACATTTGTTACTGGCTTAGTGAAATCTAATGATAGAACACACTATTATCTTGGAGTGTCTGCCCTGTTCTCTGACCATCTACCCTGAAGTAAGCACTCATAGTTGTGAGCCACCCCAAAGAGCGCGACAGACACTAGATATTAGAGTAGATTATTCCTCTTTTGTATTGCAATAGTCCCCAAACACCCCAATCAAAATTGCTGTTAGATGCTATATAAAAGCATAGGAGGTGCCCCTAAGAGTTACCAATTTAAGATGCAATAAGTGTGCATAATGCACAACAGGAGTGAAAATGAGTGGCAGAATGAGCGTAAAAATGATACAATGATAAAGATACCATTTCAGCAAGTGTCAAGTTCCATTAAGCTATCAAATGATTTGGACATTTGTTCACCTTTTCCTAAAGAAAATGATGTAAAAAGTTATGAAATTAAACCAACTCATTTCCAGTACTAACAGATATGTCATTTGAAACACCCTATTACACCACTATTCTAAATCTTTGGATTAAATTTTCACCAGAAACAAAGATAAATATTGTCCATATGTTTTTCAGCTATCATTATTTTTGAAAATTGGGGAAGTGTGCAACAATTAGCTGGCAGTCTTCAAATTGAGTACAAATCATTTAGCAACAAGAGCTCAAAACAGAATGTATTGCCAGATATGCAGCCATATCTAGTATCAAATCTTTCTATTTACCAGGGAAGGAAATGTGTCTCTTTTACAGGATCTCTGCTTATATGTTCCGCGTGCTGAACTTACATTCATCTTTAATTAGCAGATGACTAAATTATTCATAGCATCTGTCTATGAAAGGGGAACAGAGAAGTTAAATTAACAGGGTGCTAATGGCTGCTGTTGCCTAGAGAAGAGAATATGTTCCATCGTTAATATTTATGTAACTGAAAAAGTTGGTAAGGATTTTTAATGAGTCTTTGATGAAGACAAGATCAAAGTTTTATGGAGGTTTGTCCAGAACAGTCTCATTGCTACTATTCTTCAGAAAACAGTAACTTAAAATAATTAGCCCCTGCCACTAGTAATCTACTTAAATGTGAGGGATGCAAAGAAAACCATCAAAATTCCTTTAATGTTAGCAACATGTTGAGCAAGCAAATTTAAGTGTTTTTCTATTTATATGTTTTGTATCTTTGTAATCAATATTGCTGTACATTGACCCTATTCACTGTAATACTAACTGAGTCACTAATATATACAGCAGCCTGCACAACATGTGGCCCGCACAGGCTCACTGTGCGGCCCGCGGGGGGTGAGTAGGGGCGGGGCAAGCCGTGGGGTGGGGGGAAGTGGATGGGGGCAGGGCGGGGCGGGGCTTTTCGGCCCGCAGCTGGGTTTTTTGCAGTAATATGGCCCTTGCTGCTTTCCGAGTTGTGCAGGCCTGATATACAGGTACAGTAACTCCTCGTTTAAAGTCATCCCAGTTAATGTTGTTTCGTTGTTACGTTGCTAATTAATTAGGGAACATGATCATTTAAAGTTGCGCAATGCTCCCTTCTAACAGCGACAGCTGCTCAGCAGGCTATCAATTGCTGGCAGTTCAATTGCCCAACAGGCTGTCAATTGCGGGATATGTTCCTTCCCCCACAGCAATGTGCTGTTCCTGCCTTCTGCTTTGGAGCTGCTTCCTGAGACTCGTGCTGGAGGGAGAAGGGGAAGGTGGGGGGGCTAATGTCAGGGTGTCTCCCTCCCCCCGTTCCTGCACCCTGCTTACTCCATCTTCCATAGAGCAGAGGGGACACACGGAGAGCAGCTGCAGGTTTGCTGATCTAATTAACCGGGCAGTGAGTATACTTTTGACCCCACTCTTGATACCTAATTGAAGTGCGCATTTCTATCTCTATCTCTCAGAGTCTGTTTCTGCCCTCCCTTCTTTCCTGTTGCATTTTAGAGTGTGAGTGTTAACCCTTGAGGGGTTAAATTGCTAGTTCATTTAGCAAAGTGGTTCTGAAACTTTTGTATTGGTGACCCCTTTCAAATATCAAGCCTCCGAGTGGGACACCCCCCCTCCATAAATTAAAAACACTTTATAATATATTTAAAACCATTATAAATGCTGGATTCAAAGCAGCGTTTGGGGTGGAGGCTGACAGCTCACGACCCCCCATGTAACAACCTTGTGACCCCCTTAGGAGTCCTGAACCCTAGTTTGAAAACCCCTGATTTAGCAGTAAGGCATTCCCTGGAAAATATCCCACCCTCTGATTCCTCCACCTCAACCAAGCTTCACAATCATCATCACTATGTACCAGTATCAAATTGTTTGTTTAAAACTTATACTGTGTGCGTGTGTGTGTGTGGATACACAGACAGACAGACAGAGCAGCTGAAATGCTCTACAAAAAGAAAAGAAATTGAGGTTTTGACCTTTTCTGATGTTAATGTAAATAGGGAGGGTTAGGTTCCAGGGAAATTTTTTTCACCAGACAAAAGACATATTGTAGAGCATCTCAGCTGCTAAAGTCACACAGCAAGAAAAGCAGAGCTGGTAACAGAAGCCAGGCATTATCTGGCTCACAGTTTGGTACCCTTTCCAATGGATCACACTGGTGCCAGCAGCAAGAACTGCAAAGGCTTGCTTATAAAGGCTTGCTTATAAAGAACAATTACATTTTATTTATATCTGGTTTTTGGTCTTCTATTTCATCAATATATTAATATTAAGAATATTTTCATACGTAACCTGCCTTAGAACAAAGAATTTGCTACATTAAATGCTGTAGTTTCTCCCTACAAGCAAAAAGTGTGCATAATGCAAAAAGCAAGGTGACTGGAAATGTCTAAGCATATTGCCTTGATTTTCCATCATATTCTCTATTGAGCCTATACTTTTGAATCAAAGCTTTGTTTGAAGAAACCATCCAGTACAGATTCTAGAACAAATAGTGATACTGAATTAATTAGTACAATGGTTCTATATATGGGTGTAGGTAGAGGAAAATAAGACTCAAACTGCTTCTAGACATGTATTGTACGAACTGCAGCATCAAAAAGCTGAATGAATGCCAATTAACTAAAAAGTTGAAGTCAAAGAAAGCAGTCCTCCAAACTTTGGACAATTTTAATACTGATTTATAGTAGTAGATAAAATATTACCCAAAGTGATGGCAATGGTGCAACTAAACTCAAAAAATACCTCTTGAAAGGCAAATTGAGATCAAAATTACAGGTAAGACATCTGTAATGGGGTGGCACTCACCTCACTCGAGCGCCCCCTGGTTCGGGTGTGCGCCTGCATCTCTTTCAGTCTGTGGTGATCCCTGCCAGCACTTTCTCAGGCAATCTCAGTGACTTGGCCCTCTGGCCAAGTCAATACACAGACTGTGGGCTTTCAACAAAACAAAACTATTTCCAGGATAAACAGTTCAATGATAAAGTCTCAGTTTGCAGTCTTTAAACAGTCCCACCAGCCCTGGTATTGAGCCATACTTCCTGGAGGCAATAGTTTTGCCCTTTCTGGGCCCTTTTGGTCCCAGTTCTCCAGCTGGGCCACTAAATATCTCAGTTACCCTTCTGGGGTATATTAAAGACCAATACAGTTCAATGTTTAGTAAATTGCTGGTCCTCCTCAGGGCCTTCAGTCTCCTCTCTGGAATTAGGTGGAACTTTCTCCTCAGGAAATATGCCACTCCATCTGTGGCTGGTGAAGAGGGGACCAGGCATGCCCACTACTCCAGGTTCCAGCCCAGGAATCTATGGCTAGCAGCCACATGCCGCTGTGTCTCCTCTCGGTGTCTCACAACGCTGCTGTGATTCCCTGGACTACTTCTCCATGGCCCCTTCACTTTCATGAATGCTTCACCCTTACCACAGGGCTGAAGTCTTGCACTCAGTTCCAGCAGCCAGCCAAGAGCTCTCTTTTGCTCCCCTGGTCCCTGCCAGCACTCAGCTGTCCATGGTATTATAGCTCCCTTACTATACCAAGTTTCTTTGCCATTTCTCTTAATTATGCCATTGAAGCCTCCCCAACTTCTACCCCAGGGCAACAAAAAAAACCCACTATTCCTTTTCTCCCTCATAACAATTATTAAACATTTTGGATTTAGAAAGTCTTATGCCAATATTTCAAACCTGGATGCCTAAACTTATATTCCTAGATCTATATTTAGACACCAAGATAAATGTGGCCTAATTTTCAGAAGTGTGTCATAAGTCATAATGGCATCAGTGGGTGCTGCATGCACACAGCATATCTGAAGATTAAGCCACTTCTATTTTAGCACTCTAAGATTTAGTAGTCTACCCTTAGGCAATGATGGTTTCCAAACACTGGCTTTAATGTTCACAAAACAGGGCTGTACAGGTCTCAGAGCTGTAATTTTGATCGTGGCTCATAAAGATTATGGATTCTGTTGTTGCTTGACAAGCTGGTTCCTTAAATCACAGGACTGTTAAACTTCATTGAATATTAAGAATGACCAATACAAACGCAGGGATCAGCAACCTTGGCACGCAGGACCGCAGGGTAAGCACCCTTAGCAGGCACCGCCGGTTTGTTTACTTGCCGGTTCGCCGATCACGGCTCCCATTGGGTGCTCTGGTCCAATGAGGGCTGCGGGAAGTGGTGGCCAGCACTGTGCTGCTTCCCGCAGTCCCCTTTGGACCAGAGCACCGAACGGCAGCCACTGGGAGCTGCGGTCGGCAACCTGGCAAGTAAACAAACTGGTGGGACTCGCTAAGGGTGCTTACCCTGCGGTCCCACGTGCCAAGGTTGCCAATCCCTGAACTAATGGCTTTAACCCAGGCATGGGCAAACTTTTTGGCCCGAGGCCACATAGGGGTTGCAAAATTGTAGGGAGGGCCAGGTAGGAAGTCTGTGCCTCCCGAAACAGCCTGGCCTGCTCCCTATCCAACCCCCTCTCACTTCCTACCCCGACTGCCTCCCTCAGAATCCACTACCCATCTTCTGCCATAATTAAAATTGACTATATACTCCAGCTTTTTGTTTTCTGAGGCCTGGTCTACACAGTTTTTGAGCTGGTATCACTGTTTTGGTTACAGTTGAGTATAATTTTTTTTTTAATTTAGTTGTACCAGTACAATCCCTACTGTGGAGACAGTTATGCTGGTATGTATATGCCTTGTAACAGACAGTATGGCTCATTCTCCTTATCGTATGGGAGTAAGTTATACTGATTGTAACTATATCCACACTAGAGGCTGTACCAGTTTAACTTTACTGACATAAAGAGGTAACATTCATGTGTTTAAATAAGCCCTTATCCAGTTTCTAATCCATGACATTACCTCTCACATGATAGCTATCTAATTTCCTTGTTACCATCTGAGGAATTCTAAAAAATTCTAACCAGTGACATAATCTTCTTTTGCAGAAGCTGTGTTGGTTTGCCCCATCATCATGTTTAATCAAGGAGGTTTACTATTCAACTTTTTAATATCAGCCACTTTTCCTGGTGCACAGACTCCCTAAATTGCCATTCCCTATTACCTTTGGAGAGTGATAAAAAGCACTTGCTACCATACACTCCTGTAGTATAGTACACAGTTTTAATGACATTGCATATTACCGATTGCTCGGATACTTCATTCCTAAATCCCTTCAAAACTCTGATATATATAATCCAATCCTGGTTATTTGGTGCTATTCTTTTTTTAATTTTTTTTGTTCAAGTACCTCCTCTTTTGACAACAACATCTATCATCATCTGAAGAGGATAGATTATTACCATAACTTCTATGGTGAAGACTAATGCAAAGAAATCATTTAGCTTTTCTGCCAGTGCCCTTACCCTTCTCAATTACTCCCCTACGTCCCCCGAAGTTAAGCAGATCCACTAATTTGACTGCAGGATTCCTCCTTTTGATTCATTTAAATTTACTGTTATTTATTTATGTCTTTAGCTTATTGCTATTTAAATTCCATCTTAACCTTCTTAATTTCCAATTCACATTAGAAGTTAAAGATAAAACATTAGTGAAGGTTTCTCAAAAATGGTTTTGTTAGGTCTCATTTCTATCATAGGAAGACTAGTGTTAGTCTACATTTCTGATTTTTTCTTCACCTTATTTTAAATTAATACTCAATACAGCAGGCAACATAGGAAATGTATATGACAAGAGCTAGTTGTCTCCTTCATCTTTCTAATACGGAAAACAGCTGTCAAAGCACCTTATATTCTGCCCTGACAGGACTCTGAGCACTGGAGAGTTAGTCATAACATTCTGAAGCCCTCAGAAAGCTGCACTATTACTATGAATTACTGCAATATGATAAGGGGACTCAAACAAGATTTAACCACTAAAATATCTTAGTTTGACTTTTAATGGTGTCATGTTTCATGATCAATGAACTACATGTGGAACTGCCTGAGAGAAAATGAGTTTGAGCTCAAAACATGCCATTCTACACACAAAATTAACATACTGAATTCTCAATAAAGAAAACCAGTTGGTTAAAATGTACTGCCTACTTAAAATCGAAACTATTGCCCATGTGACTATTTTCCGTTATGAGAGTTACAAAACAAGGAGGACACTAAAGTAAACTTGCTTCCCACTAAGCCACATGCATAGACCAGTCAAATATTGCTTTTTTTTATATAACACAGAACAGCTTCAACTGAATAATTAATGAACTTGCAAGTCTTGCCTCACAGATTATGCTATATAAGGAAACATTTTAAAAGGTGAAAACTGCAAATGACTCCATGAACCGAAAAACTAGTTAAACATTCACAACTTCAAGACACTCAATTTGATCCTCGGAGCAAAAGAGCACCGTTAATAGTGAGAGGGGATGTAAGTTTCAGAAGTCTGTGAAGGCACAAGCCTATACATTTGGTTTAAAAGACTTGACGAAATCAGACCTTGATCCTAGACAGTATTTCACTATTATCTTACGTAATATTTTTGCTATACACCTTTTCACAAGATACTACAATACTTCCAAAGTACTTCTGAATTTTGCACCAAATAATTATTCATTTACAATATGAGGTCCACCTTTACCACAGCAACTACATGCTGAGAAAGCACACCTACGGAATTCAAAAGAAATAGTGGTTATTTAACCACATCAAGTTTGGGTTTAGGAATCTTATTATTAGTATTGCTTTATTTCTTCGTTTTCAGGTGAACCATAACCATCTTGTGCCCCATCACCCGGAGAGAAGTAGGAGGCAGTTTGGGATTGTGAGATAAGAACATAGTTGTAGGAGAAAAACCCACCCTGTTAGCAGTGAAATGGTTAACAATGTTGCCATGTAAACTGTCATTGTTATAGTTCAGATTTAATACCCCATTTATATGACTGGAGCAGTAAACACATCAGCTTTTGTTTCAAGCTGTCTAGAGACTCATGGAGATATTTTCAAGGTATGTTGTAACTATAAGGACTAGAAACGTATAGAAACTCTGCCCTAACAAGTTGAGGCTTGTAAAAATTATTCATATTTTATAAAACATAAAAGCTGGAGTAAAAAAAATTAGTCGTTTTCCTCTGAATTACAGAGAAACTGAAAAATTCTACTTTACTTCTAATTAACCTCACTGAGACACTTAACATTTACTAATCTGTAGCAAATTGTGACTAGTTAGAAAGTTTGTCCCTAATTACTGTATCTTCCTAATCCACCTCTTTTCAATACAGATTCTGGTAGGTACTATCTTATATATAGATATGTAACTAAAAGTACACTTTCTGTGTCACTCCTCGCAAAAGAATAAATGGATACAAATCTGACATCAGAAATCATAACATTCAAAAACCAGTAGGAGAACACTTCATACCAAAAGGACAAAAGGTAAAAAATCCATTATAATCTACATACCACACAGACTATGCTGAAAGATTGTGCCACACACACTAAAAGAAACTGCAGAACCACCTGATCAACATCCTATACAGCAAAAAAGGGAAAGATTAAATATATTAATATCTCAAAATTGGATATTCTCAAACAAAAAAAAAAAACACCTTTCACACAAACTTCCTCATGGCTGGACTTTACAAAAACTAGACAAGCCATTTACAACACACACTTTGCTTCTCTACAAAGGAAAAAGGACACTAAACTATCTGAACTGTTACATGCCATAAGGACCCACAACAGTGGTTCCCTTAACCCATCCAACAGTATTGTTAATCTTTCCAGCTATACTCTTAACCCAGCAGAAGATTCTCAGCGCCTCTCCTTTTGCCACTCCAGGCCCATGAACATGATACAGCTCTGTGGTGACCTAGAATTCTACTTTCAATATTTCCAACACACCTCTGAACAACATATTAACCCACAGAAACCTTCCTACTAGCAGTACCAAAACAAGGATTCTGCGTGGACTACTCCTGAAGGTCAAAACAACAGACTGGACTCCTATACAAAGTGCTTCCGTCGACGTGCATGGGCTGAAATTGTGGAAAAGCAGCATCACTTGCCCCATTACCTCAGTCATGCAGAATACAACACCGTCAACAGCCTCAGGAACAACTCTGACATCATAATCAAAAAGGCTAACAAAGGAGGTGCTGTCGTCATCATGAATAGGTTGGAATATGAACAAGAGGCTGCTAGCCAGCTCTTTAGCCCCACATTCTACAGGTCATTATCCTCTGATCCCACTGAGGATTACCAAAAGAAACTACACCATCTGCTCAAGAAACTCCCTGAAAAACCACAGGAACAAATCTGCACAGACACTCTCCTAGAACCCCAACCAGAGGAATTCTATTTGCTACTCAAGATCCATAAACCTGGAAATCCTGGACCCCCACCTCCATCATCTCAGGCATTGGTATCCTAACAACAGGACTGTCTGGCTATGTAGACTCTCTCCTCAGGCCTTATGCTACCGCACTCTCAGCTATCTTCGAAACACCAGCAACTTCCTGAGGAAACCACAATCCACTGGTGATCTTCTAGAAAACATAATGTTGACCACTATTGATGTAGAAGCCCTCTACACCAACATTCCACACAAAGATGGACTACAAGCCATCAGGAACAGTATTCCCGATAAAGTCACAACAAACCTGGTGGCTGAACTTCATGATGTTGTCTTCATCCACAACTATTTCACATTTGGGGACAATATATACCTTCAAGTCAGCAGCACTGCTATGGGTACCCAGTATGGCAACATTTTTATGGATGACTTAGAACAACTCTTCCTTAGTTCTTGTCCCCTAATGCCCCTACTCTACTTGTGCTATATTGATGACATCTTCATTATCTGGACCCATGGAAAAGAAGCCTATAAGGAATTCCACCATGGATTTCAACAATTTCCATCCCACCAACAACCTCAGCCTGGACCAATCAACACAAGCGATCCACTTCCTGGACATTATAGTGCTAATAAGCAATGTTCACATAACCACCACCCTATACTGGAAACCTACTAACATCTATACTTACCTACATGCTTCCAGCTTCCATCCACGTCATGCCACACGATGCATTGTCTACAGCCAAGCTCTAAGATACAACCACATTTGCTTCAATTACTCAGACAAACACCTATAAGATCTCTATCAAGCATTCTTAAAACTACAGTACCCACCTGCTCAAGTGAAGAAACAGATTGAGGGAGCCAAAAGAGTACCCAGAAGTCACCTATACAAGACAGGCCCAACAAAGAAAGTAACAGAACGCCACTAGCCATCACCTTCAGCCCTCAACTAAAACCTCTCCTGTGCATCAAAGATCTACAACATATCCTGAAAGACGATCCCTCACTCTCACAGATCTTGAGAGATAGATCAGTCCTCGTTTACAGACAGCCCCCCAATCTGAAGCAAATACTCACCAGCAACCACACAACAAAAACACTAACCCAGGAACCTATCCTTTCAACAAAGCCAAGTGCCAACTCTGTGTACATATCCATTCAAGTGACACCTTCATAGGACCTAATCACACCCGCCACATCAGTAGGGACTCTGCACATCTACCAGTGTGATATATGCCGGCAATGCCCCTCTGCCATGTACACTGACCAAACTGGACAGGCTCTACGCAAAAGAATAAATGGACACAAATCTGACATCAGAAATCATAACATTCAAAAACCAAGAGGAAAACACTTCAATCTTTCTGGTCACTCAGTAACAGACTTAAAAGTGGCAATTCTTCAACAAAAAAAACTTCAAAAACAGACTCCAATGAGAAACTGCTGAACTGGAATAAATTTGCAAACTGGATACCACTAAATTAGGCTTGAATAAAGACTGGGAGTGGCTGGGTCATTACACAAACTGCAATCTATTGCCCCATGCTAAGTTTCCCTCTACTGTTACTCACAGCTTCTTGTCAACTGTTCGAAATGGGCCATCCTGATTATCACTACAAAAGGTTTTTTTTCCTCCTGCTGATAATAGCTCACCTTAATTGATTAGCCACTTACAGTTGGTATGGCAAGCTCTACCTTTTCATGTTCTGTGTGTGTGTGTGTGTGTGTGTGTGTGTGTATTATATATATAATCTTCCTATTGTATGATACACTCTATGCATCTGATGAAGTGGGTTCTAGCCCATGAAAGCTTATGCCCAAATACACTGGTTAGTCTCTAAGGTGCCACAAGTACTCCTCGTTCTTAGTGCTGAATTAATTCTCTGATTTGTCTAATATACAGATCAAAGGTCTAAACATCTTTTTAAAAAAAAAAAAAACTGATGCAGCAGTTATATAATTTATTTTCTGTTTACGAGAATGTCCCTGTGAGGAACAGCAACAGAAAGTGTCACTTCATGTGGCTTTCCTTGACAGATCTGAAAAGCAGGCTGCTGCCAAAGTTCTCCAATTAAGAGAATTAATGTTTTCTATTTCATCAAAAACAGTTGAAGATGACACTCAACTCCAAGACTTTGACAGCTGCAGAAAGGGCCTCTAGTGGGATGTCAGATAAGTGACTCTTTAGAAAGATTAGAGACAGGACGTCATTTAAATCTGACAACCAGTCAAAGTTTAAGTCCTGTTCATACTACCATGGCTTTGAGACATATGCTTTTAAGGAATACAGCTTAGATGCACAAGAAATCTCCAGCCTGTATGAGAATGGTCTGCCCCTGTACACAAGAAAAAAAACCCAGCTTCCTTTACAATGAAGTTCAGCTTTTAAATATGATGAAACACTTTGGGTTTTAGGTATATGCCTTGATAAGAATCTAACCAACATCTATTTTGTCAATGACATAGCACTAGTTGTCAAATCAACAAACAAACCAGTTGCGGTACTTAAAGCTCTGAAAATCTCACCATTAAAAGTTAGCCTAAACATTTAATTGGGATAAAATCATAACTGTTCCAGACAGTGATATCAAGCGCACAGAGGGCTCTAGCATCTTAGCAGGCAATCATTCAGTCAAGACTGGTGGTGATTTCACCTGCTTCAGCCCTGTTGATCATATCAAAAGCATCAAGAAAGAACTTGAAGTCCGCAGTGCAAAAGCATCATCAGTAATGGGGCTCCTCATCAAGAATGTCTTTTGCAAACTGAACAGTTTGATAAGTAGAAAGACAAACTAGGGATATACAATAGTGGTCAGTATTCTGATCCACGGGACATGGCCACTCACTATCAAGACTGAAAAGATGGTGAACACCATTCCGATGAAGCCTTGCCAAATGAACAAAAATATCAAACGGTATGAATTCAAGTCAAATGAATAGATCTGTTTTCTAATTTAACAGGTCCCGTGCTTCCAAATGGTTGCCCTATGCTCTCTAAGGTGGCATGGTCATGCGCACCAAACACCTACCAACTTCCCTGCAAAAATCACCTTTTACTTCGACCCAATAAAAGCAGGATGGGGGAAAAAAATCCAGTAAACCTACAACACAAAGGCTGGGTGGAGCCAGTCACCTATCCCTCACAGCCCTCTAATCCCATAATATACCAGATTTGGCTCAGGACAGAATATCATGGAAGCACATCATGCATTTAGTGGCCTCCATGCTGTCCAAAGCATGAGAACAAATCTAATCTGACCTTTGCCCAATAAGCTTCTTCTATACTGTGGAAAATTTACAAAACACAGTTGTATTGATGTCAGAGTAATGGCATACAGAGGGGGAATTAAAAGAGAGAATAAAGTGGCTTGCTCAGGCTCACACAGGAAGTCTGTGGTGGAAATAAGATCTGACCCTGGTCACCCAAATCCCAGGCTACAACTCTAATTTCTCTCTCTCAGATTTCAAAGAAAATGGTCCACTGATTCAAGGCTGCTATGGTTAGAAAGAATTGTGAATATGTAAAAATAGCATTTTCTTAATCAAGAAGCTCATTGTGTATATTGTATCATGTCTGCTTCCATTACTGGCTGATAAAAACCTAACATTTTGTCTGATAACACTACAGAATCAATACAGCTATGGGAGAGTGAGCAGGACTTCTCTGGTTAGCAAATCACCAACATTATTGAACTCCGATGATGAGAACAAATGCAGCTTGACTTTCAAATCCCAGCTTGAGTTCACAAAATTAATAGTTAAAAGGCATTTTGTTTGTAAGCAAGTAAAATATGCACAAACATATCCCCATTATGCCAATTTAGCATCATTTTCAGAGTAGAATCACTCTTGAATCTAGCTGTTCATACTGTTTTCTGTATGAACAGCTAGATTCATAGCCCTTCTAGTAACCACTGAATTAACTATTCCTAGAAATATAAAAGCATCAGCAACTGGAAAGGGATATCTACTAACCAAACCAAAATGGTGGCTCTCAACCCCTGCTCCTAGGTAGCCAGAATCTAGCTAGTGCCTCCTCCCATTTACCAATAAAGGAGAGGCAGAGTGACCACAACTCCAACAGTGATTGCAGCCTATGGTTGAAAACTAATTTTAGAGCAGTGGTTCTCAACTGGTGGTCCATGGTGACTTTTTCGGTGGTCCACACAAGTATTGTCCAAAGTCAGATAGTGTGAACAGGCACTGCCGTTAGGCTGTTTTACATCATGTTCACAAGTGTGCAGCGTGTCATCCATAGCATCATCTAGGACGCGATCGCGTTGTGTTGCCAGTAACTTCCATCTAAGGCTCTGAGCGTCAGTATAGCTCCCAACATCGTGCTGAGTGTGGTTGTCATGTCATTTGTTCTGTGCTAAAATGCGCTGTTTTAGTTTGTTTATAATTTTTGTTGTAAAATGTAAGTTTGCACACAAATTTTTATTTTTATGTTCGTTAGTTTATTACACACTTTTTATTTTGTTTGCAGCTTTTTTGTATAGGGATTTTAACGTACAGGGTAAGAAACAAACTTTTATATTTGCATCCGTTGAATTTATTAGGTTGGCATGAAAGTAAGTTCAGTTTTGACAGTACTAAGTTAAACGGTCTACTCCCAAAATAAATAATACTTTATCGCTGGTATCGCAGATTAATCAAATATTATCTGTTAAAAAATAACCCTAAAATATGGTTTTTACTCAACCAAATACAAGAGATAAAAACTGTCATAGTTTATTTTTTTGTAGCCCATGTAATGTGTGCAGTGTGAGTTAGATAGATATTATACTGTAGTTCCAATTTTTGCCACCGGACAATTTATTTTTGGGACATCTATCTGAATGATTTATAATTACTATACATTTCCCAAAATAAATCGTCCGTTCGAAAAATCAAAGTTTTGTTTTAACCCCACAGATCTGAGATAATGGCAACGACAGGAAGGAATGTCAAGCACAAGCATTCAAAGGACTACATCAAATTTGGCTCATTTATCAAGAAAAAAGAGGCATGGATTTGAAACAATAACACATTGTGGCAAAGTCTTGGGGAATGACTCAATGAAGCCAGCTAAGCTGAAACTCCATCTCAAAAAGTGTTATCCAAACTTGTGACAAAAGGATGAAGATTATTTTGAGCGGGAGTTATCAGGTCTGAAACGACAGTGCCTCAATTCAACAGGTGCATTCTACAAAAATACAAACAATGCAGTGACCGCTTCCTACATTGTTGCATACAAAGTTGCACAGGCCAAACAGCCTCATACCATTGTAGAGCAACTTGTGTTCCCCTGTGCAAAAGAGATGGCGCGGCTAGTTCTTGGCGAGGAAGCAGCAAGGAATCAAAGATATTTCTCTCTAACGACACAATATGGAGACGGATAAATGAGATATCACAGAACATCAGTGAACAAGTTGTTGATGAAATAAAGAACTCTCCACTGTTTGCTATACAATTGGATGAATCGACCGACATTGCATTGTGCTCTCAGCATTGTGTTCGCATGATATATGGTTGAGGGAGACTTCAAAGATGAGTTTCTTTTCTGTAAGACTCTTGATACCACCACAAAGGCTCAGAATGTGATGGAAATTGTTAACAATTTCTTTGAAGTACATGGTCTAGACTGGGTAAATCTTGTGGGTGTCACCACTGATGGTGCACCTACCATGCCGGGCTCAAGATCAGGCTTCCAAACACTGGTGAAACAGTGCACTCCGATGGTAACTAGAGTTCATTGCTTCATTCATAGATAAGCTTTGGCATCAAAAACATTGCCTGATCAACTCAACACCGTTTTCAAAGGGTTAGCGAAAGTGGTGAATTACATCAAATCGACTCTGAACACCAGGCGGTTCAAAAGATTTTGCAAGGACATGGGTTCTGACTTTGATGTGTTGCTGTTCTACGCTTCTGTACAGTAGTTGTCAGCAGGGAACATACTCAGAGTTTTCCAACAGAGAGATAAGTTGGATTAGTTTTTCCAGGCTCAAGGGAAAGAGGAATTCTGAAATGTGCTGATGCACTCAAATTTAGAATTTGAGTATCTTGTCGATACTTTTTGAAACTTGAACTGAATCTTCAGCTGCAAGGGAAAGGTGCATATCTGTTCTCTCGCCAAAGCATCGCCAAGGCTTTCCTTGACAAATTGGAACTCTGGATCGTAGGAGTCGAAGGCAATACTTTGGTTCAATTTCCATATGTGGATGCCATGCTCGGGAACAACGAAGCTATTTGGATGCAAAATTCTCAATCATTTATGGAAGCTATGAGATGAACTCCAGTGATACTTTCCGAAGGTGGACAGGACAAAGGATGGATTATCTTTCATCAGGAATCCATTCACAACAGATGTTAATAATGTTCCAGAAGATCTGCAGGAGGAATTCCTGGATCTGAAAAATGATTTTGCAATCCAAGATGTGTACCAGCAGTCTACCATAGAGAAATGTGGGGCCAGCATGACCAGGAATTACCCAAATCTGTCAGCACCCGCAGTCAGATTTCTTTTGCCATGTACATCAATTTATATGAGAGAGACGGGATTTTCGCGTGTGCTGCAAGTTAAGTACAAACAAAGGAATCGGCTCACAGTAGAAAGCGTTATTCGTTGTGCATTGTCAAGTACAACTCCAAACATAGAAAAGCTTGTATGTGAGAAGAGAATCCAAAACATCTAATAAGAAATAAATAAATTTCAAACCAAAATGTATCTGCTGTTTTAAATCATGTCTCAAAATAAACAAATAAATAAAAAAGGAGGTGGTCCATGAAAATTTTTTGATTGGCCTGGTGGTCCGTGGACTGAAATGAGTTGAGAACCACTCTTTTAGAGCAGTTATTTCAGGCTGAGATTTTGGCAGGCATCATATTGGTCTGTGTGTTTTCCACATTTGTTAGGTTCTCTCCACAGCCATAAAGGTTAGAAACTTATTTTTAAATGAGTAGCAGAAACTCCATGCTGTTACACAGGTGTAATTTTTAAAGTCATGTATAAAAAAGCCAAAAATGGGGACTCTTGGCTCCGTGTGCTGTAGAGAACAATATTGCTGTTGTACATATTCCCCTAAATTTGTGCATAGAGCTAACCCCCACTGGAGGTATAACCACCTCTTTATTACTCCTTGTAGCTATTACTCCTCTCTCTGATCAACTGTCACAGAACCTTTGGACTCCAACATTCCATCTGGTTCTCAGATGGCCCAGTGATGACTGAACCAGGTGATATTCTAAACAAAAAAAAAATCTAAGTCATCTTTGTAGCTGTTTCTATCACTTCATACTGACTCAAATATTCTAGGCTTCACAGTGATAGAGAGTGAAGATCTGTGCTCCTTACAGCTGGTGATGATTATGAGGTGTAAGTCGCGGTGAGGGGTTGTGTGTGTGTTAGGGATAAATTGTATGTTCTGGTTGTATTCCTTTGTGGGTGGTTCTGAAGAACTAAGGCAGCTGGGCCAAGTAATCCACCATCTGTGCAGTCTCCTTCATACAACCAATGAAACCGTCACATGCAAATTAGCTGCAGAGTCAGGGTGGTGCTTGGTTAAGCTCTCTCTTTATCACAATAGTCTAGGACTCTTGGCACAGTATAGATACATGCCCTACTGCCACTGTACACAGCACTGTTGTAATCTGTAAAGTCAAAATGGCTGAAAAGTTAAAAACTGGACAATAACAGACCATGAAAGCCACCGATGATTCAGCCTGATGATATTCTGAACAAAGAGAATTCTCAATCACGCTTGTAGCTGCTTCTATAGTTTCACAATGATTCTACAGATATAAAAGATTTGAGAGTCACAAACAGAAAGACTTTCCTGGAATTATGTTATACAGATGAGAGAGTAAAAAAGGAGGAGAAAAAGGAGTGCAGTTACAAACTGCAGGATGAAAAAACAAACTATTGGCTTTATTCCCCCATGTAAGAGAAGGAAACATCTTATTTCTTCAAATCTTATAAATTCCAATATGAAACATCAAATGAAAACTAAACTTTATTTTCCCTGCAAGCCAGCCATTGCAGGGCTACCAATTCACATGAACAGAGTAACAGCCATGTTAGTCTGTATCCGTAAAACAGGAGTACTTGTGCCACTGTCACAAGTACTCCTGTTTCAATTCACATGAAGACTCTTCTCCTTGATTTGCATCCTATGTAGATTAGATTTAAACACACAAAGGGACTCAAAACAACTTTGACCTTTATTACTTTAAGTTCTTTATCAGTATGATGTGTGATTTTTTGTTTTTTTGTTTGCCATTTAAAATGTTAAAAAAAAAATAGGAGTATTACAAAAGGTCATTTAACACAGCACCATTGTTGCTAGCAGAGCTCAACAAGTGGCCAAAAACACATCAGACATTACATTTCCTTTTCACTGTAACAAACAGTCTTTCCCATTAAAAAAAAAAAACAGGGCAGCAAAATTCCCAGCTGGAGAACAACAAACTAAGGATCCATTCACAGCATTGTCAGAACTGACAGATAATGCTACTGTTTAATAATATGGAAACGCACAGCAGCTCTCTCATAAAATGTCCTCTCAAACTAGGATTAGCAGATCCACTTGCAGAAAGCATTTCTATTAGACTTTGTTCATCAGTTCCTAATATATTTCTCCACAACAGAACCTCATTTTAACAAATGCCAAGTCACTTTTCTTCAGATATTCTTTTGGTAACCTGATTTTCCTCCCAGGCATCCAGCAAAGTTCAGTAATATACTTTGTGGATGAACTATGAGAAACTGATGACATTTCTCCCCAAAGAGATTATAAACCCCGAAGGGACCATAATGATCATCCAGTCTGACTCCTGAGTAACACAGTCCTTAGAATTTCCCTGAAACAATTTGTGTTTTAACTAGAAATAAATAGATGACTGTGTTTAAAATTGTATTTATTACAAATTTCAAAGCAATTTATTCTTTAAACACAAAAATAGGGGTGTTGGTCCTACTGTCCTGGTCAAAATAAAATTCTGGTAGTTACATTCTGCCCACCTGTGGTACCTGTACATTTTCAACTTGACTCACATTCTGTTTCAGTTCTTGTCCTAAACTGATGTGTTATGTTATATAACACCTTGCTTACATTACAACCTAGCAATGGCCGCATTCCTAAGGACTGCTATAATCAGCTTATATAGTATGCTAAGAATTTTATTCATTCAAGAAGTTCCCGAGTGCTATGCAAGGGTTACAGAGAATGGACATTTCAGCAATGTATATAATAAAAAATTAAAATTTAATCAGACAAATTAATGTGGTGAAGAATTGGCACAGCTTTGTTACAGGTTTTGTAACTGAAGATAGAAAGAGAGGAAGGGAGCAGGAAAAAGAAAGAAGGGGAAGAGTAATAAGTCACCTGCCTAGTTACAATGAATAGTTGGGGTTTTGTAGGGATCATGGCAAGATGAGTTTTAAGGATGGATGTGCAGGAGGTTAAAGTAACAGGTATCTGGATTCTATCTAGGATTTTTCCCATGCATGGAGGCCGGAGTAAGAGAAAGCATGGAGATGTTTAGGAAGGAAGCTGAATGGTGGACTGTAGAGGCTGGCAATACTAGCAAAACAAAGGCAGGGATCAACCTCATGATAGGTTACTCATAACTTAGTCCAGTCCTCATCAAAGACTGGACTAAGTTATGAAATATCTTAAAGATGAAGCAAGAGCTTGTATCTGGTGCAGGTGAAAGGAGAAACAGTGGAGGGACTGAAAGGGTGGGATAGACTGCTCTTCCAGGATCTAAAAAATAGTGGATGGTGATTAAGGCAAATCAACCGGATTATAAAGCTTCCGAGAGAAGTATTACCGCCAGGGGAGGCTTGCATATTCTGGTTTAAGCTGGATTCTCTAGTGACGAACAGACAAAAGGAGGATTTTCAACTGATCCAGGGCTTCTTTCTGATCCAGAATTCAGACATAGGGTGCGGAGGAGCCTCCAATCATTCCAGAAGGGTTGGAAGAACCTGACCTACTAGAGCTCCACAGAATTGATGGGTGACCTATGCTAAGCTTTTAGCATGTGTAAAGGAAATTGTATTTTATTATGTTTTCACTGTAATGCTTTTACTTTAAGAATAAATGTGCTTGCTCAGAAGAATCTGAGTAGTAACTTATAACTGTGGACAACATAGTTATCATAGCCTTTGGAGAGAAAGGAAAGCACAGGCACTGGCCTATTTAGGTAGTCTGTAAATCCAGGGAGCTGTGCAGCCTTAAAACCCCTGGTCAGGACATAGTAAGATGCAAGTCTCTGCCCAGGAGAGGTGATAGCTGGGAGCAGGAAAACTTTAAGTGGGTGTCCTCGAGAGACCAAGGAAAGGGAATACACGTGCAGCAACCCTCTGACAGCCTAGTTTATTATTTTTAAAATATGTTGTCTCTGAAGTCCTTTGGCTCTAAATAAATAATGCTTTGCTTTAGGAGGTTGTTTCGTAACTGATTACATGGTCATTGCCCCAAAGGGAACAGAATAGCAAGGTCTGGACATAAATCAGACTTGCTGAGGTGATCACAGTTGATACACAGAACACTACAACCTGCCACCTCATCTGAGGGTGGAAAAATTGAATGATTCCATCCCAAGAGGAAGGTGACAGTCTGAGGCCTGAGACTTAGAGGGCAAGCACATGGAAAGACCAGGAAGGTTCCAATGTACAGTTTGCCTGGGAATTAACAGCATATTCAATAAATCTGAAGATGAATGGGAAGAAGAGGGATTGGGTGATTATTTGAAAGAAAGGATCAAGGGAGGGTTGTTTTAAACTAGAAAAGACCAAAGCACATTTGTACTGGGAAGGAAAGGAACCAGGTGAGAGAGAGGGACTGAGAAGAAGACAGAGAGATGGTTAGAGCTCATCAGAAGGGAGAGAGAGGGAAATTAGCAAACAAGAAGAATGGGGTCACTTGGTCTCTTCTATTCAGTTTGTCTTTTCTGTCCTCTCCCAATAAAGGATTAAATGTTCCAGGGCTTCTCAGAGGTGCTGACAGAAAGACTAGTATGAAACGGTTTGTGTCATTCTGGTGTTGTAGGGGAAGGATAGTGTGCTGCAGCAGTACAGGTACAATCCTTCTATGTGAGAATTTACCGCAGCATGGTTTCTGTACACATATGGAGCAAGAAAGTTACCCACATTCCTGAACTTACTTTAACTCTGGGTAATGAAATTTAATCTTTGTATACACAAACACATACCTTAAACATTCATATCCATCTCAAAAGCAACAAAGTAACACATATATCATGTGAAACTATTACAGAAAAATGTTCTCTAAATACCAGAGTTTTAAACACTAAGACCTCATCAGTGACAAGGAGCTTAGTATTCTGTACTGGACATTTTCCAGCGTAAGAGACCTATAATTTGGTACAACTTAAATTAGCCATCCTGGTCCTATAAAGTCAGATGGCAGGAATATTAAGGATGTTTCAGTTACAGCAGCATCAAGAGAGGTCCTGTTTCTAGAGTTCGAAGCTTTCCTGTTTAGTGATGTTTCCTTCCCTGACCTACCATGGACTATACTTTGTAGTTTGCACAGAGCACAATCCCTTAAACCTGATCAAGGTATTTACCCTGATTCAAGTGAAATTACACAGGCATGAAACAGAGAAACCAGGAATGAGGAGGAATGAAGGAAGCAACATTGGTGCACTTTCTTAACAAACAGCAGGGCACCCATTTATACAAAACCAACATCCTCGAGGCTCTCCTCTGAATACGCTGCTCCTGCAGTATGATAATTAAACACACTTTTCTGCAAGATTGAGTAGCCCCTCAATTATTGAGATCTTCTTCACTTCAGTGTGGTAAGATACAAAGGAGAAATGCTCTTTTTCTGACTACAGACCTTCCTGGGGGTTAATTTCCTGTAACTCTGCCAATGAATTTAAGCAATGCCCAACCACAGCTAGGCCCACCAGTCACACTCTTCCATGAGCAGTCAAATTAGCCATTACCCTCCATCCCCAAAACCATCATTTTTAAAACATATTAGCAAAATAAACAAGGGGATAAAAAGCTTGTCCTCTTCTAAAGTAGTGATGTGGAAATAATTCTCTGCTATCGCAGTAATTCTATCATATATATTTTCAGCAAAATACTACTAAATGATACATTTTTAAAATTAAAGAAAAATGCCAAAACATTTTCACTGGATGGCCAGCACTGGAATAATGAAATACCTTTCACCATATTTCTTTCACTACTGTAAAAGCTTACTAAGACACGACACAAGCTACTTCTCTGTAGAACATTCAGATATAGACAATGAAGCTTTAGTTTGTGCTGTCTCCGAAATTTGCCTACTTCTCTACTTCTGAATTCAACTGAAGTAGAACTGGGGCAGTTAAGGAGACAAAATAAGCAAGCAGGCACTGTGACAGAAGACATTTTGTAACACGCAAAAAAAAAAAAAAAAAAAAAAAAAAGCAGTTGGAATCTTTACTATGCATCAGATTCTTAAGAAGTGCTCAGCCTTCCTAAGGGGAAAGCAAACTAATTCCAAAAAGAAACACCCTTGATTCAAACTACACAAGAACCTGAAACTATTTACGTTACTTGTATCATGTAGCTGAAGTACATTTAACAGAAAAAAACAAGGTTTTCAAAGATTTGAACCCCACACAGTTTACAAACTTGTTAAACATCACTTTACTTCTAACACTAACAGTAATGTACACCTTTCCTATGAAAAGGCAGGTTCTGCTAAAACAGCATTTACAGTTTCACTTTTTCTTTAAAAAGAACAATTGCTTTATACAGCATACAAAAATGGAAATATATTCCATTGCAAATATTTCAGTACTATTCCAAACAAAACTCCATCACATGACACTAAAACCTACATCTTACCATTCCATTTTTCATTACACAATCGAAAAAAAGGTTACGCAAAACAGATTAGGCAATCCAGTGTAACACAGAGACTGCAGAAAACCAACATATCAAAATACCAGCAGTGTTTCCTGAAGCACTTCCAGTGAAAACCCTGATGTTTGTATTTTAAGTTGTGGGTTTCGGTGTACAATGAAAAAAGAGAGTGAACACAGTTAAAGTCTTCTGAACTCCAGGGAGGTTTGGTCTTTATTTTAAAAAGCCACATTCTATCTCCACCCTCTGCAAATGTTCCTGAAATAAAATCACATAGCCCACATCTGAAATGAAATCTCCCCTCCTTCATATATCAAAAAATGGTTTGCAAATAGGTCAGTACATAACGTACAGAACTGACACAGAAAATTAATCACATCTATGAACTCTATTTATATTTTAGTGAGTTTAGGCCTCAAAGTATGCCAAACTGACAACCATACAGTCTGTAGTTCTATCTGAAAATCAATACAACGTGAACCGCAAGACAAAACTTCCCTGCACCATTCTAGAGTGATCAGATGTCCCGATTTTATAGGGACAGTCACAATTTTTGTGTCTTTTTCTTATATAGACTCCTATTACCTCCCACTCCCGTCCCAATTTTTCACACTTGCTGTCTAGTCACCCTCCACCATTCCCAACTTTGAGCTGGATACTCCACCTCAGAAAATTGAAGAGTAGCTTAATTTCCATCTCCACTCAGTTCCTTCTGCTGAGAATTGAAAGAGTGGCTGTGAAATGAATGCCCTCAAGTTTGACAGAATTCCCCAGCTCAGTTCACACAGACCAAAAGCCATTGTATATTAACTACTTTATCATCACTAAACTGATCTTGTCTCAAGCTAGCAATTTAAGACATGTACTGTATTACAGTGTACTACCACTGCCTTAATCTAGTCTTTCACTAACTGTTCTTTACACCATATTTATTTCCATAATATCTATTGTGCTCACGTTCAACTTGTAACCCCTAAGGATCACACTAAATGAAGATATATAGAACATCCTCAGAAAAGTTATAGCAACCTCTCCTCCCCTAAGCATAAATATAGAAGCTTTGCATGAAACACAAAAAAAAAAAAACCCTACACAGCAGTATAAACTAGCTACTGTTCTGAGCACGGATGAGTGTAGATCCTAGTACAAAAGAACGAATACATTCAAGGTCAGGTTTTGTGGATACAAGAGTTTTCAGTTAGCTTTATTTCTAAAGCTGTACAAGTAATGTCTCACAGTATGACCAGGCTAAAAGAAAAAAGCACAATTTTCAGTTACTGAAACAAAGTTATGCCTCACAGTGGAAGTGCTGCTGGCCAAAGTTTCTATTTAGTTTGTCAAGGCATTTGGTCTCCCCTTGCTTATGAATAATGTGTAATTATATTTCTCATTATCTATATATATATATATATATAGATATATATAAAGTTATAATTATGACTGTCAAGCGATTAAAAAATTAATCATGATTAATCGTGAGATTTTTAAAAATTAATCACAATTAATCACAGTTTTAGTCACATTGCTAAACAGTAGTGGAATACCTTTTATTTAAATATTTTGGATATTTTCTATGTTTTCAAATATATTGATTTCAATTACGACACAGAATACAAACTGTACTGTGCTCACTATTATTTTTTATTACAATTTTTGTACTATAAAAAACAAAAACACAATATTTCAATTCTCCTCATACAAATACTGTAGTGCAATCTCTTTATCATGAACTTACAAAAGTAGAATTTTTATTTTTTACATAAGTGCACTGAAAAATAAAACAATGTAGAAATTTTGGAACCTACAAGTCCACTCAGTCCTACTTCTTGTTCCTCCTTTAGAGGAATCTAGGGGCATGGTGCAGGGAGTCAGTCCCCAGATGAGGGACCGACTGGAAGCAATGGTGGATTCAAGATCCCTACCGCTCCATCGGTGCTGAACGGGAGCCACTTTCTTTTCTATCCTCTCCTCCTTCCCCTCTTCCTACCCTCCAGAAGCAGACTGGGTTACTGCATCTGACCGGACACTGTCAGGTCCCACTTCAGCCCATGCCTCCCTCCAACCAGATGTATGCCGTTAATTTTGTTTTCAGTTAATTGCAGGCGTTAACTGTGATTGACAGCCCCAGTTGTAACAAATATTTCAACGGAAAAAGGGCAAAGAAAGAGGAATAGGAATGGAATAAGAGAGAGAGAAATATTCATACCTACCAATTTACATCCCAAATTCCTCTCCCAAAGTGACTGAAGTTTGATCACAAATTTAAATAATGAAATTTCACATTTATGTTATATTGTCAATACTTTAAAGCTCACTTTTAGCTTCTATACTCATACTAGCAGAATTTATGCTACCACAATGTCGTCAGTTTCATACGTTGCTCTTCCTCAGAGTCATAAGCTGTTTATAAATGTCCCTGTTGTTATGCCTGTGTCTGGTGTGAAAGTAGTGTGATTCAACAAGTTGTGAAGGGGAAAGGAGAGAAAAATAGGATAATCTGATCAGGTAAATAAAAATCTCCAGTCTGAAGTACGGTGACTTGGAAGTGCTTGAAAAGCTGGGAAATATAGGGCCTGAAAGCTGAGAAGAAAAATGAAATAAAACTCTTGCAGCTATGAATGCGGAGGCCTAAGACAGGGTGTCTAACCCATGGCCCACCAGACCATTTCATAAGCCCTGCATCCTGCTTCAATACAATATACTAATGGCCACTTCATTAGCATTTTGTCATCATGTTCATATCACTTTAGTTTACACAAGTGCACACAATACTATACACAGAAACAATCTACTTATGAAACAAGCTCAACTTAAAGCAAATCAATACAGGTGACTTTAAATCTTATTAAAATTTGCAGAATCTATTTGATCCACACAAAGTTGTGCTTAGGTTTATGTGGCTCTCCTATAATAAGGTTGGGCATCACTGACCTAGACATTCATGAAAGAACTTGAGACCTCTGGGGAGGAGCTACAAGCCAGAGACTTACAGCAGAGATAGGAGAGGGAGGACTGATTGCAATACTAAGAAAGATTTGATTTTGTTATAAATTTCTGAACCTGAAACCTATGCAGCATTTTAACTAGAGGCTCATGACAAGTTAGCTTGTAACATTAACTTTTGGGGCATCCTCAGTATCTTCTTCCTTTTATCTTCATAGAGTCACTATCAATTTGGAAAAATATTCACATTTGTCTGAAAGTTTTGTACCTTCTGTACTTCACCTATGATTACTACAACTCAGAAATTAACAAAAAGATTTTTTTTCCATCTTGTTTATTCTGCATATTTGACAATACTTTGTCAAACCTGAAGAGCTCTGGGTAACTGCCAAAGCCTGTCTCCCTCATCAATAAAGTTGGTCCAATAAAAGGTATTACCTCATCCACCTTGTGTCTCTGGGTATGCCTAAACTGCAATTAAAAACCCATGGCTTACCCATGCCAGCTCACTTGGGCTCATGGGGCTCACTTGGGTTAAGGGGCTATTTAATTGCAGTGTTGACGTTCAGACTTGGGCTGCAGCCCAAGCTCTAAGACCCTGTGAAATGAGAGGGTCCCAGGGCTTGGGCTGCAGTCCAAGCCTGAATATCTTCACTGCAATTCAACAGTCCGAGCCCCACAAGCCGAGTCAGCTGCCACACATCAGCTGCGGGTATCCAATTACAGTGCAGACATATCCTCCTACATTTTGTGTACAGTTTCAATGTTTCCTCTGCATAGGTAAACAGTTCATCCACTGCCAATAGACTTTGTAAACATCAACCAAGAAGCAAAAAATCCTTACATACTTTTAAATAACTGTTTACAAATACTTTCAGAGCATATTATTTAAAAGGCACTCTGACAGAAACTGGATTTTTTTTTAAATTAGTCAATTTAAAAAAATTAAATTGAGTGTCCCTTCAATTTCGTTCTTCCATGTAAATGATATATAGATATAGATATACACACATACAGACACACACACATATATACATATATATGCACACACACATATATACACACACACAAAGTATTGCATTTAAAACCTCTGTGTTTTTAGTCAATTTAATACTGATGCCTACAAAGCCCAGCAATTTAATAGTTTACACTTCAGAACCCACTCTCCTGTTCTGCTGGGGTGATGGAGAAAGAGCACCTATTCAGCTACTGCTGCACTTGGACCCCAGTGACAGACTCCAGGGGACTCATTCAGATGTAATGAAGAAAAATAGAAGTGTTGGTTTTACCTTGACCATCCCCTGTCAATGATAAACTACGTCAGACACAGCTTGAAAGTCTCTTCAGTTGCATACGCAGGGATATTTAACCTGTAATGAATTAGCAAAACATGCTCTCGTGATCAGGAGGCTTGATTATTGCAGTTCCATCCCTTCTCTGCCATTAGCAGCCTGCTCAGCATACATCAGCAGGTTTGAGCAATCATATAATATTCACACTGCCTCTAAAGCGGCAAGTTGATTCTAAATTGGCATAAATAGTTTTTAAAGCCCTGAATTATGTAAGACTTACCTGTATTAGAGACTAGCTGACTTGTATCTGCACTCTGGTACCACCTGCGTTTTAGGAATTTCAGCATCCCCTCCCTGATTAGCTTGCCTTTCCTGCAATAAGCCCTAAAGACTGAAACTCTCTCCCCACTTCTCTAATCATTCTTCTGACTTAATAATATGGGGGGGGAGTTAAGTTGCTCTTTTGTTATTCCCCGCTTCCTTATTTTTTGTATTTCACAACCTCAGTTGTGTCTGTTATTAAAGGAATACTTTTACTCTGTTTTTAAATAATTATTGAATAAGTGTGATACCATTCTTTCCCCTTGGTGGGAAAGGCAGGGAGGGGATCTCTCTCCCTCCCCGACCCAACTCTTCTCTATTTTGATGATTAGGTGAGGTTTGCACTGAACAGCAAATATGGGTGTTTGAACTTTGTTATACTTATTTATCTATTATGTTGATTTAAGTTTAATGTTCCACTTCCATAAGCACAGATGTACTCGTTCATATAATCCAAATAAACTCTATAATGGCAAAAGAGATGAGATTTTAACTTTCATGTTTGGTATCACCAGTAGTTTGTCATTTGCTTTAGTATGGTGCTTAAACACAAGAATAGGATTTTAGGAAGGGAAGTACTATATTCTTCCAGAAGATAATGGTTTTTTAAAAAAAAAATCTCAATTCCTATTTGTGTCAGACATGTCTTGCAGCATACCTACTTATTTTGCACTATTGTGGATTCCAGCTCTCAGTCTGAAAGCTAACCTATAGACAGATGGGGGTAGAGCGGTTAATAATCATTCCCATAACACAGCATTTATAATATGTTGCTCCAGCTTTCCTCTTATTTCACCTTTTGCAAGATTGGCCTCTGTAATACTTCTACATATCTGTTAACTTCATGGACATCTACCCCTAGAGAGATATCAGCTGAAAAGGGCACATTTTCTTCCTTGTTAATAGGTAACTATTAATATGATAATACAGAAAGCCCAAAATTGGCTGTACAAACACAGATGCCTAAACACACACAAGAACTTACATTTTAGCATGTGTACCTTCCTGTACGCTATAACAAGTGATAGAACAAGGAACTGTAGTCTGTCTTAAATAACTAACACACATACAAATAGGGAAGTAATTTTCTGAATAATTTTCACTTGTACAAGATTTTATTTGTGTTTCCCAAGCACATATGTACTTCACAGCAAAGTATCCAGCAAGAAACTACTCAGCTGACCAATGTTGCCAACAAAGGCATTTATTGGTTTCCAGGCAGAATTTAAGGTGTTTGTTTTGACCTATAAAGCCCTAACATTTTTAGCACCTGTCTACTTGAGAAACTGCCTCTCACCATGCAAAGCTGCACACCCGAGACCAGCTTAAGTAATGAACAAGAACACCTTCACTTAAAAATAAGAGGGGAGATGCTGTTACCGCTTTCTTCATTAGGGGCCTTCAAATTTGGAATTTATTCCTCTCTCAAGTAACCCAGATTTGAACATTCAAGACATGATGAAAGATTTTTCTATTTATTCAGGTGTTTGAAGTTGGAGGACTTGAAAGGGACTGTTTATTATGGGGAAGAGAAGTACTGTTGAAGATGGTTATTGGTGATTGCCAGTAGGTTTCCTAATACAGTAATTTTAGACTATTTCTTTAACTGGAAAGATGATATCTAGAGTAACACATATACAAAAAGATTCCTATTTTATTAGATAAAGGGGGATCTATTAAAGCATATTTTTGTTTTATTTTTAAAAACAGAAAGTGTGCATAAAACTGTGTAGGATAGGTTCCAAAACTATGTTTTTTGATTAAAAGAAGCCTCAAATATTTTGGGTAAAAATAAATTATCTCGGTTTCAGAGCTCTCAATTTCGTCAGGTCTGACACTCCTGCTCTGCCTCAAAGCCTAGACTAAAATGTAATCCAATCATCTGATGGCCACCTCATCTCACCTGTGATTATTCCTTATCACCCAACTGCTAATTATTTTCACAAATTAAGCAAACCAATTTTCAATCCCCTACCTCTCAACTCCCTCTACAAAAATGAAATGGAGGAAAAAAATTAATACACAATTTAGTAAAACCACAAACAAATGCCTTTAGAACACTATATAATACAACATACTTCATTTTTAAAGTCAGGGTCTTTTATAATACATCTCATTATACTCAGCTGACCCAAAGTCAGACTCTGAAGATGCATAATCTTGAGAGAATCTCATGTATTGCTTACACAGCATTGAGAAAAATAGAACCACTCACTTGCTCAAATGGCACACTGCTATCTGCTTCAGTCATTAAGACTAAGCAGTTCACATGTACTTTTGAACTTTAGACTCACAAAGACAGAGCACAATCACCTTGCTTTCCTTCTGCTAGTAAAGCACATGGTTTACCTTTTATAATGAGCTGAATTACATAATCACGTAAAATACAGACCACAACAACTTGTTTTCTATAACAGAACATGTACACAAGCTATCTACACCAACTAAGGGTATGCCTTCACTACTCCCAGATCGGCCGGTAGTGATCCATCTGTTGGGGATCGATTTATCGCATCTCGTCAAGGTGTGTGTCATAAATCGATCCCCAGAGGCACTCCTGTCGACTCCGGAACTCCAGTTCACCAAAAGGCGCAAGGCGGAGTCGACAGGGGAGCCCGCTGTCGACCGCTGCCGACGGGAGGATGGCAAGTGAGTTGGTCTAAGATGCGCCAACTTCAGCTACGTTATTCACAAAGTTGTGTATCTTGGGTCGACCTCCACCCTCCCAGTGTAGAACAAGTCACAGTGAAGAAAAGATAATATCTGAAAAGCTGAAGAGCAACATCTGTGCTGCTCTTAAACTTTTCTCATTTACCAACAGAAGTTTGCTCCTGGAAGAATTCCGTGCCCAAAAAGATAAAAATTCTGCACATGATATTTTAAAATTCTGCAGGCTCCAGCATGGCAGAGAGCACTGGTTGCATGGAGGTGGAAGATCATCCTGCAGCTCCCCTCTGGGACAGGGACTTGCCAGTGAGACTGCACCCGACTCTGACACAGGTTAAAGGCTGGGCCTGCCCCCAGATATATCCTGGGGCACTGCCCCTGTCCTCCAGGAACACTAGATATGGGCAGGCAGGCTCAGCCTAGCAGGATCCAAGTGTTGAGAGACTTAGTGTGGTGGGGGGGATCCAAGTGTGGGGTTGAGAGGGTTCTGTGTGGGGCAATCCGGGTGAGAGCGGCTCAGTGGGGGATTTGGGTGCATGCCAAAATCTGGATGCAGAGGGGCTCACTGGGGGATTCTGAGTGTAGAGGGGTCCAGGTGAATGTGGTTGGAGCTTAGCAGGGGGCATCTGGTGGGGTGGGATGGGCTCAGCAGGGTGGTCCAGGTGCTGGGTGAGTGAGCCTTGGTAGAGTGGGGGCCCAAGTGCAACTGGTTAGTGCTGGGGGCGGGGGTTGAGATCCACGGGGGAGGGACTTGTTTGGGTGGTCCAAATGCAGAGGGGCTAGGGCTCATCAGGGTGGGGGTGTAAGTGAGGGAGACTCAGTTGGGGAGGTTTGGTGGGAGTCCTGATGCAAGGGAAGGGGCTTAGCATGGGGGTATGGGTACAGGGGATAAGGCTTGGTAGGGTGGGGTGGGGGGGTTCAGATGCAGAGGGAGTGAAGTGTGGCATGGAGGGCTTGATCATGGGAGTCCGGATGCCAGGGGGTTGGGCGGACAGTGGGGATCAACTCCCCCGTACAGTGACCCATCCCCTGTGGCTAAGAAGCAATGAGGGCAAAAAGCGGGAATCGGGGGTGCTGGAGTTTCCTGCAGATGGGGGCTATTTCTGGGGGTGGGTCTGACTCAGCCCCAGCCGCTCCTTACAGGGGAAGAGGAAGTCCCCTGCCCCCAACCCAGCTGAGACTAGCAAATGAGCTCAGCGCAGGGTAGGACCCACCAGCTGGAGTGTCCCGAGTCCTGCCCCTGCCTCACAGTGATTTCTCTCTCTACAAGCTGTTCCCAAAATAATGCACCCGTGCTGCAGTGGAGGGACATGTGACCCTTCTTGTGGCTTCCCTTTGCTTTCTGTGCATGTGCAGTGGCACAGAATTCCCGAAGGAGTAGAAGTTGGGTCCAATTAAAAAAATATTACCTCAGCCACATTATCCCTCTAAGACAATGAAATAATTCAACACGTTCCTAAGTCTGAGGCCCTTTGTTTTTAACTGAGAGCCCTTCAAATATTTACTAGGTAGTCACATGACCAAATTACCTTTGCAGTGAGGTGTATACTTGTTTCTGCAAGTTATCCTCCCTACTGTTCCTAATGGAGTACACCAGTGGTGAGAAACCTGCGGCCCGTCAAGGTACCAGAGTTTGTTTACATTTGCAAGGCCGCCTGCAGCTCCCAGTGGCCGCGGTTTGCCGTTCCCAGCCAATGGGAGCTGAGAGAAGCGGTGGTCCGCACATCCCTACACCCCGCACCGCTGCCCACATATCCCCTTGGCCGGGAATGGCAAACTGTGTCCATTGGGAGCTGCAGGCAGCCGTGCAAATGTAAACAAACTGTCTGGCAGCCCGCCGGCACTTTATCATGACGGGACGCATGCAGCCCACAGGCCACAGGTTGCCCAACACTGGAGTACACCATTCAACAGGGAAAGAAAGCGATCCTTTTAAAGATTTAATAATGGTAATATCTTACTGTGAATGAAACAACTTGCAGAAAACCTAACAAAACAACTTGAATGTCATACTCAAAAGAATTAAGCTTTTGGACCAAATATTCTGCTTGAAGATGTGTGTATATATTTCCAAAGAAATCTGTTTAATAATTATGTATTACCTTAGGGGACAGAATTTGTTTTTTTATTTTTAGTCCATCTTTCTGATGGAGACTCCCTTGGACAATCTGTACTATTTAGCTGTTTTTGATGTGTTACCTTACCTCCCCCTTACACACTTTGCTTATATACACAGGCAGGAAGAAAACAGTTGACAAAGCTAGATTCCTCTCCCCAAAAGGTGCACTGGAGGTGTCTCTGCCTTACAGCTTCTCTCCATCATGGTCCAGCTCTCTGCCTAATGGTGAAACTAAAAAGTAAAGAGCCCAATATAACTGACAAGAAACAGTGATGGCAGCACCCTCTTCTACCCTATGCTGGGAAGAGAAACCTGGCAAAGCATACTGGAAAGAAGAGAACAACTTGTAGCAGTGAAGAGGACCCTATTAAGTGGTGTGGGGAGAAAAGGAATTTTTCAGACTAGCAGGATTAGTTCTCAAACCAGTAGCTGTCTGAGAAATATTTCAACTCCAACACTGAGGCGATTCTAATCTACACTGTTGTGGAGGTAAGTCACCTTATGAACTACCTATAACCGATTAACCCCATGAGGCAAGTAGAACTAGGCTCTGGAAAGAATAAAACTGGTTCTGAACAAAATAACTTGGTAACTTAGTAACTTTTCTCATCCCCTTATGTACACAATTGTACTAGTCTCCACTATTTTAAACATTCTTCCAAGATAGAACAGTCTTTTGACTTACTGATACAAACATCTGAAACAAACAAATCTATCCTTTTCGGGACTTTAATTGTATAACTTCAGTACATATTAACAACGCTGTTTTAATAACATGAAAATGTTTACTTCTGGCTTCAGACCATATATACCGAATTATTTATAGTTCAGTTACAGTATAAACCCCATAAAACAGCCATCGGTTGTACAGAAGACACAGGTGCCTGCACTGGTAATTGCAAACAATATGATAATCAGAACTACAGAGTGTAAGCACAAATAAAAACATTTGTTAAGTAAGCGTTTGTCAATTGTATTTAGTTTACAGATCATACCTCTCAGAAGTTGTGAAGATGCTGATTTTGATTTTTCCATCATCAGAATACACCATTTCTTCAAAGTTCTACTGCAAATGTAACTGGCTATTACGTTTCAATTGAAAGTGATTTAACGTCTATAGAAGTGGATAGTGAAACTAGCAAAAATGTTAATAGAGAGCCTGATTCTGCAATCCCTGCTCAAGTTGACTAATTTACCAAAATAGTTTCAGTGTAAGAAATGCAGAATTGCACAAATAATTTGCCTACTGATAATTAAGACAAAGATGTTTCCTCCTCTGTAGTAACCTGCACTGAAACTTTAACACAGAGAAGCTGAGTGACTGCCTTTTCATTTGGAGAATCTTTGTGGCAGAAAACAGACCACCAAAAGTTAACTTCAGAAATCAAATTAACTGACAATGCTCATAGTATATTAAATAACATAGGATACAAATATATTTTAAAATATACAAAATAGCTTTATACATTTATTACTGCATGTGCTTATTTTTATCCCTTTTCCATCCCAGTAAACTGCACTGCTGAAATGTAATTTTGTGACTGATGCTTTTTAATAAAAACACTAATATTTACAACCATTTCTGTGTTACTATGATAGTATAGATCACACACTTTTTTAAAAAAAGATGAACAAAGAAACTTTGCAAACGGCACAAATATGTTTTCACCAAGTAGAAGTCTTCTATACCAGCGTTCTTCAAAGATTTACTGCCACGGCTCCGCAGTCTGCCATCCACTCACGGCCCCCCAGGGTATGTCCGCCGAAATGCCGCCAAACAGAAACCTTCCGCTTTCTGTGGCGGCATTTCGCCGGGACAAAAATAGACCACTGTCGAGTTTGGAGGTCTCCCAGATGGGATCGGCGGTGGCGCCGGAGTCTCACGCACCCCACTTTGAAGACCACTGTGCTATACCCACAACACTTGGCTCTCCATTCAGCAAAGAAGGTAAGCGTGTGCCTCATTCACAATTTAAGATGTCAGGCAGCATGCAAAAGCATGAAAAAAAAAAAAAGAAAAGAAACACACATATTTTAAAAAGAGACTAAGTACCAGCTATCTTCATTTACTTAGCCATTAATTGGCAATTGTCTTTTGACAGTGGCCTCTATGAATTTGCCCATAAAAGTTAAGAGTGGAGATGCACAACAGTTTCCAGATGATTTTTAACTTAATTGCAAAACAAATGACTTCACTGAAGTCACTGGGCAATAAAGTTTGTTTTATAACAACAATAATAAAAGTATGCAACACTTCACCAGTAATAAGGACAACATTTAAGGTAACCCTTATCCCTAAGAGAGATATTGGACTGTGAAGCACAATGTTCACATACTAGTAAGAAAGAATAACCCTGAAAGTAAGTACCTACCCACCTCAAATCAGATTTTGAGATATCCCATTAAACTACAACCATTTCTTATCTATAAATAAATGTGTGTTAAAGACTATATACCTTGGTTCCAATACTTAAACATATTCAGAAGTTCCCTTGCTATCTTATTAATGCTCCTTCCTTTGTTCCTAAACAACCCAAAAGAGCACTTTAAGCCCCGAAACTAATAATAGGGAGCTCTAATATACAAAGACTGCATTAAAAAGTCAGCATTTGCCATACGTCACCACACTAGAGTGGGTGATAACTGATGATGGCAAATTTTACTGGCAACCAGTGTGCATGTACTACATACACACTTTCCCCCTTATGTGAGGATTATCAGAATATTGCTCTGAAAGACAGTTGTTAAACTTAACACAACTCAAATTTAGCATGTGCTGCATCTGACCTGAAAAAGTAACTAAGAACATAGGCTTATCATTTATGAATTTTCTAATTCTTTCCAGAGTATGAAGTCTTCGGTGTACTGGACCCATTCCTCTCACAATGAATTCAATGTCAAATCTTCACTTACTTTAATTAGAGCAGAATCTGACCCTTGTATAACATGGGAACATTTGCAACACCAGACTATGAAAGCATTTACTGCCCTATTTAAAAACTGGTCATTGATATAAAGTACATACACAACATAATCACTAGTCACATTCGAGCTTAGAAAGGAGGCAAGAATTACCCCAGACTCTTGAACAGTTCTGCTCCTTTTCCTTACTGAAAAATTAACACTGAGAGGTGCCCAAAGAGATCTCATTTTAAGAGATAGCCATCCAAGGAGGAACAGTGCTGCCCTCACCCTGCCAACTAAATCACAGCAATCCAGAACAGCTGCTTTTAAAATGCTGCTTTAGCAATAAAATGTTCAGTATATAAAATAATCCACCTTGTGAAAACCTTCTTGGCATCTGATGATTTCTTGTTTAAAGGAGGAAAAAACTAACAAGAATGCATGTCAAAAGACCCCATTCTTTAATCTTTGCCAGAAGGCATGGTAGGACATGTTGGCTCGTTTTTATCATACCATTTAATTTTATTATAGAATATTAGAGTTGGAAGAGACCTCAGGAGGTCATCTAGTCTAATCCCCTGCTCAAAGCAGGACAACTCAAACTAAATCATCCCAGCCAGGGCTTTATCTTAAGAACAACTCTAATAATTTTGTGGGCGGGAGTTTGGAGCGGTTAATAAAAGCTACATGAAGATTCTATACAAATTGAAGCAAGTAAGATTGCTATGGTAAAGCAAGAATCAATATTTTATTGATGGTTACATGTCTACCCATAAAAATACACATACACCCACCAAACCCTACATTTGCATTCACAAATCCAGTCTTCAGAAAGTTTACAAAAAAAGCCTTCAAGCACAGCAATTATTATTTCATGTCCTTCAAAAAATAAACATCCGAGAACAAATATTCATCACAGGGAGACCATTCAAAAAAGATTAGCCCTGGCCTTACTTTAAAAACCTTAATTCCCTTTTAGAAGGATAAACTAAACTAATATATGTTTTTTAAAAAATCCATGTTTTCACTTACAGCATTCATTGGCTTTCCTCTACCTTTTCTTAGGCAGTTATTGATACCAGAGGCAACCTGTATTGAAATCTGGTAATAAATAATTTTTTTAAAAAAAAGAGGGCTATGACAAACTGATTCAAGCAATGCATATAAGGGAGCTAATCCTGCTCCCAGTTAAATCCATAAATTCTGGAACAATTCTATGGAAGACAATGGAGTTGCTCTAGATTCTCACTAATGTAAATGGGAGCAGAATGTGATCCATCATATAAACAAACAAAAATTATGTTTAGTGACAGTTAAGACTGCATCAGGACCCAACCTCTTCTATTCAGCTCCTTCAAGGCATTCAAACAAATTAAGGGACAAGTGTGCAGCATTCCTTGCAACTTTCAAATTGCCTACAATGCCGCTGATAACAGACTATGCTGTAGAAAGTATTCACTTCCATCTCCAACAGATAGAGAAAGCAATCCATAAACCATCTTAATCCTACTCACTCTCTTGTGTAAAACCTCGATAGTGACTTCATAGTCTCGTATCAAGAGATCAGCACTTCCCATTATCACAGTCCATTCAGTTGCAAAGCTATTCTAATTTAATACTGCTGAGATCACCATTAAAGTTTTATGTCACAGTGAGTTGGATAAACTCAGGGTACTTACTGCTCTTTGAAAAGTGTCGGCAACGAAAGTGAAAGCCTAGCAACCCTACATATTGAGGCCCTAGTTCTTCAGCTCATGCAGTGGAAACACATGCTGTTAAACCCAGAAGCCCAAGGATTATTCCCCCACAAATAACCCAATTATCGATATTGTCTCACACTGTACGTGTGTCACACTGGAGTGTGGGGGCAGACAGAGACACATCATGCTAGTATAAGTTATAAAATGGCCCCAGGGAAGTTTACCCGTAAAGAACCAGAGGTTGACAATAATTCAAATCCCATATACATCTGCAAAGACTGAACCTGCAATTTTTGGATACAAAAGCATGGACCTAGTGTTAAAACTGAAAGACCACATCCAATAGCTCTTCTGACCTAACCCCTAGAAGGGAATAAAGAGCCAAACAGTTATGGTGGGTTTGAATTGCACCTTCTGAAGTCTAGAGTGTTGTAGTAAGCACTAATTGTGGTATGTGTGATTCAGAACCCTCTACCATTGTGTCCACATCACTATGTCCACATTCAAAACACAAAACTAATACAGTACATACAAAATGGTCGGGGGTGGGGGGGTTGGTTCCTTCAAATGTCCTAGAAAATCTGAGCAGTTTCTAATCTACAAAAAGCTTTTGGAATTAATTCTGACTCAAAACAGGTTTTATAAAAAAATTTCACCCCTGTTAAAAATCTGGGAGCAAATTTAACTCTTGTGGTGCTTCTGCATGGAAGGGAATACTTTATTGGCAAACTAAGGCCCCAGTCCTACACAGACTTATGCATGTGCTTAAATTCAAGGGACTATTCACGTTCTTGAAATTAAACATTGGTGTCAATGTTTATAGGGCTGAATTGTATGCCCATTACTATCTATTGTATCTAAGACAAGGAGATGGGAGAGGATATGATTTTCTGATGCCCAGAACAGATCAGCTGCACTAATTTGGTTCTGAACAGGGTATAATGATTTAAATCAAGGGAGTTTAAATTACTAATTTAAATCAGGATTTCAACCACCAAGTGGAAGGCCTCAATTTAAACAAAGTTTTCCATTTGTACTTCAGTGTATTTTCTAAACAAAAGGTACAGCCTCACTAGTTGATATAACCATTAAAACCTGTTGATTTACAATAAATAGAGCCTTGACACTACATTTGCTCCAGCTTTTTGCTACCTAGAAGGGTACAGTACTATTTACATTAAGCACTTATATAACTTAATATTTTCAGATTTTTATTAATTGTACTTTTTAGTAAGTTAGAAAATGGTGAATGATACGTTGCTTATTTATGACAACCTGCATTAAGATGGTAACTTAATACCAAGATTGGATCCTAACAGGAATATTTGATAAACTGGTTACCCGGAAGACAGCATCTATAACAAATAACTGGATCTACGTAAACTAGTGGTGTATCACACAGCAATGCAAACCTCAAGAGCACTGCACACAGTTTGTTAAGCCATGGATGGTTTTGACACCACTATTCCAGTGTGCAGTCACAATGGTTCAGCCCAATACAATGAGGCACAGAAGCTAGCTGCTCCTGCCTCCTGCCCAATAAAGCTTACCAAATGGCAACAATCAGCAGCAAAACCTATAACATGAATAGGAAGTACTGTGTAGAAACTAATTATATGGAGGCTTCACTTGTAATGTTATTAATCCAAATTTCTGTTTTACTCTCAATTATGTAGCACTATGGGACACACTTTAATAATGCCTACCATAATTTTTCAAACTCACTCTATTACCCAGAGAGCTCCAATACCAGAATGAAACTGAAACTTACCGCCAAGTTTTTAATGTGCATATTAATCCACTTACTTTAAATTTAAAAACACTACTAAACAGAAAAAAGACACGTTTTGTTCAGATTAGCAATAACATGCACAAAGCAGAACAAGCCTTGAATAACCTTACTCATAAGGGGATCGTGAAATACCAATTTCCCACAACTGGATAGAAGTGACATTGAAAGTGTTGCTTGTGTTACAAGGGCTATTAGTTTTACCTGTACTGATTATGCTTTGTTGCTTAGACCGCTTCTTAAAATGCTTTAAATCACATATAAAGGTCTTCACCACTGCTTCATATATTTATCTGGCAAAGGTGTTACCTTGAATGACCACCAAGGCAACAAGTGGGTGCCAGTTGACTAACATACAATGGCTAGCACACACACATATCATGATGATAATACTACTCATAATTTGTATGCCAAGTCTTTAAGTATGCATATTATCAAGTATTAATATGGCATTTATATAGCTCAAACTGGCATGTACTTTTATTATAATCCTGTTCACTTATGCTAAGTATCCCATAATGCCTTGCAGTAGCTGAAGTAAGCTTTGGTTTAAGTAGATAGGAAAATTGTTAGTATCAGGACATATAATTGTTTCCTCATAGCAACAGAAACAGAGAGTTACCCTCAAAAATCTGACAGGTTTAAGATTAGCAGCCACGTTAGTCTGTATCCGTAAATAAGACGAGGAAGACTTTGTAGCACCTTAGAGACTAACCAGTTTATTTCAGCATAAGCTTTCGTGGGCTATAGCCCACTTCATCGAATGCATAGAATGGAACAGAAGTAAGATGCATTTATACACACAGAAAGAAAGAAGAAAAAAAAAAAAGGTTGTACATTAGCATACCAATTCTAAGAGGCTGTTTAATTTGGATGGGCCATTATCAGAAGGAGAAAAAAAGTACCTTTTTAAATGGATCTCTGTGTCTGACAGGAGAGATACAACTATTGAAGGTAAATTAACTAGGGAAATGCAGTCATTTAGTGTAATGAGCGAACCATTCGCAAGTTCTATTTAGTCCTTGGTTAATTGTGTCCAATTTGAAAATTAATTCCAGTTCCTCAGTTTCTCGTTGGAGTCTGTTTTGGAAGTTTTTCTGTTTCAGAACTGACACCATCAAGTCTTTAATGCAGGCCTGCACAACTTGCAGCCCGCACGGGCTCACTGTGGGGCCCGCGAGGGATAAGCAGGGGTGGGGCAAGCTAAGCGGTGGGGTGAGGGGAAGTGGATGGGGGTGGGGCAAGGGCAGGGCTTTTTGGCCCGCAGCTGTTTTTTTTCCAGTAATACGGCCCTCACTGCTTTCCGAGTTGTGCAGGCCTGCTTTAATAGAATGGCCAGGAAGGTTGAAGTGTTCTCCTACTGGTTTTTGAATGTTATGATACCTGATGTGAGATTTGTGTCCATTTATTCTTTTGCGTAGAGACTGGCCAGCAATTCCCCTCTGCTACGTACACTGGCCAAAACGGCCAGTCTCTACGCAAAAGAATAAATGGACACAAATCTCACATCAGGAATCATAACATTCAAAAGCCAGTAGGAGAACACTTCAACCTTCCTGGCCATTCCATTAAAGACTTGATGGTGTCAGTTCTGAAACAGAAAAACTTCCAAAACAGAAGTAAGTACTAGTTGTAATCTATATGAATTACATTATAACTAAATTGTGTTTTTAATTTGTGATACCATTATGTCTGATAGGTCCAAAAATGTGAGCTACTTCTATAGGTGCTAGAACTAGAGGTGTTGCTGCACTGACTTCAAGTGGTTTCCATTATATACGAGGTTTACAGTTTGGTTCAATGGCTCTCAGCACCACACTATACAAATTGTTCCAGCACCCCAGCCTACTTGTGTGTTAAAAATTGTTGTTTTTTTCTTGTTCTTAAAGTCCCTGTAATTCTTTATTTTTCCCTTCAACACTGTTTCTTTCAGATTTTGTTAAAAAGGCATGAAAGTCCATGTATATATAAGCAACCCTATGACAAAGTAGCGCACTTTTGTGATGTGGAGAACAAAACATATGGATGATGTACCTGGATGGTACTTCTCATTCAGAACGTTCCTGAAGTACTTTATGAAACAGAATTGCAGTTCACAGACATGCTATATAACAATTTAGGACAGAAAGCAAATAAGCTACAAAGAGAATCTTTAGGCATGCCAACTTAACTACTCAAATTAGACTTTTTGCAAAAGTTAAGGTAGAAATCACAGTTACCTGGCCACTGATCACCAGGTCTTAGGTTTTGAATACTGCGTAATTTGAAAATAATGCTGTAATTCAGCAGTATGGTGTCTTTGTTATAGTGCAACAGTTCGTTAAAACAAGGTTAACCCTTCCATTGTTTTCTGACCCAGGAGCTGCAAACACACTTTCAGAGAATCTTCTGCATTTGCCATGGAAACCAAGCAGAAGTCCTTTGCAAAGCATGTCGCTTCATGGTCACAAGAGCACATCCAGATTTTGGTTAATCTCTGGTGTGAGACCAGCACAACAGTGGATTTTAGTAAGAGTACCTGGAATGACCAGGCATACCAGCAAAGAACAAAGAATCTGATAACTCTGCAAATTTACCAGACCAGTGACCAGAGGGAACAAATTAAGCTGTTCAAGACCAAGTACTGAAAAACCAGGAACCACAGCCACACCTTGGGCAACTCAACATCATCATGCTCATTTTATGAGGAGTTTGACTAGGTGCCGGGTACTGCACTGATCACAGAGCCAAAGGCGGTGCGTGATGACTGTTAGTCTGAATGAGGACCTGCTGTCCCCGGAATCCAGCATGGGAACAGATGAGAGTCAGCATCTAATGAGGCCAGTGAAGTGACTCTGCTGCTGATACCAGTCCCACAGCAAGCATTGCCACAGCAGCAGCTGCAGCACATCTGGTGGCCTTAGTCAGAGGAGCTTTTCCATGCCCCTCTGAGGAACAACCCACCACATAACCAGCAACAGAAGGGACAGAAGCTGCCTCAGAGCCTGGTAAGTTTCTGACTCCACTTTCATGTTTATTAATATAGGACTGGGAGGATTTCCATTCTATGAACCAATGCAAAAGTCATTACAAGGCCCAGCTAGCAACATGTATCCACTAATGGCAGACTGGATGCCAGCACCTTGGCATCCCCCTGCCTCCTATAGCTCTTCTCCACCCCACAGGTGAGTTCAAAATGACAACCCAGAAATGCAAATCATAAAAACCGCCTTGAGAGTGAATTTTTACTGAAAAAACACATTTTTTTCTAGGGCATTCCTGTTTCTTAAAAATAACCTTACCTTGCCTCAGTGGTGTAAATAGCCACCTGGAAAGAGTGAACCATGGGGGAGGAAGGCAGAAATGTGTGTTATGTACAGATCTAGTCTATTTCAGTTAAATGTAGTCCACAGGGGACAAAATCATTTGTCCCAAATATGACTGGAGTTTGAAATTTTATTCAGAAGTGCACCTTGGGTCAAGGATGACGACAGTGGAGCTCTCTATTTTTCCATGCACTCATAACAAGCTATGCCATTTGGAAGTTAACACAGGATCCCATTGATTCCCTCATGAATTCTGACCCAATCCTGAGTCCGACAGCTGCAAACTTTTCCTCTAGCAGGAACTCCAGATATATAGTCATGTTTCAGGTAAGGGGTTCATTTTCCAGGACCATCTCAATAGCTGCCCAGCCCAGTCCACTCGTAAATGTACTGTTCAGTCACTAAATGTTTGACTACTTTCAACTGCATACATAGCTGGTTTCCCAGAGGCAGCTTGGAATAACATCTCCCTTTGCCAGTCAGGCACCACCAGAATGTTACGTCCTCCAAAATGTGGACATGAAACCTCATATGAAATGACAGAGAAACCCTCTGTAGCACAGCCAACTGTCCCAAGTTGTTCTGAAATTTTTAGGACGGGGGGGGGGAGCTATGATTTTAAAAATTTACCCTTGCCTCTGCACTTCTTTCACTGCGATTAACCCAGCTGGGTCCCTCTCACGAAATACTGAAGTTCACTATGGAAAAGTAATATTTTATATCCTTCAAATTCCACAAGGATTTTCTCTGTTCTCCTGCACTGAGCTATGTGAGCTATATCTTCTTCTATTGCAGGCCGCTCCACAATACAGACTGCAGTATCTCCACAACTCACTCACACTGCAGCAGAAGCCTAGGCTAATGTACCTTCAACAAACCATTCCAAGAAAGAGCTTTTCTGTGAATGAAATGATGGCTGAAGTTCTGGACAGGGCCAAGAAGCAGGTCCAGTTCCAAAGACAGAGGCACTTCTGGATAGTGGAAAGGCATAGCAAGAGACAAGGCTCAGGCTAGCTGCACAGCTTGAGAACAAGGCTGCTGTGAGGGAGCAGGCATTTGCTTTGCAGTTCCTGGACCAGAATGGAGACTAAAGGAGGAGGAAGAGCTCAGCAAAAAAAACCATCTGAGCTGCTGCTACAGTAGTAAAAACCGCCTTGACCTGTCCCTGAGAGCAGTCCGTGCAGGGAAAGAGAAATGTCCCTCCCCAAGCTGGCCAGGACTAGCACCCGGGGCATCTCCACCTCTGCCCCATCCTGGCTCTGGGCCCAGGACTCATGGGTTAAAGGGGCCTTGAGCTGGGACAAAAACAGACTTGTGATAACTGGACTTTTGGTGTCCGATCAATACTTCTGACCAGAGACTGAGTACGCCCTCTTAAAACTGGACACCTGGCAGCCCTACCTGTTTTAGAGTTACCTTCATTTTTGTCTTCTGGATTGAAATTATGTATGCTTTTCATCTTTGCTTCTATAGTTTTTTGGCAAATAACGTTGATGCACATTACATCTCTATCGATTTAGTAATTGGAAATTGTATGCACAAACACACACAGATTTTCTTTGTGAATACACTGGAAACAAACATGCAACTGTTAGTGATTGGCCTTCACTTAACAATTATTGCTGGTATGAAGTATGACAGCTATTTTGCATTTGAAGTAACACTTCGTTAGGACTTTTCACCAACATATATTGGGCTAACATATATATCACATTATCAATATGTGGTATCTATACTATATATACTAATATTCACTGAGTAAAACTATTACTGGCCGGCCTGAGGAGAGATTTCTCTTCCCCTGCACCAGCTGCTCTCAGGTACAGGTCAAACCCACCCCCGAGAACCTCTCCAGCTGCAGGAAGCTCTTCCCCTCTTCCCCCACCCCCCCACTTCCTGCTCCCATCACTTTCTGCAAACTTTTTGCCTCAGAGACGCTGATGGATGACACAGGAGAGAGACAGTCCCCTTCAACCTCCCTCTTCTCTTTATAGTGAGCTGAGCCTTTGAGGGCAGGGTCACTTTTGTAGTGCCCAGTTTTGAGAAACTAGAAAGTTGGCAACTCTAAACACAGGATCCAATTCTACGGAGATCAATGGCAAAACTCTCACTGGTTTGTATTGTGAAGGATCAGTTCCTTTTATGTAACTTTCAAATTATTATAAAGAAAGCTAACAATCATCATTTTCACCAAATCAGGGTTCAAAAGCCTCAACTGATCTGATGCAACCTTTATGAACTCTGTTGATGCAGGCTGATATATTGATGGAAGTCAAATCTGAGAGAAAGGATGGTCTTGGGGTTAAAGCATTGCACTGGGACTCAGAATATGTAGGTCAAATTTCCAGATCTGGCAAGTGTTCCAGTGCAAATCACAATCCCTATGTAACTCACCAGCACGGCAGTTCTCCATCAAAACAAAACAATGACAGTACCACCTCTTTTCTCCCATTCCTTACTTGTCTTGTTCATTTACACTGTAAACTCCATAAAGCAGGGATTGTCTATTACTATGTATTACAACATCTATATTCAGCCAGCAAATTGGACTGAAAATCAGCCACAATGGGACAAATGATAGGACCTTAAATATTGCCTCACCATCACCAGTACGGATAGAGGATTACATTCTCACCAACGTAGAAACATTCACATACTTGGGCAACACCATCACCAAGGGGATCAAGCTAAGACATCAATAAAGATAGGAACACCTTCAGGAGCTTAAATACAGTCTGGAATTCATACAAAATACAACACTGAAACCAAACTCAAGAGCTATCAGAGCTGCGTACCTTCAACAAGGGTGGATAAATATCAGATTTTTTTTATTTAAATTTGATTTTTTTTGCTAAAATGCTTTTTGAGGAAAAACCCATCTAAAGATAGTTTTAATTAAGATACATTAGATATCTTATCTCATCATGGAATAGGGATTATAAATTTTAATTCTATAGTATGAGACAATATGTTTATGTCATGATTAAGAAAAAAAATTGTAAATGAGGTCCAACAGTTCATGGATTAGGGACCCAATCTTATGGGGTTCCATTGGCTTCTGTATAGATTATTTAGGTTAATCTTTCTATCTACCCACTGGGACTCAGTGCTCAGTCTAGAAAATACCATCAGAGATGCTTAGTTTTGCAGTTCTCAGACTATGGGTTTGTTTTCCAGAGAAAACATGCTTGTTAAAAGCAAATATGTTTTTAAATAAATAAAGAATATATAGAGGTGAGAAATAACAGACCTCAACCCTACTGTGCCTCTGCAAATTTGTGTACATGGAGTCAATCCCTTACCTCTCCGTAAAGTGCAAAATTTCAAAAAGTTCAATGAACAGAAGATTGTTGGAGGTGGAATAGATCTGGACAAGAAGAAGTCTGGAGATAAATGTGAGAAGGGAGGTACAGGCAGTAAAAACAAAAGTGAAGCTCTTTGAGTAGCATATTCCAGAAGTCTTGAGATCTTTCTGAGTGTAGCCTTCATTGATTTGAGATCTACCATACCATTCTCTCACTAGAAGGAAAAAATCCTATTATGGCAGCAGACCATAAGAGAGACCTAGTTTTGGAATATTTTAATGAAGTTCCTCTACCTGTGGGTAAGACAGGCATGTGTGCAAAATCCAAACAATTGGACAAAGAAATGCAAGGCCTGGTTGCCTAAAAGAAACATCCTAAGAAGTGTTCCTTCTCAGGAGGAAGCTGCATTGAAGATGATGAAAGGAACATGACTGAACATGCATGATCATCAGTTTGGTAAACTTTTTTTATTTCATACTTCTTTCTTAAGGACTGCCTGTCTTGCTTCTGGACTATTCCTGAATTCTCATGTTTAAGAAAAAAATACAGTTCTTACTCTATGGAACTATCATTTTAGATGCAGTTGCAATAAAAAATAAATAGGTGAAATAGGCAGATCTTTCTTTCACAATTTCATCTTTAAAGCAGTACAGAGTGCCAGTGAATGCAATGAGTAATACTAAATGAGCAGTATGGTAATAATAATTAAATAACTGCATTGACTTATTTGTTTCGGAGAATCCATCCTCAACATATAGGATTTTGAAGACTAACCACCTTCAAGATCACCATCTTTTTCTTTAGTTTCAGAGCTATCTGCCAATGATAGTGTTTCACTCACATCATGTATGTCACATAGCCACAGTACATCACCTGTAGCAAAAAGAACAAAAAAATCTCCATCCTCTAGGAACAACCATAGATAAGTTTGTGATAAGAACTAGAAGATTACAAAAAGAGGTAACTGATTAAAAATTTGCCTGGTTTGTTTATGCAACAAACTCTCCTTTCCATATAATTGAGAACTCACACTTCCTTAACATGGTTCAGTCATTAAGAACAGCACACAATCCACCCAACAGAGCACATATCGCAGGCAAATTGCTGGATGAAGTGTATGAATGAGAAATTGAGCAGTGTATAAAAGGTCTACAGCATGAAATTGTTAACCTGAGTCTTGATGGGTAAAGCAATGTCCATAATGATCCTGTTGTATGTTCTTGTGTGACAAGGGAATATCAGAAACAACTGATACATCAGGAAATGCACACACAGCAGAATACTTACAAAAGGTAGCTGTACAAGCTATAACAAACTGTGGGGAAAAAAATCAAATGCACCCAAGATGAGAAGAATTTATTTAGAAGAGAGTCTCAAACTAGTAACATGCGGTTGCAATGCTCATTTGATGCACCTCCTAGCCAAAGATGTCAGTGTTCCAGAAATAAAGGCTAATGATGTTGAAATTGCAAAATACTTCCGTAATAATCACTTTGCAGCAGCTGCTCTGAAAAAAAGGGGGAGGAACCAAGCTAACTCTCCCACAAGACGAGCGATGGAACTTAGCAGTGGACTGTTTTGAGCACTATATCAAGAACTGGCCTAAGCTGAAGATAATTTGTGAACAAAACCATGAAAAAATAGATGGCACTGTCACAGCCAAAGTTCTCAACATCGGGCTTAAGAGAAATGTTGAACACATGCCAAGTACCCTGAAGCCTATTTCTGTAGCCTTGAACAAAATGCAGGGAAATAGCTGTTTTATTGCTGACGCTGTTGAAATCTGAGTGAGATCTTCAGAAGAGAAATATGCAATGACAGAGTTAAATTAGAAGCATTAAAAAAAAAAAAGAATGAGATAAGCACTATCTCCAGCTCATTTTCTTGTAAATATTCTCAATACTTGGTACCAGAATCAAATCTTAACTGCTGAGGAGGAGTTGGCTATGACATGAACATCCAGCAATCATCCCTCCATAATGCCAACTATAATAAACTTCAGAGCTAAGGGTGAACCATTCAAGAAATATATGTTTGCTGATGATGTTTTAAAGAAAGTCACACCAATGAACTGGAAGTCACTTGAGCACTTGGATTCAGAGACTGCTGAAGTGATAATCTCACTTTTAACAGTAGTAGTTTCTTCTGCCAGTGTAGAAAGAATATTTTCTTCCTTTGGACTAAATCATTTCAAACTGAGAAATCATTTGGGACTTGAAAAAGCAGAAAAGCTTGTTTTTCTTTTCCAGATTATGAGCAAACAGGAAAATGAAGGTGAAGACGACTGAGTTAGCTGCAGAAGCCAATATTTTAAGTTTCTCGTGTTGACCTGGCTGACAAGGTTGATTTAATTTTTGTTTTGTTTTTAAAAGTATTTCATTTAATTATTTTAGTTAAAAACAAGTTTACCAAAAAACAAACCTGATTTTAAAAAACCTGAATGTTTAACTAAATTCAAAAATTCATATGCTGGTTTTGTTAAAATATTATATGTTTGCTGATGAAGAAAGAAATACAGAATACACAACGTTGTTGTTTTAGTTAAATAAACTATTTAAATGCCTGTCTGGTGATGTTCTTCTCCTAGTACAGCCTGGCAAGAAAATCCTCCAAATATTAATAATTATCCTGTTGAATTGGAGATAGTTCACCTCCCAAAGACATCATAAATATCTGCTTCAAGTACTTCTGGTAAATGAAATAACCAATCATTCATTTCTGATATAGCTGGAAAATTAATCTGAAAAGTTTTCAAAATAAATCACTTCAAAAATGTATAGTGTGTATCTTCTAAAAATGAAACTACATCTATCTCTGAGTTGTGAAGAATACGTATTAAGGTTATAACAACAAAAATGCACTTTTATGTAGAAATCCACGATTAAATAGAGTCTTCCTGACTAGTGATTTAAATAATGATTTAAAAGAAATTCACCCTGCTTTCAACAGTACTTTACAGCACAGAATGCTGGGGAATGAGAAAGTATGACATGCCCAAACTGTCTTCATTCCATTCAGTGAAGACAGTTTGGGCATGCCTCAGAAAAATCCTTCATATCTTTTGGCCCAGAACAATCTCAAACCAAGACACAGTGCAAGCAAGAAGATCTGAGCACCATCATTGCCAGAAGGCATTGGAGATGGATTGGTCATGTGCTTCAGATGGAAACTGATTTCATCACCAGAGTAGCAATAAGATGGACACCTGAAGGCAAGCTAAAATGAGGCCACCAGAAAACAACATGGTGAAAGCTGTGGAAGCTGAGCTGAAAAACCTGGGGCACAGCTGGGGAACTATTAAAAGACTTGTCAGAAACAAGGCGTTGAGAGCTTCATCACTGCCCTAAACACAAGAGGTGTAATAGGAACACGATGATGATGACGATGAGACATCTTGGTTGGTTCCTCTAGAAGCTACTATAATATAAATAAGTCATAAAGACACTACCTACAAAAAGAAGCAAAACTTGGCCCTTCATTCAGCAAGCAAAGTTTTATGGGCTAATTGGGAAGTATATACAAGTCCCAATGATAAATTTAAAAGGCTACTTCTGTCTTTCTGGGTGGTATTTCTTCTCTCAGATCACTAGTTTTATAAACAACACCCAACAACTTTAAGGGGCGTAATGTCAGTTTCATACTATTTTTAAATGTGTTTATTTGTTACAACACCACCTTAAAATTACAAGAATTTTGTACACTTTTTGAATATCTTTCCGCCCAGACATATAGACAGGTCAGTTTCACTTTCAGCTGCTAATACAATTGGGTCTGATCCTGCAAGGTGCTGAGAGCTCCCAACATCTACTACAGTCAAGGCAGGATCCAAGCTTAGTTCACTGCTGGGATTAGGAATTCTACAAGGCAGTGATTATTTGTTTGAAAAAATCTATTTCTCAATCTAGATTCCAGGATGTCATGACAAAAGCTCTAAGAGCAATAAAGAAATATTGTTTTACAAACCTCGCATCCGAAGACAAATTTGAGCTGAGACTATCCCTTTCCACCAAAAAAAAATAAAATAAAATAAAAAAGTATACATCTGTCATCCTTTACAACGGTTATATAGTCATTCTCCTTATTTATACACTGTGCACACCAGAAAACCTGTGATTTCAGGGCCATACTCCAATTTATAATTTTAAAATGCAATAAATTAGAATATTTAAGTCAATGTTAAAACTTTTGCGGGGTTGGGGTATCTGTGTCTCCATACACTTCTCTTAACAAACTGGAAACCTGAAGTTTCCAAGCATACTAACTCCTATCTGTGGCCCAACAACACACCCTTAGTACTAACTTCACCTCCTGCCCTGACTCACTAAGCCCTCACCCACCCCAGCACACTACCACAAAGCACGTTAACCGTCCCCAGCTAACCCTACACCCAACAAATCCCTGGTTCTTGAACTAGGCCTGCTGGCTCAGTGGAAGAAACATCAGGGCTCTTCAGAACAGGCCTCTCCAGTCACGTAAAAAAACAAAAATTAGCCTTTTTGTGAATAAAAGATGGGAATTCAGATGAGGTCTTCAAAATTTGACTCCGGTATAGTCCTTAGAAGGGCTACTGTAATAATACTGTTTTACCCTTCCTGTGGAGTTCGTGGCTGGTTGGGCTACAATCCATGAGTCTTTGAGCTGAGTCAGAGGAAGCAACACCAGGATTCTTCAGTCCAGGCCTCCCTTACACCAACTGGCAGCCTCCCTGGAACTGTGCCTCCAATAAGCACCAAGAAACAAAATCAATCTACCTAAGCAGCAGCATGCAAGAGCCAGGGAGGAATCTGTGCATTACTGCTGCTTCCCTCATGTCTCATAGCTCTGGGGCTTGAGGGGATCAGAAAGCCTGTAAGCATTCACAAAAGAAAATTTGGTACCTATTGCTGAGTAACCAACTCAGCCTGAAATTTCATCCCACAAACACCTAGGATGACTATTCCCATTTCACTGCTCCCTGATGGAAACAGAGGTGTAAGCAACAGCTTTGGCCTTAAGAGATGCCATTCTCCATCACTCCCTCTCTCCCTTCCTCAAGAATTCAGAACTTGTGACTGCAGCTGCTTGTTTGCCCCACGTTGTAACTCAAACCACATCTTGGGGCCACTTCCATCACTGAAGATAATGTCCATAAAATCCTAAAACTACTTTTTGACAGTAGAAAGGTTACACATAAGATCATCCTTTTATACGCCTCTTTGTTGCAAACTGAGGTTCCAGACATGACAGCATTTAAAACCAACAGGGCCACATTCATTATTTTCTCTCTCTCTAAACACCACACACAAACCAAGTCCAGCAGCAACCCTCACCTTGACCCTTCATCCGTCACCTGTGTGCCCCCATCCAACCTGGCACACTAAGCCTCTCCACTCTGGCTCCACTCCACTATGCCCCAATCCCAATGGCAAACGAGCTCTTCCCTAGTTCACTAACCTCTGCCAGCACCTCTCATCAGCTACCTTCTGATCTGGCACACTAAACCTCCAGCCTCCCAGACAGTGCCACATCACAACACTGGAATCCAGACAGCAACTCCATTCCTTCCCCGCGCACACACACTGACATGTCTCCACCCCGTCCTGGAACACGAACACCCTCCCCGTTCTAACAAGCCAGCCTCCCCCTGGCCACTAACCCCGCGCCCACCCCAGAGCGGTATCCCCCCGCACCACAACCATCCCCCCACAGTCCCGGCTTGCCAACTAGGGTGACCAGATGTCCCGATTTTATAGCGACAGTCCCGATTTTGGAGTCTTTTTCTTATAGAGGCTTCTATTACCCCCCACCCCCGTCCCAATTTTTCACATTTGCTGTCTGGTCACCCTACCCCCTCCCCCGCTTACTAACCCCGCCCCCCCAACTCAGCTCGCTGCCCGCCCCTCTCTCCCCCACACCAGCCCCGGCTCGCTACCCCCGGCCCTTCCCCGCGCTCGCTGCTCTAGGCTCTCGGGGGCTCAGCCGGGTTCCAGGGACGGGGGCGCGCTCGGCAGGATCAGGCCGCCTGCTCCTGGCACTCACCGGGCTGCGAGCTGGGCCGGGCCGCCTCCTGCAGCGGAAGGTCAGCGCGGGGGGGGGGGGGGGGTTGGCGGGGTGCTGGGGACAGGTGGCCGAGGCTCCGTGTGGCTGCAGGCGGAGTCCCCTGGGCGGCGGCGGCGGCAGCAGCGGCCCGTAGGTCGCTACAGCGAGGGGCGGGGAGGGCTCACCCACGTGATGGGCCCGTGTCATCCTGCGCAGCTGCCATCATCCGCCGGTCTGGCGGGCTCCGCGCCCCCCCGGCGGGACCCGGCACCGCCTCGCCCGCACAAGGAGTGAGGGGAGCACGGCCGCCCCTGGAGACCTGCCTACGCCGCCGGGAGCCCGACCCCGTACACACGGAGGCCCTGGACGGGGCGGAGACTGGAAAGCGAGCGAGTTGCGGGGGGTGCCAGCTTCTTCATGTCTCTGTGGGCCTGACGTGTGAACACCAGAAGGGCGCATATAAAACACATGTGAAGTGTTATTTGAGATCACGTATTGCCGTGTGAACGTAGCAAGCTGTAACTAAAGCGAAACGCAGCCCAGGCGTCCTCCCCGCCAAGCTCGCCCAGCACAGGGCGAAGGCACCGCTCGACCACAAGGCGGCCAGACTCGAAGTTGTAAAAGACGTAGGCCGGGGGCAGGCTATGCACAGAACAGCCCCAACGCATCCCACCCCCGCCGTCAAAAAGGCCACTTTGGCCTGACCCAGTAAAAAAAATTGCCTAGGCAGGGATCAGGCCATATGCCAGCGCTGTGTCCCACGCCCAGAATCAACAGGGACTTGCAAAAACAGTTGAAAAGCTGCTGCAAAAAATCGAAAAGAGAAGTCAAACAAGGACAATGGAGGGGAAAGTGAAAGGCCATAGCTGAGGCCAAACGGAAGGGGTGCAGCCTACACTCAGGTGATGTGGCTCACAGAGTGATCCCTAAGAACCCCCAAGAAGCAAAACTCCCCTGCTCATGTCACCCAAGTGCTTAAGGAGATGAGACTTGCAAACCATCCTCCTCCAGGCCAGGGCTATGCAGTCACTCAGGGACTAATATATCCTCCAAGAAGCATCAGGGAGGTCACATTGGGAAGCATAATTCTGCATTTTGACACAGAAACGGTAGAGTCGCTTCTTGTTCTTAAGTACACTAGGGCCCTACTAACTTCAAGGTCTATTTTGGTCAATTTCACAGCCAGGGGTTGTTAAAATGTCAGTTTCACCTTTTTAAATGTTTACATCTAAAATTCAGTGTTGTAACCATGGAGGGGTAGGTAAGGTTGTATGGCTATTGTAGGTGGGTAACTCATGGGATTGCCACCCTTACTTCTGCCCTGCTGCTGGAAGAGGTGCTGCCTTCCAAGCTGGCCAGCTGCCTCTCTTTAAAGCCAGTGCCACAATCAGCAGCAGTGTAGAAGTGAGGGTCACAGGATAATGGGAGGGTAGGTTACCATACATCCAGTTTTCTCAGCAGCATGGGGGGATTGATAGCTGTAGCCACAGTCTTTCTGCACAGGTGTGTGTGTGCACGCGCACTCGAGCCATAGCCTCTTTGTGCTGGGTTTGTGTGTGTCTGTGGGCTTGTCTTCACTAGCGCTGGGAGAGATCGATCTTATGGCGATCAATTTATCGTGTCTCATCAAGACGCGATAAATCGATCGCCAGTGGCGCCCCCGTCGACTCCGTAACTCCAGCTCGCCAAAAGGCACAAGCTGGAGTCTATGGGGGAGTGCGCCACCGACCGCCGCCGCTGTGAGGACGGCAGGTAAGTTGGCTGTAGATACGCAATTTCAGCTACGTTAATAATGTAGCTGAAATTGCGTATCTACAGTTGATCCCCCACCCTAGTGAGGAGCAGCCCTGTGTGTAACAGATTGAACTGTAACCTCTCCCTGTGGGGAAGTAACAGGTTGAGCTGTGCAGCTTCCTGCAGCAGGGGGAGGTTCCCGGAGTCAGGTCTGACCCACGCTGGGAGTGGCCCCTGCAAGGGAAGGCGAAGTCTTGTCCCTCCCCATGCCCTGCTGGGACTAGCATCTGGAGTCCTGCACAGAGTAGGAGCCTCCAGCTGGGCACCAGATTTCACAGGGTCGATCAGATTTCATGTTGCATGATGCATTTTTCATGGCCGTGATTTTGGAAGGGTCCTATTTGTAAGTGTAAAAGAAGCATCTGTCACATGCTTTCAGGACAAGAGCCTGCGCACTGTAACCAAATCCTGGTCACAGAAGGGAAGATAACCTGTGAAGGGAATGCAGGAGTGCCCTCTGCAAGAACAATCACTGCAAAAACCCTCTGAAGACACTGAGCAGCTTGTTGAAAATGTAAATCAGAGAGGCTCTTACCCAAAAAAACACAGATCAGGCTCCAATCTGAATAGTGATGGCTGTGGTCGGCTCCAACTCAACCAACCAGGAGCAATGAGGCAGGATAAGCTTGGTCAGCCCAGCCTGGGTAAAAGCAAAAAGGCGGCTCCTCAAGGAGACAGCCTTGGAGGAAAAAAGAGGGTTAAAAAAATGTGTATTGTCCAAGAGCCATGGACTGTAAAATACCTGGTCTGGCTGAGCACTTTGCAGGAGTCACCATTGTAGATAAGGCCATTGCTGAATGTAGGTAAATATAGGCTAAGTAACCATGGCCTAGCAGAACAAATGAGAGTCAAAGCCCATCTCCCCAGAATGACAGAGGGGAGAGAAAGCCACTGAACAGACCAAACACAAAAAGCTGACACCTTACTGGCCAGGTCAATGACCCCGTCTCTCAGATCTAACACCAAGAAGAGAAAATCAGAGCGAAACCAGGTGTAATTGTTCCAAAAAATGGTTGATGTACATCTGATCCAGTCCAGGAGTTCTGACAGAGAGTCCAGATACAGCAGAGGTGCTACAACATTGAGGTCATGACATTGTTGACTACCCAAGCTCATCCCCAAAAAGAAAGTCCAGTAAGGAGCCAGCACCATTTCTGCGGATGGCCTTGCACCATCCACAGCTGTCTCCCACATCAATATTGTTCAGATCAGAAATAAAAAACCAATACTTTCATCCCAGAGGGGTCCCCATTATTGCAATTGTGAGGGCAGAAATTGGGGACCACTACACTGCCAAGATCCCAGTAAGATCAAATTGTTCTTTGCCCAATTGATTCAAGCAGAGGATGCCTGTTCATATATTACAGACAGGTGCAAAGTGCCTGCATATCACCTTCAGACATGATAAAAACTAAGGTGTTATCAATATAGGCTGACAGACAAACCAGGAAAGCATCCAGCCCAGTGGGCTTCTTAATAAGGTGCAAAAATGGCTTCAGACTCAGGGCAGATAACATGCCAGACAGAAGGCATCCCACCTCTGATGAGCACTTCTGCATACTGAGGAGTAGCAGCTAAGACCCCCTCCCTCCATTAATCTTTAAAACACAAAAACAATAAGGTACAATTAAAAAATATATATGAAGTAACTAGCCCAATCCAAAATGTTTCCAATGTTTTAAAAAGATAGACATGGTCAAGTCTATCTAAAGCTTTCTCCTGGTCCACTGAAACAAATCCCACATCAGATTTAAAAACTTCTTAAAGTAAAAATATAGAATCAGAGAAATGTGAAGCTGGAAGAGGCCTCAAGGAGTCCTCAAGTCCAACCCACTGTGCTGTGGCAGGAACAAGTAAATCTAAACCATCCTTGACAGGTCCAACCTGTTCTTAATCTCCAATTATGGGGATTCCACAACCTTCCTTGTTAGCCTATCGCAGAGTTTAACTACTCTTAGAATTAGAACGTTTTTCCTAATATCTAAGCTAAATCTCCCTTGCTGTAGATTAAGCCCATTACTTTTTGTCTTACCTTCAGTGGAGATGGAGAACAATTAATCATTGTCCATGTTCTAACATCCCTTAGCATATTTTTCTCAAGAGGAAATACGCCCAGGTTTTTTTAACCCTTTCTCAAAGGGGTCAGATTTTCTGAACTTTTTATCTTTTTTTTGTTGCTGTCCTCTGGACTCTCTCCAATTTGTCCACATCTTTCCTAAAGTGTGGTATCCAAAATAGGACACAGTGCATCATGAATTAAAAACAAGTGGTAAAAAATACAAACATTAGGGACAAAATGTGTTTGATCAAGGTTTATCAAAGAGTCCAGATAGTTTTTCAGCTGATTCTCAAAGGCTGTGATTAGGCTCTTAGGATAGTGAAAGGCAAATAGGTCTCCAGTTCAGTGAATCACAAAGGGCCCTTTGCTTGGTCTGCAGGGTAACTATTGCCCTGCAGTAGATGAGTGTGAGGGGTAGTCCCTCTCCCTCTCCCCGCCCCCCTCCCCCCCGGGAGGCCACCTGGAACTGAGGTACAGCTGAGCCCTCTGTCTCATCGATCTGGGTTCCCTCTTGCACTGTGATGCTGTGACAAGCTGCAAAGCCTTACAAGCTTGTACTCACACCAACATCCACTGGCAGGAACGATCTCCATTTGTGTTCATGAATACTCTGGCCAGCCACTCATGAACCCACAATAGAGAGGCTGCAGCCAAAATAGCGCCCCGGCCTAGGACCGCAGAGCTGTACTAACCAGTATGAATTTATTATTCAGTCCACTACTTTTACAAAGGAAAGTGGACGTGCACCAACACTTGTTCCTGAGCTGAGATTTTCCCTTTTGTACTTCAAACAACACACAGTGTTTTAGGTAAAATATAGAACAGGTTTCTTATATACAGAAAGATAGATTGTAAGTGATTATAAGTGAGAGCAAACAAATCAAATGCAGATTACTTAGCAAATAAACAAAGATGCAAACTAAGCCTAAAATACTAGATAGGGTCTGAATTAGCAATGTCCCACACCGGCTGATGATAAAAGCAGTCCACCAAGTTTCCACACACAGGCTAGAAATTCCTTTAGCCTGAGACCAGTACTTCCTCCAGGTCAGTCTTTGTTCCTCGGGTGTTTTTAAGCATTCTCCAGTGTAGGAAGTGAGGTCCAGTCATGATGTCATTTTCCCCTTTTATATCTTCTTCCAACTTGCTGCAAAGATCTTTTGCTGTGACCTGGGTCAAACAGTCCCCTTTGTGTAATGCTATCTAGAAGAAATTTCTGTTGTACACAGTTTGTGGGGTAATCCTTGTCCTTGTGTGTATTTCTTCAATAACCCAATAACATTGTTTGGCCTTTTTATTGCTATAGCTGAAAGGATACTTGGGTGTTTGCAACGTTACAACAACATGTTTCAGTATCATATACATAGCCAAAGTTCGTAACTTTACATACGATAGCACATACAATCCAATGAGATATGAATGTCTAACAAGTCAAGACTTTTAGAATGATACTTCACAAGGCTGGCCTAAATAGATGGAGTCCATCCAGCAGATGTCTCCAACAAGTGCCTGTGTGTCCCCAACATGATTCAGCCAAGTGTCAAAGCCTATTGGAGCCTCCAGCATAAAGTTGTCCTAGTCACCTAATCCTACTAGATGAAGAATCCTTCCTGAAGCCTGACTTTTCTTCCCACCCCCTCCAGTCCTCCGCCTCCAAACCTGTGAAGTGGGAGCTCTTACATAATTTTTTAGGGAGAAAACAAACGTGAAGGCAGTTGTCTTGTATGCTTGTACAACATTCACTAACACATTGAGAGGCATATGAAAGTTGGTCTGTCCTAATATCATTTGTACAATGTCTGGAGCTTTGGCCATAGAAAAGTTTCTCATTTTTGGCCAATATAAGCACCTGACTGAATCACTATACATCTATTCAAACATTTTTTCAATATGCTATTTGAACTTCCAAAGCACAAATTCCTATACTTTTAAAGGGATAGCGCCATCAAACCTGGTTTTAGTTACCAGGACTATCAAAGAATTTTGTTGCTTCAAATGATTAAACAGTCTTGTCACTGAGGAATGATTTTTCCTAACTACCTTTAAATGCAGTTTGGTCCTTTTGGTAGTTTTCCAAATTGACTGAATTATGGTCTGATTTTACTGAGACTCGGCTCAGTTAGTTTGCAAAAGTGTGATAGTTGCAGGGAATTGTTTCCACAGCATCTGTCAGAGACATCACTAGATCATTTTCTGGGCTGGTTGCCATATCTACTGTTGTAATTCAAATGGTGGTGCAACGATTAATTCTGGAAATTCTCTGTTGGATTTTAGCTCTCATTCACTATACCTTTCCCCATCGGTTCTGGAGTTTTCCACATGACATCAAGATAGAAGGAAATTTAATTTCCAATACTGCCTTAGCACTTGTCACACTGATCTATTTGTCTTTTTTCCCCAAGGTTTTCTTAAAAGACATAGGTTGCTTTACATGGACCCATTTGGGAGGGTAGTCCAAGAGTTGATATAATCTCATTAATAATTTAGGCCCTAATTTATTAAGGTACTTAAGTATGTACCTAAATTTAAATATATGAGTAGATTTATTTACATTAATGGGTCATAAAGTTATATCAATATGACTCTATTTACATCAATGTGCTTAAAATTATTATCTTGTTAAATCGGGGTCTTGTTCCCTAATAGCAGAACTTCAAAAGTGCATGATTCATGTCCATGACTGGATGCTGTATTCTCATCTATCATAGAATCATAGAAAATTAGAGTTGGAAGAGACCTCAGGAAGTCATCTAGTCCAATCCCCTGGTCAAAGCAGGACCAACTTCAACTAAATCATCCCAGCCAGGCTTTGTCAAGCCAGGCCTTAAAAACCTCTAAGGATGGAGAGTCCACCAACTCCCTAGATAACCCATTCCTGTGCTTCACCACCCTCCTAGGAAAATAGTTTTTCCTAATATCCAACCTAGATCTCCTCACGGCAACTTGGGACCATTGCTCTTTGTTCTGTTATCTGCCACCACTGAAAACAGCCTCGCTCCATACTCTTTGGAATCTCCCTTCAAGTAACTGAAGGCTGATATCAAATCCCTCCTCACTCATCTCTTCTGCAGACTAAATAAGCCCCGTTCCCTCAGCCTCTCCACATAAACCATGTACCCCAGCTCCCTAATCATTTTCATTGCCCTCAGCTGGACTTTTTCCAATTTATCCACATCCTTTCTGTAGTAGGGGGCCCAAAGTGGATGCAATACTCCAGATGTGGTCTCACCAGTGTCAAATAGAGGGGAATAATCACTTCCTTCGATCTGCTGGCAGTGCCCCTACTAATGCAGCCCAATATGCTGTAGCCTTCTTGACAACAAGGGTTACACTGTTGACTCATATCCAGCTTCTCATCCACTGTAATTCTCAGGTCCTTTTCTGCAGAACTGCTGCTTAGTCAGTGCATGAGATTTTTCTGTCCTAAGTACAGGACTCTGCCTTTGTCCCTGATGAAATTCATCAGATTTCTTTTGGCCCAATCCTTCAATTTGTCTAGGTCACTCTAGACCCTATCCCTACCTTCCAGCATATCTACATCTCCCCTCATCTTAGTGTCATCTGCGAACATGCTGAGGGTGCAATCCATCCCATCACCCAGATCATTAATGAAGATGAACAAATCTCTGGAAAAAGCAAAGTTTATTATTGCTTCCTCAATACATATTCTTCATCTTGAATATAGATGAAATAAGTGGTTGGTTGGATTCCACACATAAGACTTCTCCTTCTCAGTTGTTTCCCAGTCTCTCGGATAGAACCCTAATTCAAACTGGCCACTGACATAGTCACCACTCTGTCACTCATCACAGGTAGCACTGCTTGAATTGCACGAGTGCCTGATCAACAGTGGGGCATTTTTCAGAAAAGTCTCAGTGCTCACACAATCTTTGGGGGGAGACTTGTTGAGAATATTGATGGCTTCTGTATTGTGACCAGTGGAATATATTTCAAACCTTTATCATTCATGTGGGGGTGTATCCTTTTAATTAATTTGTTTATGCCATAGCAATAGCATTAACACTGATGCACTGTGAACTGAAGTTTCAACATTTGGGTCAAGAGGTACCATACTGTTTTACAGATTCTTGTGACTGTACAGGGAGATGTCAGCAAACCAGTAAAGTGCCTGAAACCACTATGGCTAAAAGCAGCCAAGTCAGCAGGCTGTAAATTGCTCCATTCAGCAGTCTCAGCTTGACCAAGGAAGGAGAGAGGGGGTTTTGGGTGCCACAGAAAGGGCAGCTTGACCCTGTGCCCTTCCTGATAAGAACTGTGTTGAAGTAGCTGATACATGTATTTTAGAAGATCAGGATGTGCCCCATGAATGTCTGGTGGGGTCTCAAGGCTGCTAAATCTGGAACAACCCACATCTGGTTCATCAATAATCAGAAGGAAACCTCTTGCTTGACCATTGAAACTGCTTACTTAACAAGTTTTCTTTACAGGACATGTCATTCTATTGCTAATGTATAAATAAGAGGAAAAAGTTTGAGGTAGTTGGACTCTTTTTGGACTCTCCCTCTGGACACATCTTGCAGTCCCCACCGGCAGACAGAAGATTAAATAATGTAAAAGTGGACTAGAAACCGTAAGCATTTAAGAGTGTCCCTATATTGCACAATATCACTATCATAAGAAAAAATATTTAACTAAGAATATCAACTTTAATAATACATTTTTGAATACAGAAATCCCCAAGCACTCTTGGATGAGAGACCTTCAAAAACAAATACTTTCTAAAATTAAAACAAAATGTAGCCCCTTCTTTTGCGACGTTCTTCAGGAGGAAGCAAAGACTTTTCGTCATTGTTCAGTGCAGCACCTCGCCAGCATCCACCACGAGAGAGGTAAGGGGGCTTCCTGGACCTGAGCAGCTGACACCCCCACCTCCTGGGGCAGGAGCGGTGATTGCAGGCCAGAAGGTGGGGGTGTCAGAGTGTCACGACACTCACCCAGGCCCCAGCTGCTCAGGTCCAGGAAGCCCCCTTACCTCTCTTGTGGTGGATGCTGGCGAGGTGCTGCCATAACGTGTGCCTCCTCCCCTGCGGCTGCCCCTCACTGTAGCCTCACTGGCGGAGGAGAATGGGCTGCACCCGACCACTACCCAAGACATAGGCAGAGATGCTTCAGGGGAGGCACACAGGGCCAGCAGGCAGGGCTGGGGAAGAGACTCGTCCCTGAACATTGGTGGAGCCAGACCCCCAGGCCCTGAATATTGCTGGAGCATGAGCACCATGGGCTCATATAACTCACCGCCACTGCCCTCACATCTGGTCATATTGTTGCAGAGGTCCTCATCTTTAACACTCCTGCATGGCCACTTAAGGAGCCCCACAACATCCTGTCTCTGTCTTCATCTTCTGTGGCCTGGCCCTCTGGCCAGGTCCCTTTAAAGTTCAATCCCCTTCCACGGTAACAAAAAGGTCCAACTCTAAGTCCAAATAAATCTAAGTCCAAATCTCTAAATAAGACACTTATTTTGGCAATCTCAGGTCATTCTAAAGTCCTCCTAGATTGCCTCTGCCCCAGCAGGATTTCCCACATCTTCCCCAGAGACACCAGCAGTTCACCTCAGGGATCTTTCTGCCACTTACAAGCCATCTCAGGCTTTCCCCACAACATGCTCCCTTTGGGTACATCTACACAGGGATAAAAGACCAACAGAACAGTCGTGGCTGGGCCGGGGCAGCTGGCTTGGGATAATGGGACTAAAAATCGCTGTGTATTCATTCAGGCTCATGATGGAGCCTGGGCTATGAGATATTGAAGAGATGGGAGGAAGATGTGTCACAAATGGAGGATTAAGATTTCAGGCAGCAAAGCAGCAGCAGGAGCAGACAAACTTTTAAGAAACAGCTAATTGTTTTCCTGCAAATTGTCCCAAGTAAAAAATGTCAGAACACACAAAAATAAAAATACAGGGCAATTAGTCTCTAAATAGACTATTTTGCATAAATTAGCAGTTGCTCTTTAGATTGGGCCTTAAGGTTCTTAATTAAATGCAGTATTTGTGTTGTTACAAATGCCATTTTTTAAAAACAGATTTACAAAATTTACCCAAAAGTTGATGACATGTAAGTAGCATTGTGGGATAGAAAGTAGTAATTTTAAATTGTGTTGGACACCAAAGTAATTTTACCCCCAAAATTACTAGTCTAGAAAAACAAGAAGTGGTAGGCTAGCTCTTATTTATTTATCTTACTGACAATTGAGGAATGTGTGATTCCCACTGTTTTAGTGTCAGAAGTTCTTTAATATACCTTAAGGCACATTATGATTAAAACAAAGCAAAATAATCAGTTAAAAACCAGGGCTATTTTATTATTAAAGATAAGCAACCATTAAAAGAACAAATGACAAAACACAAATGATAAACCAGTTATTTCTGTGACAAGCTCTTCTCTGTGTGGAGCTCTTAGAGACAACACCTTTAAGAGTAGACACGCCTTTGGTGGGGGACATTTCTGTTTGTAAATTTAGACCAAGTTCTTAATTTCCCAGAATTATTGAGAGAGAGTTCAATCCTAGTGTATCAAAAGAAAACAGACTGTTTATAAATGAGCAAAAGTAATTTAAGGCAGGTAGATCTTATTGGTGGTTATTAATAACCAGACAGTTTGTAGAAGAGCAAGGTAAGTAATTTTAGTAAATCCTATGAAATTGAAGAAAATATTTAATGAGTGACTTAGAAGAATCCATTTGAGGAGCTGTGTTGAGACAGGCACATTAATAAATAGTAAGAATCTTAAATCCAGTTGAATCCCACTATTTTCTCTGGTTAGTTCTTGTTGCCTAGCCAGGAATACATGGTCTATTAGTTAGGGCCATATACTGTACCACTAAAATCATTAGAACAATATAAAAATCTAATACCCTGGTAGTGTCTTAGCTAATGTCTTAGATGAAGTCTTCAGGAGGCTCTCCTTGTATTGGATGTCTTGAGGTTTCTCTGATAGCTTCCTTTAGCTATCTATGACAGCTTGTTTGTTGGGGTGGTCAGGATAAGTTCATGAGTTTTGATGTGTCTGAGCGGGGTAGTAGAGGGTGTGTAAAATAGTGCTAATTTCTGTTCGTATATTTGTCTATTTTCATGAAATTATAGGAAAATAAACCCCTTTTCAGACTTGTTTAGATTTAAAATTAATTGCTGTCATCCTTTCATTGGCTCAGTACCATCATGGGTTGTTGTTAGGAGCCTTTTAGTCTTATATGCATTAGATTTGTAATTCTTCCCTGACAGTTGTATTTTCTTTGTCATCTTTGTGGCAGGAAGTTCTCAGAACAGCTTTATATTTAGAATTTTAACTCTTTGTATTCAGCCCACTTTCTGAGATATTCTTTCTGTTTTATTAGAGTTCAATAGGCAATGAAATTGTTTTCATGAAGTCCAAATACTCCTGCTTTTATTTAAAGTTTTTAGTTCTCAGAATAACCTTTTACGAATTCAATAATTCTTAAAAGAACCATTAGCCTGAATAGTTATTAAAGAAGTTGTTGATTCTTGATAACGAGTTTTGGAGAGATGATTATTTTTGTCTTCCTGACTTGGGTGGGAGAATTGCTTGAGTTTGCCAGATAGCTAATTAATCAATTCGCCATTAATATGAATATTCTATACTCAAATGGATTCTTATAGCATTTCTTAAAGGTGTTTGCCATTTCAACTTTAAGGAATAAACAAAAGGTTTAAATTTTAAAACATTTCCAACTGCATGTTTTTCCGAGGGGCTTTTCTGAATGACTTTTTTAGAGTGATTATAAAAAAATTCATTTCAACCAGCATATTTTTGGAATTTTTTGTGTGGGCTTACTTATAAATTTTTCTTAAAAGCATGAAAATGCCCACTTTATAAGCTAGATTTATTGCTCTGGCAACACATCCCTTTTTTAAAAAAAACCACAATCAGGTCTTTTCTTAAGACACAGATTTTTACATGGTTTGTTTTCTTGAGACAAGGACTACATTTGTAGCAACAAATGTTTTTTACAAAGGGAGGTGCCCTGGTCTTGATAAGACATTCTGGTTTAGTTACCTTTTAGACTGAATGGTATTTATCAGTTACAACATACAATTTGCAGTTAAAACTCTTATTAAATATTCTGTACGAAGCACCTATCACACATCCACTTTTCAAAACATAGCATAGTGACATTCCCGTAAAAATTAAAGCAAAATAGGAATGAAAAAGAATGCATGCTGGAGTTTGTATAAACATTCTTAGAGGTAAGAAACATGGTTTTATGGCTAAGAGGAGGTTATTTTCCTAACATTTGGCTTCTCTTTGGAGTGACCGAAAGCAGAAGCCCTCTGCAATTTCTTTTGATTAGCTTGAATATTATATAACATAACTAACTAAAACATATACTGGTAGTATTATATTTTCAAGCATCCTTGCTACACATAGTTGTAGCTATCTTAATATTCTGCAAAGGTGCGAACAGGTTTGTAAAGGCCAACCGTTATAAGGACAAATTATAATAATATTACTAATATTGTTTTTGCAGCAATGTTGAGGTTTGTCTACTAAGCATATTCGTGTACCAACTGAAAGGCACAAGCCTATTATGCAGGAGATGACACTGATCCCAAAATAATAGTAGCGTCTGTGGATGCCCTCTCTCTGGGTACAATCCAAAGTCCCTTGAAATCAGTGCAGAGACTACTATTGGCTTCAATGGGCTTTGAATCCGGCCTCCTGGGAAAAGAGTGACTGCTGATCTGTTTTTAGTGTTAGTGCTATAATCTGCTTTCCCATTCACACAACTTCCCATAAGGCTGGCTGGCTGATTGCCATCCCATCCAGAATGAAGGTGTTGCCTGCTGAAGAGGAAAGGGAAAAGGCACCAAAAACAGCACTGGGGATAGAGTCCATGTTTTTTTTAAAAAAGAAGATCTGACTGTTTGCTCCTCTGTGGTATCAGATTAGCATAAATTTGGTTTGTGTTTATTCTAGGCATTCTCTCTCCAAGTTTCTCCCTATAATATAAGCACCAAAGGAAATTGGCAGTTGGCTTTTGCTTGCTAAATTAAAAGCTAAGCTTGGGCTTCACTGATAGCCCAGGAATTTTCACAATTTAGGCTGTACATTTCCCAATATTTCCAGAATACTTCACCTAATTTTCCACAGTAATTGTCTTGGCATAGGTTTGTAGTCTGAACCTCAAGTTACACAGACCAGCACTGCACTGTTGTGTGTACTGTAGCAATTTTCAAAGCCTTAAATAATTAACGAGCAGGGACTGCTTTTTTGTTCTCAGTATGGCACAATGGGGTCCTGGTCCATGATTAGGGCTTCCAGGCACTATGGTAATACAAATAACAATACAGAGAACAGCACGTATGAAATGGTTTCAGAACAAATGAAAACTATACATATGATAAATAAGCTTGTCACGTGGCACACTGTACTTGAGATGTCATGATTAAGAACAAATGCCAATGGAACAAAATATTGATATAAGTCAAGTCTCCTACTGCTATATAAATGCTGAGGCGCAGCAAAAAATGTGGATTTCAGCAGGTGCCATTTGTTTCCAGCTCAGTTACATTGCTGCTATTATATTAAGTGATTAATGTTGGAGGTGCTGCCATTTTCACTGATCAGGGGCAATGCTCACTGAACCACTCTCAAAAAATTGCATTCTGATTGCCACAGTTTAGACATATTTCCTCCATACTTCAGCCAATTAGAAAAAATATAAATTGTATTTCTGTAAATAAGTTTGTTTCTTTTACAATTTGTTGGAATATACTCTTTAAAATATTGGCAAAAAAGATGTTTTCTTAGGGAAACTTTGCTAAATTTGAAATATAATAAACACTTATTCCAGACAGGATAGTGGCAATACAGTAATGCATCACCATGTAAAAGACAAAAGAGAGAGAAAGAAAATAGAAAGAAAGGAAATAGAATTAAAGAAGGAAGTGAAGAAATTTAAAGGAGAACTTAAGAGGTGACATGACATGAAAAGCTTTAAAGTAATGTATTTAATATTATTTTATTCTGGTAACATCCCCAAATGTTCTAGCGTAGGTAATATATGCTTGACATGTAAAATAGGAAGACACAGCAACTGCCCAAAAACGCTTGTAATTATGTATCAACTGGAAAGTGTGTCATTTCCACAGAAAATTAGAGGAAGCCACACTGCTCCCTGGGACCTGTTGTGGCCATCTAGACTTGGACTCATTCTGAGCATTTTCAGTGCCAAAAATAAACAAACAAGCTCAAAATGAAGCTTTTTTAACCTTCTAAAGCAAAACCTTTCATGTGGAGCCCAGCCTTGTTCAGTGGCTGATGATAAAATAAATGCTGGCTTCACCTGTAGAGAAGGCACAGCACTTACTACGTTTTTAATATTTCTATGTCAGTTCCTAAAAGGCCCTGGTGGTTGGATGGGAATGATTGGGTGGAATATTACTGGTAATATTGTCCTGGTATATATGGACAAGAGTTCAGCTGTGGCTCACTGCTGATTTGTTAGACTCAGGCGCTCCCTAGAGGAGCAGACAGCAGCAGTGCTCGAGGCTGAGCAAATACTTTCCATCCCTCACCTATTTAGCCTTCTGTACAATGCCAAGAGTGTAGGAAAGAGTTTCTCAAGATATATATGAGGAGGATGTGAAGTTCTGGGCTAAAGGGGACTGTTTAGCTTAAGATTTATTACAAGGAAAAATAATATGCATATGAGAGAGAAAGTATACAGAGTGTCAATGAAGCCTTCAATATCTCTTCCTTGAAATTTATCCTGCAAACACTCCTTCCCAGAAAGCTATACCCCACTATTTCCCTCAGAGACGATCTGATAAAATAAATGACAGAAAAAAACAAAAGAAAAATATGCGGCTCTAGAAGTTGTGGCTCTAACCCAAGGTGTGCTTTCTATCACTACTCTATCCCTTCCTTTTGTCCTGTCCCAGCCCATTTTCTTCATCTGTGTGTTCAGTCTAGACTTTATTTCTGGACTGGGATAAAATGTTCACATTTTCTGCATTGCCTGCTCCAAGCTTTAAAAAGGGAAAGAGGAAGGAATTTTTCACCCCATGAACAACATTGTACAAGTGGCTAGGCGCAGTAGAAGTGAGGATTGCCATCCTTTGAAGCATCGGGTATTAGGTATGGAGGCAAGTTATGAGACTTGATGGATTAATTCACTACATGGAACATAAACTAATCCAGTGTGGTAAATCTTGAGCCAAACTTGTCAGAAGTTCATCCTCCAAAGCATGTATGTCCAGTGCACTCCACACAGAAAGCAATGGTGGGTATTGGTATGTTGTGCCCGATTCAATCCCCCATTTCACGTGCACAGAAGTAGTCACACTTTGAAGAACTATAAAAGCCCTTAGAGCCTTACAGTCTGTACCATTCACACAAAAGTATTTCCAGAAAGGCTTCTAGAAACTGCTTCTACATTGACATGTGTGTAGAAAGGCATAGCTGATTTAATTAGGCCACTTTACTTTGCCAATACCTTCCATCTGCATCACATAATGAGTAGCCAAAGGAGCAGGAATGTGAGCTAACTGGCTAATATATTGCTTACTTCTGTGCATGAATCTTGCTCTGATGCCTCTTCAGTTTTCTGTGACTCATTATGTATTTGTTAGCATTATAATAGGCCTGGGTGGAACCTTAGTCAGTACTCTTCAATACAAGGGAAAGAAGAAGAGACTGATGTGAAAGGACATTATTCTCTCTTCTCAGATTATTTTTCCTATTATTGCATACTAACATTGTGGCAAATTAACTGCTCTTGCTAGGAAAAGAACCAATAATTGCAGGGTTTTAGGTCAACTGCTGGGGCAGCACAGGTTCTCTATTACATGTCCAAAACACAAGACATCCTACTTCCTTCAGGCTAAAATTGCACAAGAGAAAAGGAAGGGTTTTTTCAGCCTACACCCACGTTTTTGAGAAAAGGTTTTTCTCATAGCCCTTTAGACTGCAAAGCCAGGAATCTTGGCTGCTTTTATCTTTTTGAGAACTTTTCAGCTGTCAGTTTACATCCTGGATCCTCTGAAAACCAGGTGTGCGCTCCTAGTTAGGCTTGTTAAGGTTCCCCTCAAGGTTTCTGTCCCTGATACACATGGGTGAGTGCAGAAACAGTGAGGATGCAGTAAGCAAGTATGGCCATACAGTGGAGGTGTTCAAAACCAGGCTAGACTAACCCAGGTGCTCAGACCCACATACCATTCACCTGGGCTAAGTCTGCAGCGAAGATATACTCTGAGAGCACTGTAGTGCTAGGTTACTGTACAGATTATCCACAAAATACTTGATGTGTATAATCTATACACACAAACGATAAAGAGCAGAAGAGAGCCTATAATTTGCAAAAACTAGCTAAGAAAGAGTCTATCGAGTAATATGAATAGAAGTTCAAGGGGAAAACAATCAAACTGCATTTTGGCAACTAATCACTAGGTGGTGAAGATATACATAAGGAATATTTCCTTTTGATCAGTTATCAGCTGGCAGCAGAAGAGGACAACACATTAAGGACATTTATAGTAATAACTTTCCCAAAAGATTTGTTCTGAAAATGGTATAAAAGTGTTCAATGTGCATACTAATAGAAAAGGAAGCAACTATAGAAAAGGCTATGCAAATAGTTGATATTGCACCTGAAACGTGGTACTTCACAGAAATAGTAACAGAAAAAAAGGAAGTAATAAAGAAATCTTGGAAAAAAGTGAACTGCAATAGTTAAAGAGGAAGACATAGGTCACTGTTGCGTTAACTGATTGAAAAGAGCAAAATAATTGTGGATGGCATTTGTCTTATGCATGTGTACATCTATGTCATATCAGAAATTCAGAGCTGATGAAAACATGTCTGCTTTGCCCTAAGTCATTCATACAAGTCCATAATTTACTTTTAATGTCCTCTAGCGCTGGAACTGACTCGCTGATGTAAAAAACCCACCACAATTCCTGAACTTCCTCTCTAACTTAAACAGGGGTGAAAGTAAAATTGTCTCTTATCGGTATGGGGGGGCACCTTTGACTCCTATTCTTCCACCCATTGAAATGCCCCTTCCCTGGCCACAAGGATTCATCTATTTATTTTTGTAAAAAACATAAATTACATCACTGTAAAAAAATAAATCAACCAACCAAAACAGTTGACAGTTTTTTGCAACCTATCTTCCAACTTTTTGCCCAAGACAGGATTCAGACTGACATTGCTGGGTGGACCAGATGCAAAGGACCACTGCTCTCCTCAAACTATCCAGCTGGTATAAAATTCTGAAATCTAAAAATACTGCTAACTCCTCTATCCACACATGCTCAGTGTAATCTACTACGCACATGACCCTTGGCATGGCTTTGTCTTATATAGGCGCCTATTACCCCCATCTCACCCCCGTCCTAATTTTTCACACTTGCTGTCTGGTCACTCTACAAGGCCCTCAATTGCCTAGTTCAATCTCCACTAATAAATGTGTCTTGGTTTCAGATTTGTTGATAATTTATTGCATATGTTATTCAGTCTGTATGAAATAGTGTTCTATGGCTTTCCTATTAACTGGCAACCTGCATCTGAAACATTTACAGGATTTCTTCTTTCCCTGTTTCTATAGACTTGTGCACATTCTGAAAGCAGATGCCAGAAATTCTGCAAATGGAAGAATGAATACAGAGCAAAACCAAGAAAAGCCAACAGGATTAGAAACCTAGATAATAAATGAGCAGGATCACAAGAGCTGTCATTGTATGAATACAGAACTTCCAAGATCTTCCAAAAAAAAAAAAAATATTAGTTGCAGCTTGACCCAGATTTCATTTTCAGGATTATTTTGTGGGAATACAGACAGAAGGCAGAATTCATGATGATTAAAAAATGCCCATATACTGTGAAAATCAGGTTTGTATTGATCCATCGTGTGGCACGGAATTTGTTTTTTTTTTTATTCTTCAACAGAAACCCACAGATACTTAGATGGCATTGAGAATTTTCAGTACCATGTGAATGTCTACATCTAAGGATTTAAATTCTGTGTGCTGAATCATTCTCTCCCATGAAAAATCCCTTGTTCCCTTAAACTTCACTCTCTCTAAGGAACCCCTCAAAAAGTTCCTCTCCTTTCACTCTCTTAGGAACAGCTAAGGTTTATCCTCCCCTGCCCTCCTGCAAACACACACATTTGCACAGCTGGACATGGGATCCTCCCACAAACCTAACTGATTCCAAGCAGTCTACAGGAGACCAGAGCTATTCATGTGGAGACTCTGTTTCCTTGGCACAAGTTCTGGCCCCTGGCAGTCCACCCTTGCCCTTTTGGGGTCATGAATGGACATTACTACAGTTTTAATTGTACAGGTTTTTTCTTACCATAACATCCTCAAAGTACCATGACCTACTGCTGAACTGTATCATGTAAGGGGGTCGGGGGGAGAATCAGCCAGAGTTCATGTTCTGATTCTCATGACAAATTTTGGCTAACTTGCAGAATCTGAACAAAAAAACCTTAAAATGTGAAAGAAAATAAAGCCAGAACAGTAGACCCAGAGGCCAAAACGAAAACTGGGCAATGTCTTCCTGATTCACACAAACCATACTAGCTACTGCCAAGCATGGAATTACCACTTAATCGCTTTTGAAAGTACACAGAATTAGTCAATGCTTAATAGGTGTTTTGTACCTCCAAGTAAATAAAATGCTGGCAAGAAACCAAAATTTGTGAACTAAATCATTAAAATATTATTGCATTTGAAATTTCCCTACCCAGACCTGTGAACATCTTTCAAAGGACTACTACTACTTCAGTGGTGAAAATATACTGAAGGAATTTAGGCTCTGTTTAAGTAATTGGGCCTACACATTTACCCTAATTGTAAGCTCAACTATAGGATGGTGGATAAAAGTTTATGAAATGTTCCAGTCACATATACTGATAAATGCTGATGGGAAGAAATGCAAGAGGTAAACAAAGACTGAATTAATCTAAACAAAAAGGCCTACTGATATAACTCAAGGACTGTGTCTGTGTAAAGATCATGTCTGGTAAACAAGGGAAATGTGGGACCAGAAATCAATGAACAAAGTCAGCTTGTCACAAGACTAATTGGTGAACAAAATAATGAAGGAATAGGCTATTTAACCCATCACAGTCTTTTGAGGTACTTAAATACAAAAAAAAAAAAAAAAAAAAAGAATGTTGGGAGGAAAAATTAGCAGATGCAAATACTAGCTAACAGAAAAACGGGAGAACAGGAAGGAGCAGTTCTTTCCTTTCTCCGTGCGTGTATGGTGGGCAGGGGCTGGGTTTCTCCATTAGGAAAGAGGGCTGGACTTCAACAATAATGGTCACAACTGCTGAAGCCCATCTCAACTAACATTGTCTTCCCCCTCCACCCCTGCGAAAAAAGTCATTACTATTATTAATGCCATCTGAAGGATCATCAAAAATGTTTTTTTTAAAACTCTCCAGCTAAATGGAAAGGGAACCAGGGATATGGTTAAAATGAAACCCTTAATACTTTACATTTCAAATGCTTTAAGTGTTTCCCCATCTTTTCTATGTCTTTAATAAAAGGTTTAAGATTTTTGTAACAGTGTCTTTGCCATGCAGCCTGAGATCTCTGTATATCAAACCCCAAAGCTTATTTAAAACTGTGTAATGTTGGACAACTACACCTTTGATTCTTTGAGCCCCATATAGTCCATCTAAAATACAACAGACCCGATCCAGCTTCCCCTGAATGGGAGTTGTGTCTTTGACTTATCAGGAATAAGATCGGGCATGGGCCCATCCTGCTATCACCTTTCTTGTTAGTGGCACAGGGACTAAAGTTGAGATTATTGGTTCTGAGAACTGAACTAATATTGTGATGCCCATAAAAGACGACACATATGGTTAGCCTATTACTTGCTTTTACCATATTGCATGTCACATTTCCTTAGACTCTGGCAGAGTAGTCAAAATTTAATTTTACGGTAACCCAGAGACAGGAAAACTTTCAGATTAATTGGTAAACTTCTTTTAAAAATTCTCATATCAGAAATTCTGATGCCCAAGAAGGCATTTTCTCTTAACTCCCAAGTAGGCACTGCAAGCACCAAACCTTAGAATTATATAAAGCTTAGATGGCCTGCATTCAAAGGGATGATGTTTGTTCCTAAATAGAGCTTGGGGTGATCCAAGTGGCAATATAATTATCCCATAGTCCAGCAGGAAATGCAGCTGAGGTAATAAGGCTGAACTGAATCTTGCCACTACAACTTAGAAAAACTGTAGAAGATGAAAAAGATGAGATATTTGACATATGTCCTAAATTTCAAGATTACAGTTAACCCTAGTCCTAAAATAAACATCAGTGACTTAACATACCTTGTTACATGGACTGAAAACTTCAGCCACGAGAAAGTCACAGAGAAGCTTATTTGCTTTGTAAATAATATTGCAGTCATTGCACTCAAACTCAGTTTGGAGTAAATTTGAATTGGCAGTCCATAACACAGCTGTAACAATTTATATTAATTTACAGTCTCTTTACCATCAGATCTTATGACACTCACTTCATACTTTTATTGCCTCACAGTCACTGCAATGACAATGCTGTCACAATTCAAGTTATTTTGAGTCATGAGTATCATAATTACTTTGCAATTATAATTCAGTTTCAGAGTCACTACAAGTGGTGTGCCAATCATATTGTTTTTGCATCAGTGGTATAGTAATTCTACATTAATAGCATTATAAAATTGTACTTCTACCATCAAGGCACAAAATTAAAAAGATAGCAAACTAAGTTCTGAGGACTGTTTCTAGAGACTGATAAACCATGTGATGGACTGAAAATTCAGTCTGTATACAAAATGAGACATCCTTCTTTTTCTGTGGGGGACCAAACTAAGATCCGGAAGGTCCCAACAAGTTTTTTCATCTAAGCATACAAATCACACTGGGTTTTTGTTTTGTTTTTTCCTCCATAGGAATCATCTCAGTTTCATCTCAGTTTTTTCCATCTCAGCATACAAATGACAGCCACCAAGCAAGGTACTCAAGTGAAAATTCCATCTTTTGTTCCACCACTGATGCTGAACTATAGGGCAGGAAGGAAGGAACGAACCTTATTTCAGCCTTGTGTATTCGAAAGGAATAGCAGGGCAGATTGGAAAAGGGGTTTTTAAATGAGTTGTGACACTAGTCAGTCTCTCACTGAGCCAACTCAGTACTGCTGGAAACACTGAAAAGATACATAACCAAGATTACAGAATTTGGCTAAGATATAGATTCCAGTTGAGATTCTTCTTTAGCATCTGTCTCAAACTAGACCTTTCATTTTCAATAAATCATTTCCCTTTCTATTGGATGTCCGGGGATGTAGCCTCCAAACATTGTTCAAATCCAAAACTAGTCTAATTTACATTATTCAAGATAACATACACTAGCAGAGCTGACAGAATGGTAAAAAAAAAAAAAAAAAAAACCCAAAAAAACCCAAACCCCTGATTCATTAACTTTATTTGTGAATCTGAGCCCAGTATGAGTTCAAGCCCTTGCTATTTGTTTTATTATTCAGAATAGGCATTCATGAAAGTGTTCACAAATCCTGAAGTTTGCACAAATGATTGTTGGTCCAATACTTTGTACCGGTAGTCCATTACTCATTAGCAGTTATTTGTTATTCTCCAGTCTAAAAGAGTACAGTCGTTTCATCAGCAATCAGATCCAATATCATGTGACTTAGATAACAACATCAATAACAAATTGTGAATAGTCACTTAGATCAGTTTGTAAACAGTAAAGGAAAAAGGATTAATCAGGATGAAAGGATTAATCAGGATGCCTTTGGGCAACACAGCTATCAAAACTGCTTATGTGGGACTTCAGAAGTATCTAGGCCTTGTTGAATTACACACCCAAAGTATTTGGTGGATACTTACACACACAACAAATGCATTTGGATAAATTAGGATCAATTTGTGAACAATTATATTAAGATCAGGCTAAATTCATATGAATATTATTCACACTTGATCCACTTTTCTAGGGGCTATAAACATCCACTGTCCAAGTTCTAAAAGCTTTTTGGAGCAAGGTCCTTGTTCTTGTACATCCAAAAAGATCTGGGAAACCCATAGTAGCTATGTAAATAGTGACATAACTAATCTAAAAGTAAAAATATGGCATAGCTATACAATTATGGAGTATGGCCTAGTACCTCTCTCCTTTTTTATCATCTTCTTATACCCTAAAATGCATAGGGTATCCACCAGTGTCCTCTATTTATTTCAGTCTTGGGCTGGTCTGTTCAGGCTTCAGAGTGTCATATTAGTGGATTTGGCTTCTTTCTGTATTCTTCTGCATAATTTTCCTTTAAGTCACCCTCTCTCTCTTTCCAGGTGGTATCCATATTACCACAATATGGAAGTCACGTTTCTGGCATCCTCAAATCATATCCTAAATATGTCCCCTATTGTCTTTTTACCTGTTTAATGCTTCAGATTGGGTTGCTCTAGTTAGAATTTCTGATGTTGCAAGAAACACATTCCAATGAGCTACTTTTGTCAAATTCCATTATAGATTTCCATTACGCTGCTCAATGAAGGAGGACAGACATGATGGCAGTGCTCGTAATTCATATTTGTGTATCAGTGCTAACTATGTACTTTTCAAATCTTTTCAAGTTTATGAAAGTTGTTTACTACTTTTGATATTTATTGCTGGACATCTAGCATATTGCCATCATTTTCGCCTTGCTAAGAACAAACCAACTTGTTTTGCATGTCTGCCAAAAGCTGGGTCTTTTCCTCCGTTAAGCAATATGATGAATTAAGCAGGCCAATGACAAAACAATATGGTGTGTATGTGATCTCAGTGGCCTAAAACCTGCATGTTCCTCTCTGAGCAAGAGCTGTTTCTTGATATGTTCCAGGCTGAAATTACACTTGATTTTCCCAGGCATTGAGATAATGTGAGTTCTCTCCAGTTATTAGTTAGCAAGGCCTTTCTTTCACTGGGATGGGTTGTTTTCTTCATTCCATATTTAATCCAAAATTCCAAGGAATGTCAGGTGAGGGGGGCTGTTTGTCAGTTGCTTTAATCAGCTCTGCACTAATGTTATCCTCTCCCGTTGCTTTCCGGTTTTTAAGTTTACTGATAGCTTTTCTAATTTCTTCCATAGTAACATCTTCTAAGTCAATATCAAGCTCTGATGGTTGGTCTTCATGATGTATTTCTAATAGTTCGCTTGGGCTTGGTTTATTTAAAAAACACCTCAAAATGTTCTGCTCATCTTTTCTTTGCTATTCTTCTGTACTAAGGTGACTTTCCATATCCATCTTCCATCCAGTAGTACTAGTTTCCTATTAGCCATTTAATTGCTTTATACAAGGTTGTAAGCAGCTCTGTCCTATCATTATAAAAATTGATTTGTTTAAAAGATGGGGTAAAAAAACACCACCACCACCTCTCTGTGCATCTAATTGTCATAGGGATAATGGAATCATGCGAATTCAATCTGTACATAAATACAGGCCTAAATGATAGGATGTACAAAGCACTTAGGAATGCAAGTCTCACCAGTGATTCAGTATCACTAGATGTAAACTAAGTGTGGTTTTTAAATGAGTAAGGCTGTACTGGCATAAGAGTTTTAATGACAAAGTCAGAAACACTGATGAAAAGCATTTTTCCATGCAAGACTTCATAATTACTTTATGTAGATGCATAAGGGCTCAGTTCTGTGAGTTGATGGACCCTCTCAGTTCCCACTGAACTCAATAGGAGAAAAAGAGGGTTGGGCCCAGATCCTCAAAAGGTGTTTAAGCATCTAATTGCCCCTGAAATCAAAGGAAATGAAACACTTTTGAGGAGCTGGGCTCTAGTTCTTTGCAGAATTGAGCCTATAATTTACAAACTATATCCTGATCCTGCGGGGGGGGGGGGGGGCGGAGAGAGAGAGAGAGATTGAGAGCGCACCTAACCACTGCACTCGCACAGAGCCCCACTGATGGCAACGAGGTGCAAATGTCTATCCATACAGATCAGTTGGCAGGACAGGACTCTAGCTGACCATGAAACAGAACAGGCAAGAGAACTGATAATCATAATAAGAGTATAGGAAAAAATCAAAACTACTACCATACTACTGAGCTCAACAGTAAAGCTCTCTTTGTGTAATTAATTTTTTTTCAAAGTTTATTTATTACAATCAATTGTGTTCTGTAGTGAAAATACAAATGCAAGTGATTTTCAAGTTTGTTTTTAAATATGCAAGTATACGGCTACAGCTGAACAGTCAACATTTTTTATGTACTCTTACAGAGGGGCAGACTTTTACAGCCCCCCCACTAAGAATGCAGAGCTCTTCTGTTGAGTTATCCCCGGCTAATGTGAATCAAAATGCAGGCTACATATGCTGAGTACATTGGTAGGTAGATATGATTACCTCTTAGCGGGATATAAAGATGGGAGGAATCTTGTTTTTGCACAGAATGAGCTAGTACAGAGCAGATTGTGAAGGGAAAACTTAGGCAGGGGCAAGCTCACGCTGTGGTTCATGCTGTGTTGTACCTCAGAATGAACAAAGGAAAACCACACCCCAGGAAAGACAAACTTGGGGTCTGTGTGGTCTGTTCCAGAGGAGCAGAGATTCTGTCCATTCAGAAAATGAAGTGGCTAAATACTAATGTAGTGCAGTTATAAGGCATGTTGCATTGCAAAGGATTCTGAAGGAGGGCAGCCAGTGTTATATACCGTTCACCTAGTAATACAGCGTCAGGACCCTACAACAATCTGGCTTTATATCTTCTTCCATGTAGAGTGCATGGGCATCCAGCACTTCCTGAAAATAGAATTCTTCAAGGAAGTGTCCACCCATCATCATAATATAGGGCTCCCTACTAAGAATGTGTGTATTGTATCTTGAGGTGGGCAAAATCTGTAACTGAAATTTCCCACAAAAGAATGCAGATTCAGCACCGCCACATTTCAAATAGTCATGTCAGTTTCTCACAATTGTTCATTTTGAAAAAAATTCCAAACATTTAAATTTCAGTTAACCTCACTTTTTCATTTAAAAATTCCTTTGATTTTAAAAGCGTCAAGTACCCAAAACTGTTTCAGATTGAACTAAGTTCTTTGTTTGACCAAAATGAATTTTACTTTGATTTACTAAAAATTCTACTTTTAAAAATATTATCCCATCTTCCACTTTTTGGACTATTAAAAGAGGAGATCTAATAATGGTTGTCACACTGCTGCATTCGTGGCCAAAAAACAGTTTCATTTACAGTTGAAAAGGCATCTATTAACTCTATTTTTTCCCCACTTTGAAACACTTTTCGCATACATAATTACACTTTTCAGTGATGTGCAATTCAAGGATGCCTCATTCCCACTAAAAATTGCACAATGCTGGGTTAAAAACTGAGCCAAATGCCACACAGGAGCTGTTTCAAGACGATATCTCAGGACTCTCATACTTCAGACAGTTGGGATTAGGAAAAGTTATGGTAATGATGTCATCAGCTCATACCTTAAACTTCAAATTAGTAGTTTCTCAAAAAGGATGCCAGTAGTTTAATAATATAGCAGGGGAAATATTAATTTGTATACATTTCCTCAACATGTTTTATGATTCTATACAATGTTGTTAAAACTAAGATATATTATTCAACATTTTAATACAAGCTTTATAGGATCAGCTTTATTGAGGTCTTATTGTAGGGTATTCATTCTGTACAGCGGTTAAAGAGAGGGGAACAAATTTGTTCTTCTCTTCTCATTAACATACCCTGTCATACCAAAAAATATCAGTTATAAACTTGCAACATGTTAGCAATATCCTAATGCAACAATTTTTCTTTTTTTTTAAAAAAAAAAATTGACTTTAGGATGTGCAAAAAACAGTGTATAATCAATCTCTCCCAGGTTCTCTGCGGCAGAAATCCACTGGGCTCAGATAAATTATTCACATCCATATTGATTTTATGTAAGATCCAAGAAAGTTTAGCTTGTTTTAGGATTCTGATTAAATTTAATTTGAATCCTGTATATAAGAAGACTGAGTCTTTCAGGAAACTTTAAGGCAAAGGTCAATCCCTTGTCTCAGTTATTCTAATGGAATAAGCTGCATCCTTCTCCAAGTGGCCCCATAGATGGCAAGCAAGAACCTTAACTTTTCTCCCTGTAAATTAGAGGTCACTTCCCTATTTAACTTTAAACCATCTCCTTATCTCGAAATTTCAGTCATTTCATCATTGGTCATGGTGGCTCATCAGCAAGGGGCTATGGTACAGGGCTGTGGGTGACTGTAATTCAACCATTCTCAGAGTTCGCTGCAGCAAATAGTTGCCTTTAAAAGCTATTTATAAACAAAAACACTGTCTAAGAGCATGCCTGCTCTGTAATGCCCCTTTCTCACCAAGTGTGACTCTGCTGGGGCCCACCTCAGTCTTGTCTTCACAGCTGAAATATTTCAAAATACTGACATTCAGGGGGCCAACTTATGAAGTCCTCCACTAAGCCTTTCAAAAGGAAAAACCTTATAGTGTCTTCACCCTAGCTGCAAGCTGGACACAGCCTGTCCTTCCTTAGGGAAGTTTTATCTTCCTGCTTTCCCAGCACATTTTACCTGGTGTTTGGCCTTTTCCCACAGACCCTGCCTCACTGGTGCTTTGTCCCCTCTACCTCAGAGCTTTGCAGGAACCATGCTTTGTCTGCAGCCATCTGCCAACAGCCTGCAGCTGTTTCTCTTGTATAATGCCCAGATCCCTTAAGCCAGTGGTGGGCAATCAGTGGGCCGCATGCAGCCCATCAGAGTTATGTGACTGCAGGCTGCGAGACATTTTGGAGAAGTTGACCATCTGTAGGCACAGCCCCCCCGCAGCTCCCAGTGGCTGCAGTTCACCATTCAACGGGAGCCACGGGTGAGCGGTGGCCCTGATGTCCCTGCAGTCTGCCGCTTCCTGCAGCTCTCATAGGCTGAGAACGGTGAACTATGGTCACTGGGAGCCGTGCCTACGGATGGTCAATGTCCACAAAATGTCTCACAGCCCACAATCAGATTACCCTGATGGCTGCAGGTTGCCCACCACTGCCTCAAGCCCTATTGGGCAGCAGGTAATCAGCCCTAGTACATTGGACCCCACTCCCTCAGAGGGGACAGTTATCCTGTTGCAAACATCTTCCTAGAAAGAAGATCTATTAGCCTCACATTTCTTCTTCTTGCTCTGTTCCAGATCTTCCTGTTTTCTCAGGTTCAATTTTGCCAACTTGAGCCTGATGTGCATCTTCTCTGTCCTTATTGGTCCCTGATCTGGCACTCTGCCTCAGAGTCTCTTGGAAATCCTCTTGGCCAATTTAATATCAGTTAGTGTTTTATGCACAGAAGTCAACTACTCAGCAAGAATGCTTGTACCCTTTTGTATTTCCTGCAGGGCTTTCTGCATTGTAGCTTTTGGGTTTCCCCAGGCTAGCCTTTGTCTCTGACTGGATCCTGGGCAGCTTCTGAAGAGCCAGTCTGTATTGGAAAAGTCTGGGAACTCTTGATTTTTTTTTAAAAGGGGGGGCAGGGTAGAGATTTTACCATTTTTCTCTCCTACAAGCCCTGGTTCTAAGAGGCTGCTAGGTTGTTGATTTGGGAAGAATAGCAAGGTTTAAAGCTATCCTGGTGAAAACTTCTGGCCTAAGTCAGGAACATATACCTCACCTGCCACCACTCTGGGTTATATGAACCTCCACACAGGTTTTTTTCCAGTAAGATTTTAGGTTGTTTTATATTTTGAATTTGATGAAAGGGTATTCATTTTGGGTCAGAGTTAAGGGTGTATTGTCTATACCTTATAAGAACAGTGTTTACTATATGCTCAGTGTTCTATTTTCTTGCTTTTAGAATGCTTGGGTTTTGTGAAATGATTCATTTGTCATTTGGCAACATTTTTTAAATGAGTTTTTGGTGTTGGAATTTTCCTTATTTTAAACAGATTTCATATTTTGTCTTGTGTAGATAAGTGAAGAAATAGGTTTGGGGGGAGGGTTTGCACTTTGACTTTTTTGATAAACGGATTGGAAGAGTCTCCAATGTAATGAGCAGGGCTAATCCACAGTGTCTTTTACAGAGCCCTGCCTCATTCATTGCACATGGGACATGGCTCATTACTGGTACTTCATCAGCAATTGTTCTAGTTCTTGGGCTAATGATAGGCTGTGCTTTCATGCATGGCTCATTACATAGGTAATCAGGCCTAATGCTTCTACAGTCACTTCCTAATCTACTAGGTCACAGGTCCTAACAGTTGAGTCACTGAATTTCTCAGGGCCTTAATTCATCTGAAAAACATGGCTTGATGTTTCATCTGTAAATCTCCAAGCACTCTGAAGTTGGTTAAGCATATTAGCCCATTTTATAGTTGCCTTAACCAGCTACAGAGACCTGAAAAAGGTTATATAAATCATAGAGTCTAGTGCATCGGATGTCATAGTAACATTCCAAACTCTGCCACAAATTCCTGTCTCTTTGACAAATTGTTTAATACAGGTTCATTTTCCAGATGGAGCAATGCAGAACAGCTTACTTTACCCTTGATCATGAAGAACATAGGAAAAGGAGTAGAAGTTTTAATGCAACCTAGAGTTCTTTCTTGTGGAAGAGTCTCACTTAATTTGGAAGATGACAACTGAGATATTCAATCACCATGACTTTCATCCTCAATTGATGCTGACAAGGCGGCAATTTCAGAAATATATTACCATTCCTGCCTTAAAAAACTGACTGTTGTGCTGTAAAGCACTGAAAGAGTGAACAGCAGGTCTCACTAAATCTGGAAGTAGTGATGACTAGCTTCAATAAAGCACTGAGCATGGCTGAAATCATCCACATCTTTGGGGGCATCTTGCTTCTGCCTGCACTACAACACACCACATCTTGCATGAACCAAACTCAATATCTACATTGTTTCAAATGTTGTGGTGTAGAGTAATTTTATTAGGGAAAATACAGGGTCAGAAAACAGTGGCCACATGACAAAATTTTCCAAGAGATTACTTTAAAATCCTGCTCAATGTAGTCAAAGCTTTCAGAGCCCATTTTTTTAAAAAAAGTTGGTTTGTTTTTTCATTTTTAGAACCATAAAGTAGATCACAATCTACCTTGTTTACCATAAGGAAATAAAAAGTTGTTGAGGGAAGCTTGGTGCATTAATCCCTGGTAGATATAGTTGTCAAATTCAGAAAGACCTTTATATTATTGCTAAACTGCAGCCAGACAGTCAAAGGGAACATGCTCACATGTATTGAATCCTCAATCCTGCTTCCACTAAAAAATCAATGGTAAAAATCCTCCATTGACATCAAAGGGTTATTGACTTCAAAACTATCCACAACAGGAGAATCAATATCTTTGCTTAAATACAGCCAATTGACTTTGAAATAGCCCATGCATGATCTTTCAATGGGATTTAATGATATGAAAAATTTGAAGGTCATTTTTGAGTTAGAGGGTGATGAATGTTAGAATGTCAAACTGTCAAGTTACCCTAGCATTAGAGTAACTTCTAACTCAAAGTGTTTGACAAATTATCTTTATATTTCACATAAATAGTCTCCTTTGCCTTCTGAGCATTTATGGGAAGGCTCAGGCCAAAATTATAGGGAAGCTAAAAACAGAACTTTATAACTGGAGCTAATTGGAACTGTAACAATGGAGAGGCAATATTTTATAGTTATACCATAGCTTCTCTGGCTCTTATCTTTTATTTCGATCTTGTTCTAACCTCATGATTTCCCCATAATAGACACTCTTTGAAAGACTGTTTTGTAGGGAAGTGTCACACTTATCATTTGATTCAGCTATTTCTGCTCTTGCACCAGCTAGCAAGATAGAACAATTAATCCTAACATACCATGTGACCATAAAAAGGCCTTTATTGCATGACTAGACATTTTCTGTTCTAAAAAAGGATGCAATCGTCAAGTTAAAGCTACTGAACAGCCATTGTATTAAGCTGTACTTTCCATAAAGATTTTCTTCTTTTGATATATTAAGTAGAAAGACGACATTTAAACTAAACCATTTTACAAAACAAATTCTGTTTATGGCCACAGACTGCAATTTCTGCAAAATGGCATGCCAAACTAAAAATAATTAAAATCTAGTTCCACAAATAGATGAAGATGAACAGTGTATGTGCTGGCAATGAGAGTCTACTGAAATCTGGCTGTTAATAGATATTAATATATAGTACTCTATGTAACTAGCATTAAGGGCCAGATTCTATTAGATTTCAATGTGGGGGGGCTTAGGGGTGCATCAGCCTCAAGTTCATTGCAGAACTTTTTGCCTCACTTTCCCCACCTTCTTTTAGCTTCCTCTGTTTATTGGCATGAACTTGACCAAAGCCAGATCTGCAGCCCAGCTAGGCTTGGCAGGCCACCTTTTCCTCACAGGTGCGTCTCAACTGCTATAGTCTTTCCTCCATGCCTCACCCCAGACTCTTGTACTTCCAACAACCCCCACTGTCCAGGGGATGACACACTTCTCCCCTCACTCACAGGTTCAAGCAGGCTGCATCTTGGCTGCCCACTGCCCCATCTCCAGTCAGTTTTCCACTTCTCTCTGGGAGCTGGCTATCTCCTCTTCAGTTTTCTCACAGGCTGCTTCACAGAGAGAAGGGACTTCCCATCTTCTTCTCCTTTAGCTCTCTCCTCCCAACTGGACTCACCCAGCTCCTCATGGAAAGCAGCTCTATGCTGCCTCAGAAAGACTTGTGCTGTGTTGTCATGTGAGATTGCCGTAACATGAAATAAATGGCAGAATGCGTGTAAAACCACAGAGCAATCTGAGCAGGAGACATACAGTTGTTCCCTCAAGGAGTTCAGTCAAATTTAATTAAACACTTTCTTTAAAAACAAGCATCAGCATTTCCTCTGAAACGGTAGCTGAAGCATGAAGGGATATATGAATGCTTAGCAAATCTATCATGTAAATACCTTGCAACACCAGCTACAAACCTGCCATTGTAATGTCTATTCTCACTTTCAGGTAAGATTATGAATAAGAAACAGGCAGCATAAGCAAGTGTAAACAAATTCTACAGGGGAATGAAAACCAGATAACTATCTCTACCTCTTCTCAGATACATGTGTCCTGTTAACGTGGAGGTGGACAGGACACCATCTTCACATTTAATCATTTTAAGGGATAATATGCACATATGTGGGTTCCTTCCCTGGATTGGGCTCCTCCATGCTCAGCTGCTCAGAATGGCTAGACTACAAAGGAGCCCTCAAAAGACCCTGCCCCACAGTATAGCTGGGCTTCTCCACCCCAATCACCACACGTCCCTCCTCCTGGCTCCTCCCAGCAGAGGTGTCTGTCTCAGGCTCCACTGAAGTATCCACAGTGGTCTGTGAGGTGCTGGTAGGGTCTCTGCCAAGTATGGCATGCAACTTAGAAGAGCAGCAGTTCTATGGTGCACCAGATCTGTTGTTGGCCTCCCTGAGTTTGTGGTATGCCTGCTACAGTTCCTTTGTTTTCACAGTGCATTGCTGCTGATCCCTGTCATTCGCCTTCAGCTGCATCTCCTGTGTAATATGCTCATTGATGTCCATGTTTCTATGATTGCTCCATAGCTGTGCCTGCACAGCCTCTTCTCCCCACAGGCTCAAGAGATCCAATGCTACCTGACTAATCCAGGTAGGAGCACATCTACAGCATGTAGCCAGCACAGTCAGATGGGCAGTGCTGCTAAGTTCGGATTGCCAACGCTCCAGGATTGGTCTGGAGTCTCCATGAATTAAAGATTAATCTGTAATTAAAGATTATGTCATGTGATTAAATCTACAGGAATACATCCAACCAAAACTGGTAACCCTATGCTAAGTGTGCTCACCAAACTGGGCAAACAGGAGAAGGCATTTCAGAAATACTCGTGGCTTTTAAGGGGTAGGGGGACAGCTTCCAATCTGAGACCCCAGGCAATAGTAATGTTCACAGTTGTAATCAAAGTGGTCACTTTTGGGGATTGTGGGACAACTGATGGAGGACTGTTAATGTTGACACAGGTCATGCAATGTCTACACTTGCACTGTATCAACCACAGTACTTCAGCCATGGCTCAATGCAGTTTAGGGTGGTGGTGTCACTGTCTCAGAGATAAATTTGAATGTAGATGCATTCATAAGAAGAAACAAGGTGATTTTTATCACCCCAACTTTGTAGTGTAGTTAAGGCCTATGTCATACAGGGCATCAAATTTTTCACGGCCCTTGGGAATGTAGCTAGGCTGATTTAATTTGTAAGCATAGATCAGTCCTGAGAAGGTTAGACTGAACCTAAGGACTTACAAAGGCATAATCAGATGTTGAAGTCAGTCAGCTTTGACAGTCCAAAGGTAAGATTAATAGAACCATTAATCATTGGAATGGAAGAACAGAAAGCAGACAGTGGATTCAACCTTTAGAAGAAATATTTTATCTTCTAACAGGCCCTAAATGTCCATTAAACTTCATTAAATCCAACCAGGTCACCCATCAGACTAGAATGCCAGCAAGGAATAGAAACAAATATTCAATATCCTTGGGAACAAAGTGTGAACTGAAATAGTTTTAAAAATTTTTTTTTTTTACAGGAACCACCAAAAGTGATAAAATAAAACTCTAGCTAAAGAGTTTCTTGTCAAATGCATGCATCAGTAAGATAACTAAAAGGCTGATTAAGTTAATGTGTAGAAGAAAGTCTGGCTCACTTACCAGACTATTATGGAGTAAATTTCAAAGTGGTACAGAGATTTTAATCAGTGGGAGTCACATAGCTAAATTCCTGCCCACTACTCGGAAAATTAATCCTATTTTAACTAATTCTGGGTAGATTATGACTCCTGAAAGCAAAGCAGTGGTAGAACACATGCCAGTTTCCTAACAGAGACAAGCAGATTTGGGGAGGGATTAGTTGTTGGGTCAATGCTGGGGCTGAGTTGGAAGGAACTGCGTTTGGGTCCTGACAATTTAGGGCAGTCCTCAGGCCTACTCTAAATTGCATTTAGGAATAGCACAGGCATAAGGAAAGTTCAGCCACAGCCTGTACCAAAGGCTCCTGCAAGGAGAGGTGTAGTTGTCTAAGACAGCCCTGCACCTGCCAAGGAGGACCTTATGCTGCGAGGATTCCCCCACGGAAACGTGACTGCTGATGTGTAACCTCTTTGTGCCAGCATAGCAGCTTCAAAACAGGAGCAAGTTTCCCCTCAGTGCTTCAGAGCTGGTTGTGGGGAGCATGCTTGCTAACGGTCCTTACAAAACCTTTAGGGAAGAAGTGTCATACTCTCAGGTGTAGTCTATACTGGCAACTCTAAAGTGCTGGCACAGCAGCGCTTCAACATGGCTTATGTAGTCACGACAGACGGGTGGGAGAGAGCTCTCCCAGCGCTCTTAAAAAAAACCCCAAACACCTCCACAGAAGGCACTGTCTCCACTGGCGCTTACAACACGGAAACTTGCTGCACTCAGAGGTATGTTTTTTCACACCCCTGAGTGAGATAGTTGCAGCGCTGTAAGGTGCCACTGTAGACAAGCCCTTATTGTCACTCTCAAACACCTGCTCTGCACCATACAGGGTAGCACTGCAATGTACTCCAGCTCCATTCTTCCATGCCCATTCTGGAGCACTCAACAATACTGGCAGTGCTAAAGGCAATCCCCATGCACCGAGTGCACAGAGCTACATTATGGCAGACTCCTGTCTGAGACCTCTCTCTCCTCTCCAGTAGCCCCACCACACCCGTACTATTGTAGTCACCTCTCCTGTTCACTGACCCAGTGTGAGGTTGTTCAAGATAGGGGAAGCCTGCCTTGAAACTTTTTATACAACTTTGGGAAACCGGGTCTGAGGCTCTTGTGTGCTCTGCATTGTGTGCGTGTGTGTTCACCTCACACCAGACTCACTCAGAGAAACCAGGGCCAAGCCTTTAATTCCATAAAGAACATGGAACAAGATTACAGTCCAGCAGCCTCCTCCTTTGCTTGCCTTCTACCTGCTCCTGCTCACTCAGTGCTGAAACTTCCTGCAGGGAGGACAGAGAGTACATCCTGGCATGAACCAGGAAGTTCTCCCCAAATACCACAGTTTGTCCACAACTGTGGTTCCTGGGGCTCCTGCTGAAGCACACCAAATCTTGGGCTACACTATTGCTGCTTTAGTTAGGCCCATGGTGAATATTATTTGGTGATTTTTTTCCACTTTTTCTTTCAAGTCTGATCTGAGAGGTGCTGAAAACCCTCACCTCCCCCAGTGCCCCCTGAAGTCATGTAGTGACTAAAAGATACCAGCCTGCTACTAATGAAAAATGTACTCCTAATTATCTATGTCAAATACAGACACAGGCAGTGACCTTGCGAGTTTCATGCACTACCTTACCCAGTGTGCTTCAAACTATTTCTGATGTGATCATGTCTATGGTAACTCAGTTGCCTGGTCCATTCAGTTCTTAGCCATTCCCCTGGGACAACTAAAAGATTTACCTACCAGATGAGCCAACTGCCTTAGACACTGAGTGATGGTTTCTAATTGGGATAGAAAGAAATGCACCCACATAATTTCATGCTTCCCTGAGAAGGAGAAAAGGGTTGTGCTGGACAATTGCTCTTTCTCCACTTGTGTGAAGTACTGCAGTGTTCTAGTCTATCACATCTCCTGTTCACCGAATATGGGAGGCTGCTGTTAGAGAAATGTAGTGTTGTGTTAACCTCTTTCTGTGTCCTCTGATCTATGTAGTGCAGTCTCAGCTTTCCTAATGTCCAATCTTGTCTGGGATCTAGATAATAACTAAGATGTCTAGAATTTAGCCCACTCTAACTCAGTGAGATGCTGATTAGTAAAGCTCTTGGCTTTCTGGTAAGACAGTCAGACAAAGCTCAATGCCAACTGGCAAGGGAATTACAAGAATATCCTGATACTGATATGTATGTTCTGGTTCACCAAAAAAGACTATGTGAAGCCTTATTTAAATCCTGGTCACTAATGTCATTGTGAAGTGTATACATACTAAAGTCTGTATCAAGGCAGACTTAAAGAGTTTTCTACCAGAAAAAGGTATATTCACCTGTCTATCTGCATGCAAGTGAAGCATTGTAAGTTAACAAAAGTTATGGGGGGCTGAGGACTCATTCACATACAAAGTCAGCAGGAAGATGCTATGAAAGGGTGCAGCAGAGGAAGAGGGCCGTCTTGACTCAGATACAGAGAACAGATGTTGGGGAACATAAGAAGGCAAAGATGAGACCCCTGCATCCTGCACCTAAGTAGTAAATCACACTACCTGATTACATTAGTGAAAATAGGATCTCAACCACACTCAAAGCACATTTGGGGTGAGAAACTTTTAAACACAAGGTTAGCCTGCTAAGTTTAGGCTCTAGAAATGATGTTATGATTGTGTTTCATGTAACCCTTGGATGTCCATTTCCCTTGCTCACTGTCTTTTGACTCAACCCTTTGATAATAAACCTAATACTTCCACTAAAAATCTCAGTGCAGAGGTATTATGCAAGGAGCTGACCCTGAGCTGAATAAGTCAAGCTGGTGCACACACTGTTCCCTTGGGGACAGCACATCTTCGGTTAATGTGAGTGTTCAGTGGCTAAGGGGCTGGCACCACAGGAACACATTTCAAAGCGGTTTGGGGACTGAGTATGGGCATTGCTGACCTGCAAGGCAAAAGAAGGGTTGGCATAACCCATAGTAAATTGCTTGTGTGACTAATACACTGGTGGAGACAAAGAGCTGACACCAACTTAATCACAAACCTTCTTCCTCTGACTGGTGAGAAAAGAGAGTAGCAAGATTTATCTGAGTGTTGACAATCTCAGGGAACATCACACCTTGAAAAACCCACACCATGAGAAACAGTGAGGGCTGACATGAGGTAAGGTAAACTAGCCCAGAAATACAATCACATCTTTGTAGATGGAATTTGGACCATTGCCCAGGCACTTTGACATGCTCTGTGTAATACACCTCTCTCTCTCATGGTAGGTGAAATTTAACAGGGGGACACCTGGCCTTGAGCAGACTCAAGATCACCCATGCTTCTTTCAGAAAAGGCCAACTAATAGATACCCAAAAGAATACGGTAATCACATCAAACTTCAGGTAGCTTTAAAAACAATATTATAGGCACATCTGAATTTTAGGGCTAGAGCAGAAGTATTTTGTCCAATATAACTGCAGTATTTAATTGCCTGGACTACTGCCAAATAGGTGGTTTGATCATGAAGAAAGTAGGTATTATTATAAAGCTCCAATTTTAGAAAGTTGAGGGCCATCCCAGACAGCATTTCTACCAAGTAAATTGACAAGTTATGCCCATCTCCAATACTTCCTCCTGTATAATTTTAATGAGATCTGACTTTTAATGCAGTGCAGAACAGTTAGAGTCACTTCAGCTTTTTAATAGTGTTTCTTCATGCTCATCTTTCCATGACATTCAAAACTACTTCTCTTACCCTTTTTGTGTAAAAAGTCTGCATTCTGACAACATTTTCATTGTGTGACCCCTATTGTCATGGGCCTATAACTAGTCTATAAAGTTGTACTGTGGGCTGTAACTTAACATAAAAATCCTCTGGCAGCAAGTTAGAGAAAAAATGTTTGACAGCTAGATTTGGCCACAGGAAAGGTACAATAGAGAGAGAGAACTTGTACTCCAAAAACTTTTGAGATGTTTTCTGGAAGAACCCTTCAAATTGCAAACTAAAGTGTTTTTGCTGTTTTTAAAAGGCAAATAGGTTTGTATAATTTTCAGTGATGCCCAAAACTGGTCCAAGCAGAGCCATCCCATCCATAGCACAGACTGGGACAACCCCCTTAGGCACCATGCTTCAGAGGGACATGGGGTCCAGGATGGCCTGGAGAGTTAGCAGGGGGCCTGGCACAGGCATCAGCGAGCAACCTGGCCCCACCCTACCTCTTCCCCTTCCCCACTCCCATTCCACTCCTTCCCCAAGCCCCCGACCCTTTCCGGCTTCCACCTCCTCCCTCAAGTGAGCAGGGAGCAGGGCAGGCTTGCTCGCTGCTGCCGGCACCAGGCCCCTCACTAACCCTCCAAACCTCCCTGGATCCCGCATTCACCTGAAGCGCAGAGACCCTCAAACCACAGTGAGCCCAAACATTGGTGGATCCAGGGCCATATCCCTAAATATTCGTGGAGCACAGGCAGCATGGGCCCATATAACTCACTGCCTATGACTACTGGATGAAAATGACAAGTACTTTGTAAAGCTTCTTTGTTCATGACCACCACTGTATTTAAGATGTTCAAATGAGGTGTTCTCATAAAAGTCAACACTTCATAGGAACCGATATAGGGTCAGATTTTCAAGTACCAAGTCAGCACACACAGTTGCATCCGGATTTTTAAAACAGATCTTCTCCCATTTAGGCATCTAAATAAGGGCCAGATATGCAAGAGGGCTCAGCACTAAGCAGCTCCTATTTTATGGCCAGTTTTTCAAAAGAGCTCTGCCACCACTTCCCACCTAAGCCATTGTTAGAAGAACAAAGCCCCTAAGAGCATGTAACTCTTCAACTATGGAATATGTAATAAAAACAGGCCTCTCCATCAATGTCTTTGATGGGATTCTAAGAAGGACAAATAGCTGTAAAGATCTTCACAGAAAGAACTCCTATTCATCAATGAAAATTTTCCCTCATGATAGACAAACATTTTTAAAAAGCATCCAAATTATGTGGCCAAATACTGAATGGGATACTCTGAGGGTATATCTATACTACCTGCTGGATCAGCAGGTAGTGTTCGATGTATCAGGGATTGATTTATCGTGTCTAGATGAGACGCAATAAATTGATCCTTAAATGCGCTCGCCATTAACTCTGGAACTCTGCCTCTGCAGGAGAAGGAAGTGGAGTTGATGGAGGAGCGGCAGCAGTTGACTTGCTGCTATGTGGACAGCCAGGTAAGTCGACCTAAGATACTTTGACTTCAGGTATGCTTTTCACGTAGCTAAAGTTGCGTATGTTAGGTTGATCCTCCCTCCTCCCAGTGTAGGCCAGCCCTGGGAGAGACAACATGATACTAAGTATGTGCTAGTAGTGAACAATTGCCATAACCAGGAACTTCTTAAATAGCATTTCCTATCCAGACATGTATCTGGGTTTAAAACATTAGTTTTAAACTGAATCAACATTTAAATTTGCACCCTATAGGTAGTATTTTCAAAAAGAAAACTTGCTTCACTATGGGACAGATATAAAAACAAGCTCTTACTGTGTCTCCTACATATGTGTATACACATTCTTAATTAGCAGTTAGAACTAATTATAGGTTTATAGCTGTTAAATGCTAAGATATAGGTGGTGTTAGAGCTATCATTTACATTTAGTTTGTCATTTTATAAGATATCCACAGCTAGTTTTGTTTTCCTCGTTCAGTTTACAATAGCTTTAGACAAATTTCTTCAACTCCATTCATTTCAAATCTGCTTTGTTACAGAGGATAAAATTGATTAAACTTGTGGGTAACATGTTAATTTGTGCAGCTTGCAGAACACATTACATGAAGAATTTAAGATGACTTTAGAGCTGTATATAGATGCAAAATCTATAGACATCCCATCACACTGATGCCCATATTACCTTATTGCAATATTTGTACATCTGCATATACTCCAGTCCCTTTAAATTGGGAAGATACAGGAAATCATTTTTTAGAACCTATAATTTTGTCAGGATAAGGATTACACTGCACATCCCTGGGGAAAAGGTGATAAATCAGAGCCAAAAGAATGCTTTTTAGACAAAACTAGTGACTGAAATTTGTCTGTCAGAGCACTCACCAGTCAGCACCTCCCACACTCCCCCCTAGCTGGTGATAGCACAGCAGGCTCTCTTCAGCTTCTGCCTCCTACTAATTCATGCCAATGCTGTGGGGGTCAGCATCTTCTCATTACTCAGCCTTCAGCCAAGATATTTCAGAGAGTCTCACCCTTTCAAGGATAAGAGTCCCACAAACAAAAGCCTCACAGCCAATCCTTAATCCAAGTCCATACTCACTAGTCATTCCAATCCTGTTCTCCAGGGTCTTTCCATCACCTTTATCAGGGCTCCTATAGTGTAATCCAGGCCCTACCGTTCCCCTAGGTTTTAACTCTGGTACAGTCTGCCCTAGACAGACAAGTACTATATATACTCTGTGGACTTTGACCTTCTTCAGCCTGTCCGTAGGCCTCTTCTTCCTAGCACAAGTACATAGCTGTATTTATTTCAACCCCCCCAACCCAATCTTTGTTATCCTCTTAGCCTATTAAATGTTACCCTTGTCTCAGGGCAGGAGTGGTCCCAGGGCTCCCCATTTAAGTCCCCTAATAAATCTCCATCAAAGACAAATTCAAGCCACTTCTACCCTTCTCAGGCAAAATTTTTCCATCCCTTTCTGTTCTGGTCTGGTGTTCAGCAAGCACCTTCCTGGAAGTCATGAGTCTACCCTTTCATCAAAGCTCATCACTGAAGCTTGCATCATTCTAGGGACTTCTCCATATCTTTCTTAACCTTTTGCCAGGGTTCTTTACCACAAAGACAATTCTAAAACTATTTCCCTGAGCTTCTGCTACAATCCTTCTAGCCTCCCTACAACCTGCAACTAGACTATAATCTTTTTCTACCACCACACAATGAGGGTACACCATCTTCCTTTCTCTATAGTAACCACTTAATTGCTTCTTCAGCTGGAACTCATCTTTAATTGGGCCTGGCCTACCCTACAGGTGTAACCAGGTTCCCTAATTGAGCATGCCAGCTTCAGTTAACTCTTTCTCTGTCAGTATACACCCCATCACAATCTGTCTGTCACCATGTTTGTTAATTTGTTTTGCTGATTTTTATATCCCATTGTGTTGTGTGGAGAAAGTGTGTTTATTAAGGTACAAGCACTATTACTTGTATTTTCCATATTTGATCTGGAACTCTGCAGCATAGCACCATCATGAAACACCTGTGCAACAATTAAAGGTTTTGTTCATTTCTAGTTAGCATACTCTTAAAAAGCCATTCAAATGAAACAGCTTGGTAATATTTACAAACAACGTTGTACATTATTAGGAGCAGTTTCTTTGCATCAGCAACTGTCTGCTCACTTTTCTGTCAGTTCTTTTACTTTGCTGCTGGAATGCTTTCAGATGTTCTCTGTTAAATATTCATCAAGGTAGCAGAACCCAGGTGAACACAGGGAAAATCATTTGGGGCATGCACATGTTCCTAAAAATATATTTTGAGTGTGAAAATAGAAATAAAAAAGCAGTTAACTGAACACCTTTCCCAGATTTAGACAAAGATTACCAGAATGGACATCTTTGGTGTCAAACTCTTTCTCTTCTGGATTACAGATGATACTGATTTAGCTGATAATTATTACAATCATTATTTGGATTATTTCTAACCTCTAAAGAGGAGACTAAAATGTAATGTAGACCACAAATAGAATGAGTTTGCCTATCTCTCAGCTTAGTCCTTAAGTGACAGTTGTCCACAATTAACCATTCAAGACAGACCCCAGTGCAAATCAGGACCAAGGTGCATACGTCGAGCTGGGGCTGGGGGCAGTAATAGGACTGGATTGAGTAGTTCAAGTTAGGACTCGGGTGTAAATGATGGAGCTGTATGGGGAGTCAGGACCAGAAAACCAGGGTGGGTTTTATTTATCAAGTGAAGTTCATTAGTAGAGCTGTATGTAGAAGGATTGCAGAGCATGCTGCTTGTACTTTCCCTGCTGCACTCTAACTAGTCCTCTCCATTTCACACATCCATGAGCTCTAATATTCACTTCCCTTTTTCAAAATCTTTTTTTTTTTTTAATCCAAGGTGTTTTTGTTATCAATCACTTTGATTTATGTCACATCTCATTTTCCAGAAATGGCCCAAGATGTATTAGTTCTCCCTCTCTAACTTGGTGTCAACATCAGCTGTGTCAGGATAGGAAAAGGTATTTCCATAGCCTTACAGTTTTAGATGTCAGAATGAGCAGCTCTTTATTATCACTTGACAGTCCCTTTGATTTTAAAATCACTTTAGCTGTATCACAGATCTGATCTCCAAGGACAGGGGTGGGCAAACTACGGCCCATGGGCCATATGCTGCCCACCGGCCATTTTTATCCGGGCCATGAGATTGGGCTGGGAGCGCAGGGCCATGGGCCCTGCGCTCCCAGATCAGGTTGCCAGGCCAAGTGCGGGGTGCCATGGGGTCTGCGCTCCCAGGCTGGGCCAAGTGCAGGAAACCACAGGGCCCCGTGCTTGGCCTAGAGTGCCCGGCTGAGCACGGTAAGCAAGGGGGGTGGGGTTAGGTGGTGGGGTCTCAAAGGGTGGTGGTTAGGGTGTGTGTGGGAGTCTTGAGAGGGGGAAGTCAGGGAACAAAGAGCAGGGGGAATTAAATAGGGGTTGGGGTCCCTGGGGGTGGTGGTTAGGGTGAGTGGGTCTCAGAAGGGGGCAGTCAGTGAACAAAGAGCAAGGGGACTTAGATAGGGAGTGGGGTTCTGGGTGGGTGGTGGTTAGGGTGGAGGGCTCTCGGGAGCGGGCAGTCAGGGAACAAAGAACAGGGGGGCCTAGATAGGGGGTGGGATCCTGGGGGGACAGTTAGAGTGGAGGGGTTTCTGGAGGGTGCAATCAAGGGACAAGGAGCAGGGGGGAGGAGGTTGGATGGGTTGGGAGTTCTGAGGAGGGCAGTCAGGGGGGCAGGAAGTGGGTGGGAGTCAGATAGGGGGAGAGGCTGTTTGGGCAGGCACAGCCTTCCCTACCCAGCCCTCTACACAATTTTGAACCCCAATGTGGCCCTCGGGCCAAAAAATTTGCCCACTCCTGTCTTAGGAGGTAAATCTCTAACAAAAACCCTTAAGGCAATGTCATTATAGACAATAATCCTTATTATGTATGTTAAATATCCCCATCCTGGTTAGTGGGGAGACATACTATGCTAAATGTCACATCCTCTCCAGTCTACAGTGGAACCAAAGTTCCGGTCTAGCTAAATTCTTCTATGGGATAATTATACTTTGCAGCACTATACTATTTCCTCTTTGGGGATCTGACACATTTCATAAACATTAATTAAGGCCACACAACACTACTGTGAACACTTCCTTGCCCTTATGTCTCACCCTGACACCAACTGGCAGGACCTACTGTCACCTGCGGAAGGCAGGAAGCCCAGGTGGGTCAGTTCCTGGGGTATGGATAAGAAAGCTGTGGAAATACTATACAGAATGCCAGTAAAACTAATTATTCAGTGTGGATGCCAAGCTTTCAGTCCAGAATTGAAAACAATTTTGAAAAAGCTTGATTTAGTCCAATCTCAGCTGTTGTGAATTGCATGTGATGTCTTCTGATGTATGTACTGGAGAGAGGTGCTGGTGAAAAGCCCAGTACTTTAAGGTTTAAGCTTTTAGACTTGACCTTTTGGACTAAAGTCATTGGGAACAGTGAACATGAAAACACTAAATCAATATACGAAGAATACTGGGAATTAAGTGGTTGACATGTAGGTCAAAGACTCAAAGTGCCTCATGAAAGTAGGATTAGAGCGTGGACAAAAGGATCTTTAGTGAACATAAAGACCTAAGAGAGATTAAAATCTATAGCTCTGGGAAAATGGTTTATAATTAAAAAATTATACATTTTGAGGTAGATATAGGATTGTATAATGAAATTAAAAGTGTTTAAATGTGCAAGATATAACAAATCAATACATTTGTGATAAGTGCGGATGCTACTGCCAACTGTATATTGACAGCTCCAAAGATTTAAGAAGAGGAAGAGTGAGAACAGAATTCCCTTTCTCCTTTTCATGCTCTGAAATAATAATGCCTCTGCAGGATATTGCTTAGACCTCCCTGCACTGGAATAAGTTACTTAGGGAGGTGGTGGAATCTCCTCCCTTAGATGTTTTTAAGGTCAGGCTTGACAAAGTCCTGGCTAGGATGATTTAGTTCATGTTGGTCCTGCTTTGAGCAGGGGGGTTGGACTAGATGACCTCCTGAGGTCCCTTCCAACCCTGATATTCTATGATACATGAGGAGTTAGCATTACAGTGAAGATTTCAATCAATTCTATATATAGGAGAGTAGGGTGAGATCTCTTGGGTCCTTTGGCTTGTAGTGGAAAAGTGGAGATAATCCAGTGTTTTTTCTGGTGGTGTTCATAATGAGAATAAGAGATAAAGTGCACGATTATTATGCACATGCAAATCCAAATCTTCATGGGGAGTACTTGTGTAATTAAAATCAATCAAGTGCTTAAGTGGATGGACTGGGGCCTGAAACGTAGAAATGATTTCGTTAAATAGACCATACCTCTCATTTGTTTTTGATGCATTGACATAATGGGTAACAGATCAGCTGTGTGCTGAAGTTCTGTTTAGCAATGAGAGAATTACCCCAATTCATCTCAGCTTAGTGTTCAGATTTTTGTTGTAGTTTTTGTCTTTTTTTGCAGATAGCTTTATTTCTGCCTTGTAATCAATAAGCAGCACTGGTTCTGTAAACAGGGCTTGCCATGGGCTATCTCCCTTTGTTCTTCCATTTCCAGAATTGGCTATCCAGCAGCACTGCTTTCTGAAATATGGCTTCATGCCATGTTAGCTTGGATGTGTCATGGGGGATCTGTATGCCTCTCCTAACCACTCTGTGAGAAGATGTTTGTGACCATCTCACATGCAGCCTATAGAACTAGCTTTAGCAATTTCTTTTTTTTTAACAGTAACACAAAGAAGCCTACGGGTCTGTACCCTGGAGGACATTGGCTTCAGCAGTTAGCATAAGACATGAGGCCTATGAACTTTGGCACAGATAAATGGCCTAACGTTCCCTAAATTTTTGAGAACTTGGAATAGAGTGTTTAAGGGGGAAGTTTATCCTTAATGACACCAGCCAACCACAGGAACATGAACTAACACCATCTTTTGGAAATTTTAGGATGGGAACATCTGCAGATTTCTGACCACAGGAGTATCATGGCTACAAATTGAAATACATGATAACAAGTTGAGATCATTAATATACTCACCTTTAGGAGAAATGCACCCCAACATTAGTAGGGTGAAGAAATGCAAAAAAGGAAGAGGGGAGAAACCCTTAATGAATATGCATTAGACAGAGTGGCATCAGTGTAACCTATTGTAAAAGTTGTATCCCTGTCTGTGGACAGGAGGAGAGAGACCTGTAGTCCTTGGAAGGTGCAAGGATGATAATCAGGCCACAGGTGATGAGGAAGATAATGGTTAACATTTCAAGTTGTTCTGCAAGGGCTGGTGTGTGTATATGGATGTACATTTTGTTTCATCTCTTTACCTTGTTTTTGGCTCATCAGGCATTGGGAGCTTAACCCAGAATTCCAATGGGCAGCGGAGATTGTGATGCACCACTCCGAGAGTCAATGCTAGCCACGGTGCTGTGGATGCATTCTGCTCACTTAACGTGCTAAGTGGGGACACACACAATCTACTGTATAAAATCTTTTCCAAAAAATCGACTTAATTTCATACTGTAGACGTACCCTTCGTTTAAAAAGTAAGGCCTACATGAACCCAGCTGCAAGATGGACTGGCTGGATGCTGTTTGCCGACAATGAGCTTCAGAGGTCCAGGGTGAGTTGGGGATGGCGGTCCAGGGTGAGTTGGGGATGGCGGGGGGGGGAGCACTTTCCCACAGGGCCTGCTTGAGAAAAGGGAGAGAAGCAGGGGTACAGCTGCCCGCATCTCCTGGAACATACTAAAGGGAAGGACATGGCATGGGGTGGTCCCCTCTGCGCTAAGTGCCAAGGAGGCCGCCCAGTCTGTCAGACCATAGTCCAGAAAGTCTCTGAGTCTGGTAACATAAGTCAGGACCAGCCTGGTACACAACGGGGGACTCCACTACCTGTGCATGAAAGTGTGGGCCATATAGCAGGAGTTCTACAAGCGGCTTCAGCGGCTGCTATAGATCTGGCTGATGAAACTAGCTTCCAGTTCAGATAGAAGCCAGGTAGCTCAGATGTCTTGGGGAGACCTTTCAGGTGTAGATTAAAGAGCTGCCTTTATACAGAATGAAGGTAAGGAACATAGAAAGAGAATGAAGAGTAGCACAAGCTGGGAGGGGAGAGGACAAGGCAGAGAGGGAGGGAGATGGAGAGGGCACCCTTTTCCAAGCAGCCAGTGAGGACTCTAGCTTTTCGGCTGGTTGAATTTTGAACCTGACAGGATTAAGCACAAGTGGGGGGGATCAGTGGCTTTCCTCCTAAATTCTCGAAAACCAGAAGGTGGAATAAGTCACCCTCCTGGCTGGCAGATTGCTTTGTTTATAATGTCTTAATTTTTCAATTAGTCTCATGACTGGGCCTGGGAGTGGGGTTTGACTGATGGGTCATCAAGAGCAGGGGCAGACAGTGATAAGCTTTCCTCCATTCCCCATTGCATGGTCCCCACTTCATAGCAAACCCAGGATTTGCGTGTGGCCCTGGGGGTAGCTTGCCTTCGGTGCTCTAGGCCAACATTTTTCAAAGTGCCTGTAAGGCACTAGGTCGCTCTGGTCAGCACCACCAACTAGGACGTTAAGTCCCACCAGCAGTGCTGCCCAGCAGTTCCAACACCACACCGCACCCCAGAAGCAGACAGCAGCAGGTCCAGCTTCTAAGCAGGGGGGCCCACGGTGCTCCAGGCTCTGCCCCCATCCCGAGCGCTGGCTTTGCACTCTCATTGGCCTGCTTGCATGCCTCCACCTGGGATGGGGGATCTCAAACTGGGGATGGAGAGCCCTCAGGGGGTCACAAGGTTTTACACAGGGGGTTGTGAGCTGTCAGTCTCCACCCCAAACCCGACTTTGCCTCCAGCATTCATCAGTGGTGTTAAATATATAAACAAGTGTTTTTAATTTGGGGAGGGGGAGTGTCTCACGCAGAGGCTTGCTGTGTGAAAGAGGTGACTAGTATAATAATTGGAGAACCAGTGGCCTAGGAGCTGGACTTGGTACTAGTTGCTTTAGGGAACCTCCGGCGGTAACCCTGTCCCCCAATCTCCTGCCGTAGCACTGAACCCTCAACCCCTCCTGCACCCCAAATCCCTGCCCTAGCCCTGAGCCCCTCCCACACCCTAAACCCTCCTCCCCAGTTCCACTGAGTTGCGGGCATCAACCATTTTCTTCAGCTGGGTCCCCAGAAATAAACCGTTTCATTTAAACTCTGCTCTAGGCAGCAGCAAGGGCCGGAGCCATTTTTACAAGCGGACGCCGGCTTCCAGCGGCAGAGGTCACTGGGGAGCCGCGGACCGTCCTGCCGGAGGGCAGCTCCCAGCTCAGCCTGGCTGGCCTGAGGCAGGCGGCGGCCAGGAGGCCGGACCAGGGCTCGGGCCGCTCTCTGTCACGGTGCAAGCCCCGCCCCGCCCCGCCGTACAGGCCGGTCCGGAGTCCCTGTCCTAAGAGCAGGCTCCGTTTCCCGGCCCGGGTGTCTGTGCAGAGCCGCTGCCGCCGGTCTCGCCATGGCGAGCTGCTTCCGCGGCCCGTTCCCAGGGCGCCGCTCGCTGCCGCTCTTCCTGCTGCTGCTTCGCGTCTCCCTGGCGCAGGAGAGGGCGGCGGCCACGTCCCTGCTGAGCGGCTATTTCGGGACCAAATCCCGGTACGAAGAGGTGAACCAGCACCTGTTGCGGGACCCGCTCTCCCTGGGGCCCCCGGACCCGGGGTACCTGCTGCCCTCCGCCGCCTGCACCCCGCTTCAGCTCCGCGCCCTCATCCGCCATGGCACACGCTTCCCCACCGAGAAGCAGATCCGCAAGCTGGGCCAGCTGCACCGCCTGCTCCTCAGCCAGCAGCGGCCCTGCCCCGCCGCGCAGCGGCTCGCGCGCTGGGACATGTGGTACCAGCCCGGCATGGACGGGAAGCTGGCGCCCAAGGGCCGCCTCGACATGGAGCAGCTGGCCCGGCGCCTGGCTGCCCGCTTCCCGGGCCTGCTGTCGCCGCAGCGCCGCTTCGCCTTAGCCAGCAGCTCCAAGCACCGGTGCGTGGAGAGCGGCGCCGCCTTCCGCAAGGGGCTGCAGCTGGCCCTGCACCGGCAGCCTCTGGCTAGAGGTAACGGAGCGGGAAGGGCTGGCTTGGGTGCCCCGGCGCACACACGGGGTGGTGGGGGGAAGACAGTGGGGCCTGACCCGGGGGCCTTTGGGCCCCAGCACACACCCCTGGCGCAGGTAAAGTGGAGCCCTGCCCGGGCTGGCTTAGGTGCCCCCAGCACACATACCGGGTGGGGGCTAAGATGGGGCCCTGCCCGAGTCTGGCCTAGGAGTCCCCAGCACACACACAAGGGACTGAAGAGGAGCCCTGTCTGGGGGTGGGGGGACTGGCCTGGGGGACCCCAGCACACACGGGGGCCCCTGCCCAGGACTGGCCTGTGGGCCCCCAGACACACTGGCAGGGCTAAGATGGGGGATTGGTCTGTGGGTCCCCAGAATACACCATTGGTGCAGGTAAGGTGAAGCCCTACCTGGGGGTGGGGGTAAGGTGACGCTCTGCTGGGAACTCACCTTGGTGCCCCAAGACACAAGAGGTGTGTGGGATGCAGAAACAGAAATTCCCAGTCCCCACACACGCACACAAGGGGAGGAGGCGTAAAACCCACCACATCATAAAGGAAGCCACCTGTCCTTGAAACAGTCTTCTTTAGCATCACTGTCCTCGGGGCAGCTCTACGTTTTCTGCGGGAGGTCCGATGGTCCCTCAGCTTCATTGTCCCTGCCACCGAAATGCCACCGAATCCGCGGGACTGGTGGACCTCCTGCAGACATGCCGCTGAAGCCCTCCTCACTGCTGCCCTGACAACAGACCAGCTTGGTGCCCCAGGCACATTCTTGCTGTGCTGGTGCCTGAAGCTGCCCCTGTCGTCTGTCATTGTCTCTCCAGTGTTTTCTCCAGCCCTAAAAACCTGTGACAAAAATGGTTTTAAAATGTTGTTGTTGTAGGTAGTTGAGAGGAAAATGTTACCATTACAGGGTAGACTTAATCTTAAGAATAGTTTGGTTAGCATTGAATCTCTGTGCATACCAGGGAAAGCAGTGTTAGAGCCCTGCTTGAAATACATACAGTTGAAGTTAATGTAGTTTTCCATTTCTCTTACCGTGGACCACATTTTGAAGTCTAATAGATTATAATTAACCTCTTAATTCTGATGTTATAATATCTTGTTTTTTGTTTTAAATTCTGGTACCTAATGTTGCTTCCCCATTCAGTCCCTAGACCAACTTTTGTAAACTATGTCGGGGAATTCTTTAAGTTGCCTTAAAGTAGGGGCTTTCCATTAAGAATTGTTTTTCCTTTCAGATATTGAGAATGATTCAATTGAGATTAATGACAAATTAATGAGGTTCTTTGATCATTGTGAGAAGTTTGTAACCTGTGTAGAAGAGAACGCTACAGCTATGTACGAAGTGGATGCCTTCGAACAGGGTCCTGAGATGAAAAGGGTTCTGGAAAAAATTGCAGCTACCTTGTGTATACCAGTGCGTGATTTAAATGCAGGTAGTGTCCTTACTGTTTTTTGTTTTTTTTTTATTCTTTGCATAAATGTTGTTTTCTAGTATATTCAGATAGTTATGAAGAACAAATAGTTTAAAATACTCTTTTATAGGCCTTTGGAAAGATTAGTGAAGACAGCATGTCATATCAGTATTTGAAAAGAACAGCTTTTAAAAATTACTTCATTTTTAAGCCAAAGTTGGTAATGTACCTTGACATAAATGTTGTAATACAAAGTTACAAAGAATGAGTTTTAACAGTTTAATTGAGGAATGCTTCTGGGAGAAGGACCAATGATACAAAGGCACCCAAAATTCTGCATTACTTTTAAGGAAGAAAGTATAGTTTTTTAAAAAAAAATTGGTGAGATAATTTTAGTTTTACCTAATCACATACAAATTCTAGTTTTATTCCACTTGTGTTAACTTAAATTTCTTAAATACAGTATTGTGATATTGAATGTTCATTGTTAGTGAACAGTCAGAGAACCTACAGTAGACAAACCCTTCCCATTTAGCCCATAGTTCATATTAACGTGATACAGGTTGAATATCTATACTTCTCAAAATATTCTTTTCTTGAAGAAAAGGCACATCTCATAGTCTAAATTAAAACTCGTATAATGTGGTAAATGTTTTCATTTTCCACATTGAAACTCTGGTATTAAATTCCATTGTCTACACAAATTTTTTTAGAAACTCTTATTTTAGAATGTCATAACAAAGTGCATAACTTTGCATCAGTTATTTCAACAGAAGCAAATCAGTCATAATCTTCATACCTTCAGCTAAATTGTAAGTGGCAAGTAGTTGCTAAAATAAGAATGACTAGAGTAGCTGGCAGTGCGTTGTGCCCAGTAGAAAATTTTCTGCAAGCCTAAGGGGTCATTCATAGAGAGTGCAAGAGATTACTATAATTTTGTAAGTTCTACATGAAACTTGCAAGGAATTGAGTTGGACTTGCTATCTTAAATCAGAAAAGTAGTGCATTTGTTTTTGCCATCTAATAGCCCGAAATAACAAGGGAGTAAACATAGCCTTATTTCTATATCTTGTAACTATTGTCTATTGCATAATAATAATAATACACACTAATAGATGTAAATTACTAAACAGGTGATGGTTACACTCACATGTCCCTGCCCTGTTAAAGGCTTACAATCTAAGGCCCTGATCATATAAACATTTGAGTAGACCTATAGTGCAAAATTGGAGCCTTAGCATATATTATGTGTTTGGGCTCTGGATTGGATGTTGTTTTATATTTTTGTTGCTGGGAGTGGGTGGTAGAGAGCAAATAAACTTAATTGTCATCTGTCATTTATTTCGATTTATTACAGATTTGGTTCAAGTTGCTTTTTTTACCTGTTCTTTCGAGTTAGCAATTAAAAATGAGAATTCTCCCTGGTGCTCACTCTTCAGTGAAGATGATGCTAAGGTAGGTGTTGCATGTATGTAGTTTGGTGGTATTAACTTTGTGTAAAGTTGTTTTCAGTTTTGCATATTTATGTAAACAGTTTGTTATACAGTTATTCTTAGAAAAAAGAGGTTTTAGTGTAATTTCAGTCAGATGTAATTCTGCAATATTAAAGACATTACATGAATTATTATACTTATGAAAAGCAAATCTGAGCATCAATTAAAACATAATGTAAAAAAATACCCATTTTCTGTGTTCCATGACAAATCGTTTAGACTTCTAAAAGAGAAATGCTTTTCTTCTCGCCTTTGTCTATCAGGCTTCAATGTGCCTGACAAAAAATGTTTTGTCTTGTCTTTTCTTGTGGGGAGACAGCAGTGAAAAGGTGAAAACTGAATTTGAAAATGTATAGTTTATTCTTGAAACTGTGAAACAATACCCCAGAAAATCAGTGATGGCGACTTAGAGCAGCTCTCTTAATTAAAAAAAAGTTGTGTGCACTCAATGAAGCAGGGGTCCTTTGGAAACACATATGTCATGATACAGTTTTAGACTTTACTGAGACTAAACAGAAGGGGGCAGAACTAAATGTGCATGAGCAACACTAATTTTGGCATTTGCCCACTTTGTGCTTGACTTTGTAACCTTAAAATTTGTTTAGTTTAATTCATGTTAAAAAAGCAAATTAGGAAAAATCCAACAAATTCCATCATGTTGAACCATATTGACTCCCATGTGACTGATCAGCAATGAGAACGTCTAGATCCACAGCACAGACATCTGCAACTTGAGCTAATGGAGTAATTGATAGCTGCAGGAGGTTATGGGCTACATGGGCCTGGGGTGACCAGACAGCAAATGTGAAAAATCACTATGATACTCCTAAGACGTTTGAGAAGTTATAGCAAGAATGTATCCCCCTGCCAAAACAAAATGAGGTTGGCAATATCTGTAGTTTGCACCGGTATGCTGTGGAATCTCCACTGTTGGCTTTTGGATGGAAATTAAGGGTGTTGGTTTTGACCTATAAAGACCTAAATGGCTTGGGACCTTCCTGTCAAAGAGATGGCCTCTCTTGTTGTATGATACTGCTGCAGCACTGATCAGCAGAGGTGCTTGATCTGGACCCCCTTGGTTTAAATATGAAGGAGTTAGTCTGTACTGGGCCCTGGACTTTGGTATTCACTTGATCGTTCTCCCAGCCCAAAATACCCTGAACTTGTTGACCATCAAAGCATGCCATTTGCTTCAGCTCAGTGGTTTCCCCTTGTTTTGGTTTGGTGGGCTTTTTTTATTTGTTTGGTCTTATTAACTGTTTCATTTTAAACAAGGGGATTTATAGTCTCACCTTTTGTTTTTACAAATTGAACTGTATAAATCATGTTTTAGTCTACTCCAACATTGACTGTGTTCTTTGTCATTGAAATAAGCTTTAAGCCTCCTGTGTTTGACAGTCAGTATGTTTCTAGCAAACATAAACCTCTCTACAGTAAGTCAACTGCTAGAGATTGGCGAAAATAGTACTTCTGCTATAAGCATGGGGATTGAAATTTATCAAGGTGGCGATGCTCAACCTGGGTCTCTGGACCCCCACTCCTGCATTGCCAGGCTCAATGTTGTCACCTCACTAGTACCTGAGCCCATTCTCCAGTGTGTAACCCCTCCACTAGCCATTCTGAACCCCAGTCTGTGATACACACACCACAGCAGCTCTCTGTGCTCCACTTTGTCCTAACCTGGGGGAATTCCGCAGCACTGGGCATAGAATTCTGTATTTTCCCGCATAAAATACATTTTGCTAAGATGTGCTGCAGTTCCACCTTTTGGCCACCACAGGCCGCTGTGGTGCTAGAACGGCTGGCATGAATGCAGCCTGTTTTCCTAAGAAAGCTGTCAGACGAAGTAAATACTGCATTTTTGTTACACACTTTAAAATCTTCTTCTAGGTACTGGAATACCTGAATGACCTAAAGCAGTACTGGAAGAGAGGATACGGGTATGATATCAATAGTCGTTCCAGCTGTATTTTATTTCAAGATATCTTCGAACACTTGGACAAAGCCATTGCAGAGAGTAAAAGGTAAAAAATATATATATTTTGTTTAAATTTTCTTTTGGCTTCAACTTTCTGCACTTTGGTCATGACTCGTACACAATCCCAAAGGGGTAGATCCGAAGGAGATTAATGCTTAGATAATTGCTCAAGAATTAAATGATGATTGGTCTTGGTTAGGATCCTTTTAAGGGACTGATTCTCACATATAATAAGGCAATATTAATTCCTCATGCTGCATCCTGTTTATCCATATCAATATCTGTGACTGGAGTTCCATCCAAAAATATTCATAAAATATGGAGGAGGAGTCTTCTCCTTGTGTTATGATCTGCTCTCTTTCTACACATAGCTCAATGACTAACTCAAACTTTTTAAATTATTTTTTTTTCTTAGCTAAGAGAATGCTTTATAAGTTATGATCCACAGGGAAAACTTTTGAGGAAGTTATGGTGTTCAGCACACTTTTCAATTATTGCCAAAAAAAAAAGGATAAAAGTACAGGCGAGTCGCATCTTATACAGGAGTTACGTTCCATGGTCAGCGCGTAAAGCAAAATCTGCATATGGTCAAAATTCATTGAGTTTAATGGCAAGCGGAATCGCCTGCCCCACAGATATAGTTGTTTTTTAATTTTTTTTCTTTATTTTGCTGACTGAGTAAAGCTGAAATCGTGCATGTTAAATGCGCATAATGTGCGACTCACCTGTACTTCTTCACATTATTTTATTTTAATTACCATAGCCCCTAGGAGCCCTATTCGTGGACCAAGACCCATTTTGATAGATGCTGTACAAATACAGAGCAAAAAGACTGTCCTTGCCCCAAGGAGCTTAGTCTAAAGACGATCCCTGTTATTGAATCATTTAAGACTTAAGTGATTAGCCAGCAGCCAAGTCTGAAAGAAATTAATCATTTTGATTTAGGTAGTGTTGATGTTCTGTTCCATCTCATTAAGAACATCATACTTTTAAGAGATGCAAGGTTAAAATCATTAACTACAAGGATGGTTGTTTTTAAAAAGTTAAACTGAAAATGTGGAATTTAACTTGCTTCTGAACAGTAATATGTGCTTTTTAAATTCCTATCAGATTGGGTACTAAAGGTAGGGTTTTTTCAGGTATGCGTATATTTTTTCTAGTTGAATTTTCTCTGATTCCCCTCCTACTGGAGGGAGATGAGACTTCTTCTTCTTTTTTTTTTAATTTTTCTAGACTAGTGGTTTTCAACTTGTGATCTGCAGACTGTCTAAGATTTCCAACGAGGTCCACACCTCTATTTGAAATATCTTAGGGGTTGCCAAATGAAAAAGATTGAAAACCACTGTTCTAGACCAATTCAGATACTTGAATATAGTTCCTCCCTCCCTGGAGTCAGAGCATTGGAACTTTTGAGATTTAATTTTGCTGTTTTATATAAAGGGTGCATCATTTTAGACTTCTAGGTTTGTCGCCAACAGTTAGAATACAGACAAGGCTGCCTGGCTACAAAAGCAGTTTTAGAGCCAAGCCAACTGGATGCTTTGAATCATCTCTTGCAAACCACAGCTATCATCTCAGTCCCACAGGGTCTGGAGAGGGCAAGCCATTTACTCAGCATATTCAAAAAGCAGGCTTTCATCCAGCATTTGACATGTAAATTGCTCTCTGAGCACCAAACTTTTTCGTGAATTCCAAGTCAGTGGTTCACATGGTCAATATGGGAAAAAAAAAAGTCTGTCCTAAGGACCTTCAGAATGCATATCTGCAGATTCTTACTCTTCTACCACTTATTTCTATTGCTTTGCCAACCTAGGACAAAAATATTAGTACCGGGCCTTACAACTTGGTTTACCCTCAAATCCCAGACCTTTATTCAGGTTATCATACTCGGGGAAAGGCTATGTCATAAACTTTTCAAGCTTTATCTTGACTGGCCAGGTACTGTTATTGTGAACATACCATCTTCTGAAGTAACAGGACCAATAAAGGAAAAAAAACAATGTCATTTTAATCAAGAGTCTCTTACCTGTGTACACACTCTGAACCAGGTTCTGCAGCTTGTGCATCTTCTGAGATCGTGTGTTACTGCAGACTCTTGGGTCTCCAATCACAAGCCTGGATGTCGATTTTCTTAGCTACATTGAGCCTTTTCAACATCTGGTCTGTTGGAAAATGCCATCAAAGAACTGAGTTCCTGAGGATACCACCACAAATTGGAATTCCCAAAAGTTGCTTAAAGGGATGTCGCTCAAGGGGATGTCTTTGCATGACCATAATCATGGATGTCAGCCTGTACAAACAGGGATCTTTTGTGGGAAAGGCTATGGGCAGTGGTCATTCATGGGGGAAATTTTCCATCAACCATCTGGAAGAACGGGTGGTAAAGTTAGCTCTTGTAGCTGAGATTTTAAAGTGAAGCATGTACTTCAGTAGAACAAGACCACAGTTAAATATGTCCTCCAGCCAGGGAGTTTGAACTAAGATGTCTACTTCAGTGACTTCACTGCAATGTGTTGCATCAGAAATTCAAAAAAGCACTTTGTGCTCAATGGAGAGGAAGGTGGAGATGACAGAAGAGGGAGGAAAAATAGATGAGAAATAGTCAAGCAATGTATTTAAAAGTGGCCTAAAACATACTTATTCGTTCTGAGACCTACAAAAATTCTTCATTTGTTAATATGCTTTAGATCATTCAGATTTGTAATTTGAATAATATTCATCTAATTGATATCCTTTTTACACTTTACTCACTTTGGACAGACTTTCTGGTTTCATTCTGGTTCTCATGCACTAGCAAAAACACAGTTGTATTTGAGTTTCAGACACAGTAGGGAACACTTAAATGCTGAGAATGTTGTGAACTATTTGACACCATTTTTATCTGTACTTTTGTTGATGAATACTAGATGAACAGTGCCATCTGTATAGCAAATAGGTCAAAATGCATATGCCCAAATCATGAACCTTTTCTATTTAGATAATTAAATTATAAAACATTACAATGGATTTTAAATAAAAACAGCATGTAGTTCCATCACAGAGCAGAAGATGGCAGAATTAAAACAGTGAAGACTTGAACATAATCTGAATTAGCTAATCTGTTCACTAAGTAATGTTTAAAAGTACATAGATATCTGTCTCCAGCCACTATTGCATTAGAGCATTTCATAAATAATAAATGATCATCCTTACCCCTGTGAGTCAGGGAAGTATTCATGATGCCCATTTTACAGAGGAGGAGCTGAGGTACAAAGAAGTGTCTTCCCCAAGGCTCCACAAAGAGTGGAGGGTAAAGCTGAGGCTAGAACCATATTTTCTGAGCCCCAGTCCAGAGTTGTAACCACCAGACCAATTTTTCACTATAATTCTAGTAAAAGGCTGTTAGTGTGTATATAAACACTATATCGCATTCAGTGCTCTGTACTCTTGGTAGAGCAACTTTAAAATGGTGAGCAAATGGCATCCTTCATATGGGGTAATTGTTATTCATTCATAAATTATTGCGTACCCTAATGAGGGATGTTATCTCTCTTCAGTCAAATTGAAAGCTGTCTTGTAATTGACTTCTGAAAATTCTCAAACTAGAGGATGAATAACTCATTTGTAAGGTGATATAATAACTTTTATTTCATTAAGTGCTCCTTTATTTTGAGAGAGGGTGAATAGGCCTGTTAAGAAGTTGAAGGCTCCAGTGAACAAGTTGGCAGGGGCACACTTGTGCTCCAACTATAAAGAAAATCTTGTTGAATTGTATTTAATTTGACAGAATGCTTTACGCTTATAGTGTGACACTTGCCTGTGTTGACTTAGGCTACATTTAAATACATACAGTTCACTTTTGGAAGTTTTTTTTCCACAATCATAAGAATTATAATTTGTTAATGGAACTTTTAAATAGAAAATGCCTATTTTTAAAATATCAGTTAAATGTGACCCTTAAACTCATCCTTCTCATTTTATTAAAGGTTCTTATAGACCTAGGACAGCATGTGCACCTCATGCAAGAGATAATAAAGTAAAAAAATTAAAAATAATTTACTTTTTTTTTAGAAAGAATGGGGTAACGTACATTCTAAAAATGGTAACTAGTAATTTTTTTATTATAAAGTCAGACATGACATGCTCTGATCTCAAGACTTTCATATACATTTAACTAGAGCACTACTACTCATGTGAAGTAAGGTGGCAGATTCTAGGATGCATCATACAAGTATGCAGGGCTCTTTTCTTGAGTCGTTAGGTCTGACTCTTGCATACGTCTGCAGAAGAATTTTTCCTGGGTGCATCTTTTGTTCCAACCAGGATATCACAAGTTGGAATGTCTCATTATGGCAAAGGAAACTAGAGAATGGAACAGAAGAGGTTCTGGAGAAGCTTAAGGAGAAACCTTAGTTGAATGTTGTAAGTAATGGCATGGGAAAAAGAGCACATTTGGACTGTAACCCTCTTCTTAACAAGAAATCTGAGGACTGGAAAGACCTCTGTCTTTAACCAAAATATTACATTATCAGGAACAGATGCAATTGAGGAGGTATCTGCATATATTAGCTATGGACATTTTTTAAGTAGATTGGATTTTTGGAATATGCATTTGTGTTCTAGGAACATTCCCCTCAGTGTTGTACTGTGCTGCCTTGGGTGATTACACAAGAGGAAAAATCTGGACGGCTTTAAAGGCTAGCTGCATCACAGTTTGATCTTTGGGATTATATAAGAAAAAACTTGTGCAACATGAAATAATGTGAAATTTGAAACTGGGGCTGAAAACACCATGCTGTGTACTTTACTTTAGTAGAATCAGCTCTTTTTGTTTGTTTTACGTAGGTGAGACACGAGTGACTAGATCTTTGCGTCCGAGTGGACACCATTGGTCACTGGGTATAGTGATTTCAAGTGCTGTCAATCCAAAAGTCCTTGGTGTATTTACACTGCTATTTAATGGTGGCAGTTGCCCTTCGATACTGGAAGGGGACAGCAGTGCCGTCTGTAGACAAGGAAACAAATTCTTCATTGAAGGTTTGTGGTTTACCCAGTGTGAGCATATTGTACTTTGGCCAGAATAATTTGGGTTCAATAGTCTGAGGATATCCCAATATTTCTACATGGTATTCCCCAAGAAAATTAGAACAGTCACTTCAGGAGTATTTCTGTTAGATTTTCAGATTACACTGCAGACTTCTCAAACTGCACGCATGCTTACCTGATTGTATAAAAAGTAGAACGGATTATGAAAACAAGTAGAGGAATGAAAATAACATGTAGTGATTCCTGCCTTACTAGGTCCAAGGCACTCAGCTGGGGAAAGGTGTTTGTATGTAAAGCTCCATTTACATAGGCATGTAATACCAGCCTTTCTTGGTTGCACATTTAGGAACTTGGTAGTAAAGAGCTAAATTTGTTTTGTTAGCATGGCAGGCTAACAGATGCAGGGGTTGAGGTTAACTGGGATGGAGTCTGGGTATGGAGGGCTAAGAGGGCTCTGTGTGAGGGTGAGGCTTGGCAGGGGTCTGGGTATGGAAGTTAATGATGCACAGGGGTTGGGCAAATGGGGGAACAGTTCCCTGTGCAGTGACCCCTTCCCCCATTGCTGAGAAGTGATGCGGGCGGAAGCAGGGCAGATGCTGAACTTCCTACAGTTGGGGGACATTTTTTGGGGTGAGTAGGAGCCACTGGCTGAGGTGTCTCCGCTGGCTGCTCCAGGTGCTTGAAACAATGTACATGCACAGCTAGGGAGCGGTATGTGAATTCTATTGTAGTTTACCCTTTGCTTTCTTATCCAAAAGTAATTTTTCTGCAGGGAAGCAAAGAAATCTACAAGGGACATGAATTCTGTGCATGTGCTGTGGCACAGAATTCTCCATGAGTACCATATCTATGAAATCCACCATATCTACCACCACCCCTAGCACCGCTGGCTGGGACTTTCTCTGCCCTGATGACCCCATCAAAATGGGGTTGCGCCCCACGCTTTGAGAACCACTGACTTAGTAAATGGTAGAACCATTTTTTTTAAACTGTAAATGATCAAATAGGATAGAATAGATGCAACCTTAATCATAATAGATTTTGCTGTTCCCATTTTGAAATAGCATGCGGAAAAAAGTCTTTTAAAAATTCTTTCCCTTTCTTAAATCTTAGCACAACTTTAAAGTGAAGTATTTTCACAGACTTCTTTTTAGTATGAGATACAATAGATCCTTTAAAAAGTCTTCCTGATAAAACTTGGGTTCTCTAGTCAATACATACATAATATTTTTAAACATGGCATCAGACTTCTACATAATTTTCATTGTTGGGCATTCTTATTTTAACTGCTAGGTACATAAGTCAGAATTTCAGTTATCTAGTTTTCTCTGAACAGCTTGACTTTAATCTAGTGGCTTCAAAAGATTTGCCCAAGCTGAAGTAACAGAAGTTAGCATGTATTCCTGTTCCAAAAGCTGCTGAAAACTTTTTTTCCATGCATTCAGAAAAGATATAGACCAAGGGGGCGTGTTTCTATGTCAGTGATTCTATTTAGTTTTGGTGACACAAGTGCTCCAATAATCTTGATGAATTGGTTCATAGTATGTCTGAAAGTCCATGGATTGTGTCATTTGCTAGCTGGGATAACGTGGCTTTTTCCCATGGCCAATGACATGAGGTGACTTATGGCCTGATACAAAACCTGTTGAAGTCAATAGGAAGGAGGCCCTTATTCTTAAGTAAGTCGCATATTTAAAACAGATAACATATCAGGTGTATCCTGTTGGAGCCACAGTCCTTCATTATTGAGTGACTCATGCCCGTTAGAGGTTTTCAAGGCTATCAAGCAGTTCTAGTTATTGCATTGCTTCACTAATCATTTTAGAAAATCAAACCTCAGTCATTTTTCTACTTTTGGGTTTGCTTTTTGTGATACCCATACAATTAAAAATAACTTGTCCTACTCCTTTGTTAAATGTAAATTTCAACCAAATTTGAAAAATCTTGTGGAATTCCACTGCTTCAATGACTGAAGCCACAGCTATTGTGTCTGTGTTAGAAAAAACGTTCCTTATAGTATTTTTAATAGCCTTGCATATTTTAGTCTGAGGTGGTATCTGGTTTGAGATGTTCATCCACATGTCAGGTCTAAATTAGATAATATATTGTGAGACTAAATGTATGAAATGCTCTCTTCTTCAGTAGTTGGTTAGTATTTGGTCCTGGGCCATTGTACACTATTAACCGCTGCTCAGAGGTACACAAGCAAAGAGATTTGAAACTGGTGTAACTCCCATATCCATTGTGCCAAAGTTGAATCAATAGGACCATTCTCTGAAAGTAAATCAGTAAGACTGTCATGGGGTGAATAGCACGTCAGGAGCATTGGGGTTAACTAGCCCATGATGATTTTTTTGGGCTACACTTGGGATTAATCAAGTGCTCTAGGTGGTGCCCCTTCAGCTCATGGAGCAGCTGAGCTAGAAAGAGGCTGCTAGAACACTATAAAGAAAAAGATCCTTAAAAGGAAGCGGGAAGGGGAAAAAGGAGTTCTCCAGAGAAGATCTGCAAAATGCTGGAAGGAGTCCACAGGAGGTAGAGTAGGCTTCTGTTGGAGTGAAAGAGAAACCCAAGAGAACGGTCAGAGTCCCTTGGCAAGGGAGACATTAACAGAGTTCCTCTCATGCGGCTCTGAGAAGAAAGCTGGTGTAGGCCTCCAGACCAGAGTCCTATAAGTGGACTCTGGCTCCTGGGAAGGGGGTAAGAAGAAGAGAGATCTGGTGGAAGAAACCACAGGCAAGAATCCTGCCTGCCACATGGGGCCACAGCAGTGGTACCCCTAACTCACCCAGCAATATCGTCAATCTATCCAGCTACACACTCAGCCCGGCAGAAGAGTCTATCCTATCTCGAGGACTCTCATTCTGCTCTACCACCCCCACAAACATGATACAATTCTGCAGTGATCTGGAAGCCTACTTTTGCCGTCTCCGACTCAAAGAATACTTTCAAAACTACATAGAACAACGCACTGATACACAAACGCCATCCCACCAGCAACACAAGAAGAAGAACTCCACATGGACTCCTCCTGAGGGTCGAAATGACAGTCTGGACCTATACATAGAATGCTTCCGCCGACGTGCACAGGCAGAAATTGTGGAAAAACAACATCGCCTGCCTCACAACCTAAGTCAAACAGAACGCAATGCTATCCAAAGCCTCAGAAACAACCCTGACATCATAATCAAAGAGGCTGATAAAGGAGGTGCTGTTGTCGTCATGAACAGGCCTGACTACCAAAAGGAGGCTACCAGACAACTCTCCAACACCAATTTCTGCAGGCCACTTCCCTCAGATCCCACTGAAGAATATACTAAGAAACTGCACTGTCTACTCAGGACACTCCCTACACTAACACAGGAACAAATTAACATACCCTTAGAGCCCCGACCGGGGTTATTCTAACTTTTACCCAAGATCCACAAACCTGGAAATCCTGGATGCCCCATCATCTCGGGCATTGGCACTCTCACTGAAGGACTGTCTGGATATGTGGACACTGTACTCAGACCCTACGCCACCAGCACTCCCAGCTATCTCCGTGACACCACTGACTTCCTGAGAAAACTACAATGCATTGTTGACCTTCCAGAAAACACCATCCTAGCCACCATGGATGTAGAGGCTCTCTACACAAACATCCCACACAAAGATGGAATACAAGCTATCAGGAATCATATCCCTGATGACACCACAGCACAAGTGGTTGCTGAGCTCTGACTTTATCCTCACACACAATTATTTCAAATTTGGTGACAATATATACCTCCAGACCAGTGGCACCACTATGGGCACTCGCATGGCCCCACAGTATGCCAACATCTTTATGGCTGACCTGGAACAACGCTTCCTCAACTCTTGTTCACTCACGCCCCTTTTCTATCTACGTTACATTGATGACATCTTCATCATCTGGACCCATGGAAAGAAACTCTGGAAGAATTTCACCATGATTTCAACAGCTTCCACCCTACTATCCACCTCAACCTGGACCAGTCTACGTGGGAGGTCCACTTCCTGGACACCACGGTGCAAATTAATGACGGCCACATCAACACTATACCGAAAAGCTACCGACAGCTATGCCTACCTTCATGCCACCAGTTTCCATCCCAGGCACACCACACGATCCATTATCTATAGCCAAGCACTGAGGTACAATCGTATTTGCTCCAACCCCTCAGACAGAGACCAATACCTACAAGATCTCCACCAAGCTTTCTCAAAACTACAATACCCGCACAAGGAAATAAGGACACAGATGAACAGAGCCAAACATGTACCCAGAAGCCTGCTGCTGCAAGACAAGCCCAAGATAGAAAACAGACCACCACCGGCCATCACCTACAGTCCTCAGTTAAAGCCTCTCCAACGCACCATCAGTGATCTACAACCCATCCTGGACAACAATCCCTCACTTTCACAGGTCTTGGGAGGCAAGCCAGTCCTGGCCTACAGACAACCTGCCAACCTCAAGCATATTCTCACCAGCAACAGCACACCGCGCCATAATAACTCTAATTCAGGAACTAATCCATGCAACGAACTTCAACGCCAACTCTGCCCACACATCTACACCAGCAACACCATCACAGGACCAAACCAGATCAGCCACACTATCACTGGTTCATTCACCTGCACATCTACCAATGTAATACACGCCATTATGTGTCAGCAGTGTCCCTCTGCTATGTACATCGGCCAAACTGGACAATCCCCACGAAAAAGAATAAATGGACACAAATCAGATATCAGGAATGGCACTATACAAAAACCTGTAGGAGAACACTTCAACCTCGCTGGACACACTATAAAAGATTTAAAGGTCAGCATTTTGCAGCAAAAAAACTTCAAGTCCACACTGCAGAGAGAGACTGCAGAGCTGCAATTCATTTGCAAATTTGATACAATCAATAAGGATTGTACAAAGATTACAAGTGGCTAGCTAACTACAAAAGCAGCTTCTCTTCTCTCACTATTCATGCCTCCAGTTCAGCTGCTAGAGGAATACCTCACCCTCCCTGATTAGAGATAACAAGCTGGTTCAGTCTCATTGGACTAACCCTGTTATCTCCCACCTGGTTCTTGCCTACCTATTTATATGTGCCCCTGGATACTTCCACTGCATGCATCCAACGAAGTGGGTATTAGCCCACAAAAGCTTATGCTCTAAAACTTTAGTTAGTCTTTAAGGTGCCACAGGACTCTTTGTCACAGGAAGCAGAGTAGACTCCTGTATGGGAAGCCCTGAATTGAAGCCTAACAATGGATAGTAGAAACCCGCAAGAAACAGGTTACACTCCCATGGGAGAAGTCCTGGGATAGGACTTCTAACTGGGAAGGAGATCTCCACAGCAAACTGCCAGAGCCCCTGAGTGAGGCCAGAAGTGTGGATAGAGGTCAAGGCAGTCAGGGGATAGGGAGCAGGGGGGCTTGGGTAAGGGGTGGGGATGGTGGTTAGGTTGGGAGGTCTCAGGAGGGGGCGGTCAGGGGACTAGGAGCAGGGGAGCTGAGATGGGGGGTGCGGTCCCAGGGGATGGTTGTGGTGGGAGGTTCTCAAGAGGGGGTGGTCATGGGATAGGGAGCAGAGTAGGTTGGATGGGTTGAGGGTTCTGAGGGGGACGGGAAGTGGGAGGGGGTCAGATAGGTGGGGGCCAGGCTTCCCTACCGTACCCTACTCGGCTCTGCATACAACTTTTAACTTTGATGTGGCCGTCAAGCTGAAAAGTTTGCCCACCCCTGGTCTGGAGTATGTTTTCAATGAATAGAGTTATTTTGCCATCTGTTATGAAGTGAGGATAACTGAAGATGCTAGCCTAGAATATTAACGTTATGCTGGTTCTTCAGAGGAAACAAGAATGATGTTTAGACCACTATCCTATTGTACAAGTGCATAGTTAGAAGCTTGACTATCAGAAATGAGCAATCTCCTTTGCACAGTAATCTCTAACTGCTTCAGTATTTTTAACTAAACTTTTGTATGCAGGAAATTAAATATGGATTCACAACTCAGTTGAAATTCTTCTTTGCATCACTGTATTTGGACAGTAAAACCCCAAGATTTTATGCGTTAATTGTAAGATAGCTTGATGGAGTTTAAAACTTACTCCAAGAGCAAAATACATAATTTCCGCATGCTTCTGCACTTCGCAGAAATGACCATAATGTTCAGCTTTTGGGCTTTTTTTTTTTCTTGTTTGTTTCTGTGTTAATGTTAAATGGCTTGCATCTTTTGGATGCCATGATAAATGAATACAAGAAGTAGCTGTCTGGTACTCCGTTTTGTGAACAGGTTGAACATTGAATATAACTAGATGTGCAAGATGTTACCACTTCAGTTGATCTGTGGCTTCCTATCCCATGTCACCTGTTTCCTTGGGAATTACGGCGATAACCCATTTAATGGTTGCCAGTTCACTGAAGAAAAGGCACTATTTCTTTGTCACAGAAGCAGTTGATAACTGGATTTAACAAGCTTGTGAAAATTACAGGACAATTGATCAGTGTATTATATAACATTAAGAGCTTTATTTAAGGAAATGGTCATAGGATCATTCTCATACAAAGGCTTATGGTTTCATAAATAGAGGATTTTTATTTGGTCCATTATATATAAACAATGAATATATGGTTTATAAGGAAATATCTGTGTTTGAGTTCTTAAGTTATTGATATTTTCAGGGAAGAAAACAGCTACAGGTGTCTCAAAGGTAAATTGATCTGTCCAGTAAGATGATGACTAAACATTCACAGAGCATAAAATATCAGCTTTAGTAAGAGAAGACAATAGGCAGGTGTTGGGTTAGTTTTGTGCTGAGTAGTTTTTAATTCTGATTCCTCACAGTTTTGTGTTAATTTGCAATTCTAAAGAAGCATATTTCTCAGTGGCAGTTTATCAAGTGAAAGTCACTGTTAAGAAGACCTCATGACTTTCGTGACCATAGGACTCCTGGCCCTGTAAGAGAACAATAGGTGGTTTATATAGAAAATAAAAAAGGATTTTAAGATTTAATATCTAAGCGCTTTGCAATGAGCAATTGGTGTACTGTGGCCAACACTATAGGCCTCTTATGCTTTCTGAAATGTCATTTGGAGGTTTCATATGCAATTAGGGAGAAATGCTAGTTGAAGGTGAAGATAAGTCACATTTATTTCCTTCTCTATGTCACCCATACAACTTTGCCAAAAATATACTGGTATACCTGAAATTTTGCTTGTGATTTTTATAGAAGAATTTTTCTGGAAATTTCAAGGAAAACTAGACAATGAGAAGATTTTCACTACTGGAAGATTTTTCTTAACTCTTCTTGTGCCATAACTTCAAGTGCTGATCTTTATGTGTACTCCACTGTGGGGGTACGCATCCAGAGTTGGAGAACTTTGCAAGCAGCGTCCACTGACCCACACATGTGTCCTTGCTCTCCTTGTGCCTCCAACTGAATAGATAAAGGGTGGGGTGGGTGGGGCAACTGCCTCTCCAGTTGGCCCACCCCTGTCTGAACTGTGAATCCAAGTATGGCCCAAAGCAGATGAGGAAGAGGGTGAATAGTAGAATATAAAGAAAAAACACATATCTTGAAGAACCCCCAGTTACTATAACATACGTAACCTCCTCCTTCTTTGAGTCCCTATGTGTATTCTACTGTGGGTGACAGGTTGTATTCAAGAAGGAGGATGGTACAAGGATGCAGGGAGCAGAGCTGTTTGAAGGACCACCATCCCAAAGGATGTGTCTGCAGCAGAGGTCGTAAAGGTAGTAGGGTCTAGTAGGCTCAGCATGGGACTGGAGAATAGCATTTTAACAAGAAACATTTTTAAAATATAAAACCTTATAAGAATAGTGATTTTAAAAATAGGTGAGGGAATGCTTGGAAAACTTAAACGAGAATAGCATAGCTGAAGTCAATGTATTTTAGGTCAACTTACCTCGTGTCCTCACGGCATGGGGTCGACTGCTGCCACTCCCCCATCGACTCCGCTTCCGCCTCTCGTCTTGATGGATTACAGGAGTCAAAGGCAGAGCAATCAGGGATTAATTTTATCGCATCTAGTGTAGATGCAATAAATAGATCCCTGATAGATCGATCACTACCCACTGATTCGGTGGATAGTGAAGACATACCCTAAGGGAACTGGTCAGTGAAGCTTCCAAGGATAAGATTATTGCTTGCCATTATGTCACCACCCAGAGATAAAAGATTGAGCCCCACTCCCTGAGTGCTTGCTTGGTTTAAGATTTTGGGTGTGAAGAGAAGTGGGGAGGCATAGGCTCTGGCATGATGCTGCATGAGCTTGGGGGAAGGGGAGTGGCAGATACATAGTGGTCGTCTTCCTTTCTTCCGCAACACACTGGCCAGCTAAGCCAAACTCATATGAGGAGGGAATAGCTCATAAGGGTCTTCAGTAACTTATATCTTCCAGCAAAATAAGAACCAGGGTTCTTCCTAGAATGATACAATTATTTGCTGCCCATTACATGAAGTTAAGGGGTAGATCACAATCCAATCCCAGATCATGGGGAGTCAAGAAGAGGTAGTAAAGTACCAGAAAATAGAGGGAAATTTGTGATCTTGAAAAACCGAAAGATGTCCTCCTGACCTCTATTGTCCAATGTGTGTGTGTGTGTGGAACATCAGCCTCTTTATAATAATGGAATGAATATTCAGAGACAGACCTAATCATCTTCAGGATAAAATCCTGAGCAATAAGCAATGTGGTTTTATAAAGAACAGATTTGGCTAGAGAAGTTTGATTTGGGGGTGTGCTGTATTATTGGGGAATGGAATTACAAAATAAGTGGTTGAAAGGGACAAGGAAATGGTACCTGACTGGAATTCAGTTGAATTTAGACTTACAAGTACTCTGCTCCAAGATAAATTTTAAATGCATTTGTGTCTCAGTACTGTCCAGTGAATTGTAGGACAGTTACTATAGCTTATTTTGGAGAATGGAGTATTCCCTTCAGATTTTGTCTGGGTATTGTATGTGTCGTGCTTTATGTCATAGGTGAGAGAATCTGCTTTGTTGTGGTATTTTCTGGGCGCCTCGGTACTAGAAAGATATTGACAAACTGAATCAGAAAGATCAACAGAAATAAATAGAAGGCAATATTGCTGGGGGGGGGGGGGCGCCCAAGGAGCAAAATCCTTGTAGGTGGATGGGAAGGTAGAAGGGAGATGCTAAAAACTTAGTATCTAAAAGGTTAAACACAAAGAAAGTAGAATTCATCAGGGTAATACAGGGGATATTAAAAATAATTAAAATGGAACAGCTAAACTGAATATCTGAACAAACATCTGGTAGTGGAAGCTCATTTTTTGGCACATCTAAAACTCAACTAGATATAGCACTAGGAAATGTATGTTAGGGAATGATCCTGTGTTGAACTGGGATGGTTTAGATGATCTAATAGGTCTTTTCAATCTCCCGTCTAAGATTTTGTTATCCATGTTTATTCATCTTCAGTACTTCAGTTAAGTCCCTGCTAAATCTTTTCAGGGTTGAATAAACTTAGTGATTGTATTCCACTATTTCTAACTGACTTTTTCACCTTGTTTCTGTGCACTTTCATTTTAGCTCTGCAGTAAATCTGTATAGCTTAAACCTTGCAATGGGGCTTTGTGCTTGTAGATGTATACTAGTACATTGCCTCATTAAAGTCATTGGGTCTGTATAGAGGTACAGGGGTTCTCCCGCACAAAGCAGTTTGCAGCATCATGATCTTAGCTGCTGCACCAAAAATGCATATATTTATAATTAACTGGACTTATCTACATGTGATCAGATGAAAATCATTGGATTTGTGAGGATGAAGAATACCCTCCTGGTGCTTTATATCGAGGAGTTCAGGAGTAAATAGGCAATTTTGGTAGTTTGCATGGGGGTGAATTTCCCATCCCTATGATGCTTTCAAATGCAATTGTGTATATAGGTGCACACCATTATCTAACAGTTATATAAATCACACTCGGAAGAATGGTGGTGATGGTCAGAGATTCCCTTCTGAGGGAAATGAAGGCATCCATCTTCCACCCTGACATCCCAGGATGTGTGGTTTCTACTTGGAGTCCAAATCTGAGGCATCATGGAAAGGTTGCTGAGGTTTGTCTGGCCCTCTGACCACTACCCTATGTTACTCATCCCATGTGGGCACCAATGACACTGCTAGGTCTGACTGATCAGACCATCAATGATTCCAAGGATCTGGGAGTGAGGGATAATCAGGTATACAGGTAGTGGTCTCATCAGTCCTTCCAATTATGGGTAAAGGCCCATGTAAGGTTGGACACATCCTGGAGGTCAATGGAAAACTCTGCAGATGGTGTCAAAAGGAGGACTGTCTTTCTCAACAATAAAGAGATGATCTGTGAAGGAGGACTTCTGCACCTGACAAAGCGGAGAGCTTCTGCACCTGACAAAGCGGAGAGCTTACCCACTACTTCTAGGGAACAGTTTCAACCAGTGTGGTAGAAGACACCATTTTTCCTGAGCTTCTGTCTATCTGTGTAGCTGGAAGTGATTTTTGGCACTTAGGACATAATTTTCCCATTCAGCAGTGTACCTTACTGCTTATTAAAGGTAGTATAAAGTAGGAAGTATGACCATTTTACAGGTGGAGAAACTTCTGGGATCGTGGGTTTAACTTCTGCAGAAGTCAGCCAAGATTCCAGTTGGCTCATGAACTGAATTCTGCTAGACAGAGCATAGAAAGAATTGTTAATATATTTGGTTCTAGCTTTAATAAACTATTGATCATAAGATACATAGGTATAGTTCTGAACCAGGGTTAGATTTGCTTAAACAAGGTTAATTTACATTTATAGTACATATATTTATACAGCTTAGTATAAATAACTCCTTTAAGGAAATCAGCAGTGTCTTGTAATTATGGTGGCAGTCTTCATAATGGTGAAATTGACTCCCTAATGATCTACTTTCAAGTGAAGTATGTGTATAGATGCACATCACTATAGAATTTATCTAAATTAGTCCTATACAGCACTTGAGGTTTTAACTAAGCCCTGCCTTTACCATTTGAAGTAAGGGAATTCTCATACCTCAAAAGAGAACTAACTGGAGAAGTATCTATCTATTGAGAGAGAACAAAATAAGTAGCAAACTTTTGCATAAGTTGCTATGAATTTTGTTGTGGTTTTTTTTGGAGGATTTTAATGGGCATTCTCCATTTTCATATGAGTGTGTACAGCTTCCACTTACATTCCTGGCCCTTGGAAAAAGTTATAGTACCTTCTTTCACTTCTTGGGTTCACTTTTTTGTTGTTTTATTAGGAGTCTTTTCTAGCATCCTATTTTAGCTGCTGGCCCTGTAAGACTGGGAGAGACTGGCAGATGCAGTTGTAAATTGGACATTGCCAATCTTCTTTCCATGTAGTTTTTATTTTTCTACTCCTAAGATGGTGTGTTCTTTTTGGCTATCTTGTGTCCCCGAGAGTTTTATCATGAAGCAGTACCTATGCTTCTCATTATGACTATATGTCTGGCCCCTTTACAGATGTATTAAGGTGGAAAAGTTCCATGAATCCTTTCTTGAAGTTCTTCCTACCTCTAGTCACAGTCCAGCCTTCAGTTAGAAAATGTGCATGAGGTCTCTGCATAAGGAAAGTAGAAAGATAATAAGGCAGTAGCGTCTGCAAGAATACCAAATGTTTCCTTGGTTAAAAAAAATTAAAAAAATATATATGGAGATATGCCTATCTCATAGAGCTGGAAGGACCTTGAAAGGTCATCAAGTCTAGCCCCCTGCCTACACTAGCAGGACCAAGTACTGTCCCCTGACAGACTTTGCCCCAGATCCCTAAATGGCCCCCTCCATGATCAAACTCACAACCCTGCTTTTAGCAGTCCAATGCTCAAGCCACTCAGCTATCCCTCCTCCTACCTAAAATAGGTAGTAGTAGCTGTGAATGGCTGCAGTAAGCTAAACATAAATTCCCCCTTTTTAGCATGATACATGATCATAGAATCTGATGTGATAAAGAGTCCTGTGGCACCTTAAAGACTAACTAAAATTTTTTTTAGAGCATAAGCTGCATGCATCCGACGAAGTGGGTATTAGCCCACGAAAGCTTATGCTCTAAAAAAAATTTTAGTTAGTCTTTATGGTGCCACAGGACTCTTTATCACTTCTGCAATTCCAGACTAACACGGCTACCCCTCTGATTCTATAGAATCTGATATTATTGATGTATATCATTTTTTTCCAGTGTGCAAAATAGATAACCCTGCAGTAGTTAAACTGCACCAAGGAAGAAATGTACCTTTTTTTCAAGCTATGAATTTGTTTGCTGCAGTGTGATGTGAAGTTCACACTTAAAAGTTGTAATTTCAAAAAATACTTGAATTTTATTGCAGTTTGATGTTGTTTATTAACTTGAAGTACTAATAAATTGTGCAACTAACATAATTTATCTTAGCACTAATTTGCCCTTTATCCCTTATATGTTTGTCATAGCAGTTAAAGGTTCTGAATGGCTTACTGTACCAGAATTGCTGTTTTGAAGCCTTAAAGGTTGCCAGCTTCAAGATGATTGCAACTTGTGGGCTTTATTAAGTCATCCTAGGTACTATCCCTTGGATTCACTCTAAAACATGAGGTGATTTAAAATGGTGCTGTCATATAAAATGCTGAGCTGTCTTAGGTATTTATCCAGGGCATTTGAAGAAGAACAGTATTTTAAATACAAGATTATATTACTTTTGCTAAACAATCTTTGCTTTTTCCCCTAAAATAAACAAATGGCCAAAAACAAGAGACACTGGTCACAGCTCACCTAGATTACCTTAGTTACATGGTGTAATAAAGAACCAAGTATTGTCATTCTAATAACTCACATTCATCAGAACAAAATACAGTGAAAACGGTATTGACTATCTGAAAACATAGTGTCTTCTTTCTTCCCTGCGTTATGTTTTTGATTGTTTAGAGTTAATAAAAATGTATTAGGGCAAAAATTTGAGTGCACTTTTCAACATACAAGTCTCATTATGAAGAGCAATTTTGATAGAGAGAGGTGCCTTTTTTGTGTCTCCACTCCATAATTTCCAAAATCAGAACCTGTCAGGAAACTCTACTTACATAAGACTTCATAAAGCTTTCTTTATAGCTGTTTCCTGCTTATCTCTCTCTTCCCAGGGTTTCTGCTGGAAGAGGAAGCAATGTGATCCCAAAATTTTGTCTTACAGTTCATATCCAAGTTCTTAGCTTGTGATTAGACACTTTAGTTAACTTTGAGAAGGAAGAGATTGAACTGGACAGTTTGCATGGAAGATCTGAGAGAAATCTTCATAACATATGGATGCACACAGTTCAACTCTTCTTGACCTGTTTCCACAGATTCATATTTTATTGCAATAAATCATAGCTATGTAGGGCTGCAAGGGACCTCAAGAAATCATATGGTGATCTACCCATGCTGAGACAGGATTAAGTATACCTAGACCATTGCTGCTAAGTGTTTGTCTAACCTGGTCTTAAAAGCCTCCAGTGATGGGGATTCTACAACCTCTCAAAGTAATCTTTTTCCAGTGTTTATCTTTTCCTAATATCTAACCTGATTCTCCCTTTTTGAAAACTTCAGTCAATTACTAGTTGTCCTACTCTCCATGAACATGGAGAACAATTGATCATAATCTTCTTTATAATAACCTTTTACATATTTGAAGACTGGCATATCCCCCCTGTCATATTCAATTTGTGATCCACTATAAGCCCAGATCCTTTTCTGCAATTTGGTTGCCTGGCCAGTTTTTCTCGATTTTGTATTTGTGCACTGGATTGTTCCTTCCTAATTATAGTACTTTGCACTTGTCTTAATTGAATTTCATTTTGTTGATTTTTTTTTTTAAACCAGTTTTCCAATTTGTGAAGGTCATTTTAAATTCTAATCCTGTCTTCCAAAGTGCTTGCATCCCCTCTTAGCTAGGTGTTATCTGCAGATTTTATAAGCATTCTCCTTCATCTAAGTTGTTAATGAAAACATTGAATAGTACTGGGCCCACTCTCTGAGGCCCCATTAGTAATGCTGTCCTAGTGCAGGGGTCTCCAAACTTTATGAAACGAGAGCCATATTAAATTTTTGAAGGGGCTTTGTGGGCCGAAGCGACTGTGAAAAAATTCAATACATGGAAAAATATGCAACCCCCCCCCCCGGCTTTACTCCTCCGGCCGCTGCCGTGGGGGCATTTACCCCTCCCCACATGGGGCTTCTGGCAGCAGCTCGCGGGGTAGCGATGGGGGCAGCGGTGGCTTCTCCAGGTTCCTGCTTGGCATGCACCTGGAGAAGCTGCCGCTGCTTGGCGTGGACCAGACAAATCGAAGCCATGGGCCAGATCTGGCCCCCAGGCTGTAGTTTGGAGACCCCTGTCCTAGTGTGTCATTGAACCACTGATAACTTGTTGAAAGACAGTTCTTAGAGTAGTTATGCAGTGACTTTATAGTAGTTTAATCTAGACCATATTTCCCTACTTTGCTTCTGAGAATGTCATGTGGGATTGTGTCAAAAGCCTTACTAAAAATCAAGATTCATCACATCTTCTGCTTTCTCCTTAGCCACTAGGCTGATTACCCTATCAAAGAAGGAAACTAGGTTGCTTTGACATGATTTGTCCTTGATATATCCATATCGGCTGTTACTTATCACCTGGTTTCAACGAATTGATTGATACCCAGAAAGATACGGATACAAATTATTAAAGTTACATCTATGGGCCTATAATCCCCTGGGTCCTCTCTGTTCCCTGTTGTAAAGATGGTTTCTGTTTGCCCTTCACTAGTACTCTAAGACCTCGATCATCCTCCATGAGTTTTCAAACATAATCTCTAAAGATTCAGCAATTACTTTGACTAGTTCCTTAAGTACTGTAGGGTATACTTCACCTGACCCTGCAAACTTGAATACATATTATTTATCCAAATACTCTTTAACCTGTTTTGACCCAAGATTGTTCCCCTTTGTCAATATTAAATGTTTCACGTGGTCATAATTAACCTTTTTAGTGAAGAATGAAGTGAAATAGGCATTAAACACTTCATTTTCTCTGTCATCTGTTGTTTGCTATCCTTTCCCATTAGGTGATGGACTTACAACTAGCCAGGAACATAAAGGATAAAATGTAACTCAGTTACAGTTTTGCTTTTCTGATTTTGTCCCTACATATTTGTACTCTACTCTCCCTTGTATGTTCTTGTTTCCAGTTTGTACAATTGCTTTGACTTTCAGGTTATTAAAAAACACCTGATGTAGTCATTGTTCTTACTGCTCTTCTTATCCGTCCTCAACCTTGTGATAATTTGCTGCTGTTCATTTATTATTGTGTCTCTCTTAGAAACTGCCACCTCTCCTGAACTCCTTTTTCCATAAATTTCTGTTCTATGCGACCATGCCTACCATTTCCCTGATTTTCATCGTCAGATACTTTTAGTCTGCTGCTCTCACTCTTTCCTCTCAGAATTACAAACTCTCTTTTTCTGGTACGGTCACTTTCACACAAGTTGCCTTCCACCTTCAGATTCTCAACCAGTTCCCCCATTTGTGAAATAAAATCTAAAATCAGCCCCAATTTACTTCCTCTGCCTTCTGAAACAAAAATGCTGTCTGAAGTACATTCTAAAAACTTGTCGGACAGTATGTCCTGCCATCTATTTTTTTTTTTTCCAACAAATATTTGGGCAGCTAATGTCCTCCATTATCACTAGGTCCTGTGCTTTGGATACATCTGTTGTTCATTCTGAAAATGCTTGATCCAATTCCTCATCCTGATTTGGTCACCCTGTAGTAGATCCCTACCATGACATTGTCTGGTTTGTTTTTTTTTTCCCCCTTTTGTCTTCACCAAGGGCTTTTCACCAGACATCGGAGCAAGTGTCTTAGTATGTAATGCAACCCTCCTCCCTTTTTCTGTGCCTACTCTTTCCGAACAGGCTATACCCATCTCTACTAATATTTCAGTCCTCTGAATATTTCAGTAGTGCCAAATAAGTCGTCATTTTATTTGTGTACTAAGACTTTGGGTTACTATTTAGCAATTAATTGATAGTAATAATACTTTAATAGGGAAAATACAGCTGCTAATTTTTTTAAAAGCACAATTACATTTTTTGATTGTTTTAAAATGTATTAAGTTTTTTTAAAATAAAAATAGGTTTCAGATAGTTGGACACTTCTGTTTCCAAATGGGTTTTTAGTAAATGTCAGTGTAACACAAATGCTTAAAGTAATCTACTCTTTGGTAACAACTGTATGGCACACTGCTGTTTGCTTTTAAACACAGATGACTATCTTGTTTGTTTTTCACTTGTTTTCTAGTTCCCTTCCCATTTCTTCACCCGTAATCCTGCAGTTTGGACATGCAGAGACCCTTCAGCCACTGCTTGCTCTAATGGGTTTCTTCAAGGATGAGGAGCCTCTTGCTGCTAACAATTACAACAAACAAATGCATCGGAAGTTTCGTAGTGGTCGCATTGTGCCTTATGCTTCAAACCTGATATTTGTGCTTTATCACTGTGATCAAGCCAAGAGCCCAGAGGAGGAATACCAAGTACAGATACTGTTGAATGAAAAGCTGCTGCCATTTCCTCACTCGGAGGAAACTGTGTCTCTATACACAGATCTGAAAAACCATTATAAGGACATCCTTCAAAACTGTCACTTCAGTGAAGAATGTGAATTATCAAAAACTAATGATACTTCCACTGATGAACTTTGAGGGAGCAGAATAGAGCAAATATCATGGAAACTGATTTCTGATATGCAGTTTGGTATGTGTGGTGAACAAGTGTTTCTCATCAGTGTTGATTTTTTATTTCCTGCTCATATATTCACATTCCTATCTTTCATATCCAAACTGATAATAAATGCTTATTCCTATGTCTTAATTCAGGGTTTTCTTAAAAGTCTAAGTATATATTGTCTCTATTGCATGAGCACAATTTTGAAAATAATATCTTTAGTTAACCTAGCTTTTGGGATAAATAGTTCTTACAAATATGAAGATGCAAGGTAAAGTATATTTATACATATATGTGCATTAATATATAATTTATATTATTCCTGTTTTCTAAGCTTGCACAGTACATAGGTTTAGTGGACCAGGACACTTTAGCTTGCCAGAATGGCACTTAGTGGGACTGATTGCATTTCCCTCTCATCTGATTCCCTCATTCTAGCCTTCCTTCTGTTTCTTAGTGTTTCTCTGATTTCACAGGCATAAAATAACCCTCTCCCATTTGCTTATTTTAAGTTAAAGGTTGACTGCCCTTTCAGGGTTCAGTTTCATACTGTTCTTGTTTAACAGTTCAGGTTAAGGCATACAAATATTGCATGTTTGGCCCCACTCAGACTGGATTTCCTCATCCTCTGACAAGAGGTGGTGGTATTATAGCCTAATAACTATTAGGCAGAGATCTTCATTATTCTGGAACCAAATGCTATTGTTATATTAGCTATCTAGGGCTTTTTTGGGTTACATCTACTCTGCAACTGAGAATGTCCTCCTCAGCTTGGGTCGACAGGCATACACACTATTTCCACTTGAGCTAGTGTGCTAAACAGCAGTGTAGCAAAGAGTAGCATTGGTAGCAGCTCGGGCTAACTACCTGAGTACTAACCAATTGGACACTCTGGGTTCATACATATTTGGCTAGCCCAAGCTGCCACCTATGCTGCTTCCAGCTACACTGATATTTTTTGCATGCAGTTCAAGCAGAGCTAACGTGTCTGTCTACCTAAACTGGGAAGCACATTCCCAAGTGCAGTGGAGATGTACCCCCGTCTATGTGCCAGCCAATCCTTGAAACAGGACTGTTTATTCTACAAGAATGCAGTGCTTGTTCCATGAGTACAGTATTGCTAATTTTTAAAGGTGATTGTACCTGTATTAAAGTAGGATTATTTACCACTGAAAAATGTTAAGATACTGTAAAGAAAATTTAATGTAATATAAAAAATGCAGATAATTACAAAGAATAAGTGTCTGAAAGAGAATACAGATAATGGATTCTATTTGACCATTTTCATTATCATGATTGTCTTATTAGGCAGATCAGATTGAGAAACATCAAGACCCATAGAAACCAATGAAACTCAAGCTGTTGCAAAGTTTTATAAGGAGTAAAATTCTAAGTGCCTAAATCCTACTGAGATTCACTTAGGTGCTCTTGAAAATTTTGCTCTTGTATTCTCGCAAGTCATATTGGTTAATTGACTGAGTAGGGTCAAATCAGATGATAAAATTTGAACTCCAAAATAACTCTTGAAATCATTTGATTTTTAACACATTTCTAATGGAACCATACCTACATTTTTATAGTTTGTCTGTTTTACAATGCTTAGAATTATGCTGGGCAGTATAACGTATTACAAATATGACAATCTCAGTTAAGGGGTAATTGTTCGTCACTGAATGGAATTACAAAAACAGATATTTCTAAATATTTGGTAAAGTCCTCAATACAGTCTAAGTAAAATATTGGTACTTAGTAAAGCTGAATCACTGCACTTATCTTTTAAGTGAATCAAGTACTGATAGGATGGATAAGCAACGGCATTCGTATTGACGCAAATATGGCAAAGAAAAGAACTGTCACTATTTTATGATTGTCTGTTTTATGTCCATCTTCGTCTCTGCTTATTCTCTTGCTTGATCCTATACTGAAGCTATAGTAGTATATTACTTCAGTTTATTGTCATAATGATATTTTTCAGAAAACTCATTATTATGGGCTTTACTGCAGGAGCAAGGGGGAGAAAAATCTATGAAGAGTTAAATTTTTTCCAAACATGCCTAGCTTAAATACAAAGTAAGCATAAAGAATTGTGAAAAGCCCCCCTGAAACAAATAATCTTCCATTTCCAGGAATGAGTCACCTTGTTTTAATAAGAATATGTTCTGGTTTGAACATGGGGTGAAATGTTTGCTCCACTGAAGTGGGTGGAAGTTTTTTCCACTTCTAGAAGCCAGGATTTCACCTATGAAGTTTATTAAAAGGGCTAAGATGACAAAACTGGAGTCTTATGGACAAACTCATTGGACATAAGCCTCCTATAACTAAAGCAGACGCTTTTTTCATTCACTTAAATTTGCTCCAAGACAAAGTACTGCTCAGTAGTCCCATGGAGTACTACTGAGTAGTGCATGGAGGCTTTTTTTTGGCATGTGTAAGGGGAAGCAGAGATGGTTTCAGTTTTTCAGTAGAGGGCAATTCAGTAGTGTTTGCCAGTCAGTCAATGTGCTGGGTGGAAAATCAGTTTAAATAATTGAAATTGTGCTACTTTTATACTGCTGTATTGTGTGTAAGGTGTTTTGGAAAACTGAAGCTTCATTTACTCGTTTGGCATAATCAAATGCATGTTTTTGGAGTTAGTTATTTCAGACTATCATGCATGTTTTTGGAATTAATTTTGCACAATTCTAATAGAAGATTACAGATGCAAATGCATATTTTGAAAATGTACTACATAAACTTCTAAATACTTCTTAAGATTTTAACTTGGGTTGGGCAATTTTAGAGAAACCTGGGAAATTAAAATAAATTTTTGCTGTTTATTTTTAAATGAAAGGAAACTAAGAAAGATGTAAGCGTGCTCCATTACAGAGTTGGGTGATAGTCCTGCTATCAGCAATGCACAGGTAGACATCTGTGCCTTGTGGTCGATTGCATGATTAGAACTTTTATCCTGTAGTATTCACTATGACTTAAGTCATGTTTATCCTTTGGCAAGCTTTCTAAGTTATGCATTTGACACCTCACTTGTGCTGATGCGAAGATATTCCTTGTTTTACTCTTACCTCCAGAAACGAATTTTTTACTTTTTTTTTATAGTAAAATCTTGGCAAAGTAACACTAAGCATGTTATTTCTTATCAGATGAAGCCTCAATTTGCAATCATTCTGCAATCAAAAACATATTTAATGCTAGTATTAAATATGTACTATTTAATGCTAGTATGTAAATAGGTAAATATGTACTATTTAATGCTAGTATTAAATACTTGAAATAGTCTTTACTAAGAATTATTTGCCGCAAAGATTGCTCTAGCTTCATCTTTTAGCTGACCACCTCTTAATTTTTCATGATAAATAGTGAATCTCTGGCTGGTATAAAGTTGTCCAATATTTTTTACTATACATAGTATGTATTTGCAGTGGTACTGTAGGTGCTTGGATGAAAATAATTGGCTTTGGTCAAATCTTTTGGTCCTCTGAAGTATGAAAAGTCTCATCCTATTTGGTAAATAGATATCTATCTCAGTAGCTCTGTCAGCAACAAAACTACAAGAGGGTCTCTGGCAAGTACTGCAATTTCCTGCCAATACAGTTAGTAACTATTTTGTTTCAAATTTTATATTCGCATAATCACATTGATCTTTCTCTGGTTAATGTAAGAATTGAAGTGGGGGTTGATGTATATTACCTACATATTAACCAGTAACTTTATTTTTCAGTTTGTGTTTTGGAGTTCATTGTATTTACTGATCTTCATGGGGGTCTTCTATGAAAAGATAATAGTATTCCAAATCAGGGAGGTAACCTTGTTAGTCTGGATTTGCAGAAGCGACAGAGTCCTGTGGCGCCTTAAAGACTAACAAAGGTATTGAAGCGTAAATTTTCGTGGGCTAGTACCCACTTCGTCGGATGCATGCAGATCCACAGTTTACAAAAGTTTACGCTTCAATACTTTTGTTAGTCTTTAAGGTTCCACAGGAGACTCTGTCGCTTCCACTATTCCAAATTAAACTTCTAACAGACTATATATTAATATTTCTTATACACAACTTAAAGGAGTGAAATGCAATGTAAAGAATTAGAATAAATAACTATCATGACTAGGGCCATACCAAATTCACAGACCATGCTGGGCAATTTCACAGCCATAGGATTTGAAAATTAATCCGTTTCATGCTTTCAGAAGTTTACAGCTGAAATTTCATGGTGGTGTAACTGTGATCCAAAGGAAAGGTTGTGGAGGGGTCGCAAAGCTGTTGTAGAGGGGTCATGGGATTGCCACCCTCACTTCTGGGCTCTGAAGGCTGCACCCCCGGAGCTTCCTGCAGCTGCAGGAGATTCCTAGAGGTGGAGATGGGTCTGACCTAGAGCTACAGCTGGGAATGCCCCAGCCAGAGGCTCCTAGCTGCTTGTTCTAGCCAAGTTGGGGAGGGACAGGACTTGCTCTTCCCCTGCAAAGCCACTTTTGGGGCAGACCTAGAAACAGGTCTGATATCTTCTACGGCTGCAGGAAGCTCTGGCATTGGGCAGCAGCCCAGGAGCTTCCTGTAGCCACAGGAGGTTGCTGGAGGTTGAGGTGGGTTCCTCCCCTGGCTGCAGAGTGCTCCCAGCAGCACAGGGTAGGTGCCCGGAGGTGGGTCTTATCTCCCCCCGAGTGCAGCCCTGCAGGGGAAGAGGAAGTCCTGTCCCTCCCCAGCCCTGCCAGTACTAGTAGCTAGGAACCCCTGGCTCGAGAGCTGTCAGCAGCACAGGGGAGATCAGCACCACCTCCACCAACTTTCTACAGCTGCATGAAGCTCCGGGGCTGCTGCCCATTCCTGGAGCTTCCTGCAACTGGGGTAGGTACCCAGAAGTGGGTCTGATCCGCACCCCCACCCGTCCCAAGTGGCTGTGCAGGGGAAGAGCAATCCTGTTCCTCCCCAACCTGGCTAAGACTAGCAGCTGGAGCCAGAGGCCCAGCAGTTCCCCTCCCCTCCAATAACTACATTTCACAGGGGAGGTCTGATTGCACAGTCCATGACATGTTTTTCATGGTCATGAATTTGGTAGGGCCCTAATCATGACTGAAGCCAGTCTCTTAAAATAATTACAATAATTTCTTAAGGAAAAAATGAGTAGTTTTCTTGCTCTTGTCTTTTGTATCCCCAGAAATTTGACACTTAAACATCTGTGTTTGTATAGCGCCTAACACAGTGGAGTCCTGCTCCATGACTAAGGCTCCTAGGCACTATGGAAATGTAAATAATGTGAAAAATATTTTTCTTCAGTAGACTTAAACCCTAAACATATGTATCTTCTCACTGTAAATAAACATGCTATTTGTCTTCCAAGTTTAATTTCCTTCTGTTGTCATCAGTGTAGCAGCTCCTGTGAATCAACTCAACAATGATTATATAGCAACATTCAATAAGTTCATATTTTTGTCTGTTTAAAGAGCGCTATTTTCGCCTTCATGTGATGATATTTTATCTGTATTAAACCACAATTGCTGAGAATGTTACTTCAGTTTGCTTTATATTTCCTGTTGCGATGAACAACTCTTCAGGGAGTCTTATTGATTTTGCAGCTACGGAAAGAAAAGTTTGGCTCCCAAAGCTGGGGGCATTTTACAAACATCCGTCTGCATAAATCACCAGATGGAAAATGCTGATTGTGTACAGCTTACACTACATCTAAAGCTTTTTCAGTCCAATCGAGCTGAGAAATATTTTTACTTAAATTACCGAATGACTATCAAGGGGGGAAATGGGTGACTCAGACAATTATTGTCACCTTTGTCAGCTGGCAAATGATAGGGGAAAGACTTGAGGAGAGCCAGCAAGGCCTCAGGGGAAGAGGCAACCCAGAGGCAGGCCTTAGGGGAAAGGACAGGGCGAGGGCAGGGCCTCGGAGGGAATGGGCAGCATGATGGTGGAGGTGTTCTCCTTGCATATAAATGTCAGAACTCAGAGCAGTCCACTTAGCATGCCAGGTGTGTTTACCCCAGGTTGCAGGCAAGGTGATGTGAGTCCTTAAGGACAACACAGCAGCCATGTTCTTTCGCCCTTATATCAAGAGGCCATTCTGCATGAAGCACGTGATCCAACTCAAAGTTTCTCACCTTCTGGGTGCCTAGAACAATCTGTCAAATCACCTCCCCAGGTCCCTTTGCCCTAATTATAGTCAGGACTGTCTTCCAGCAGTGGGGGAGGAGGGGCTTCTCTCAGACCTTTTGCAATCAAGCAAAAGAGGAAGTCTCCACAGTTCAGGGTGACCAGACAGAAAGTGTGAAAAATCAGGGGAGGTAATAGAAGCCTATATAAGGACTGTCCCAATTTTATAGGGACACCTGATCATCCTACTGCAGTTTTGCTCTCTAATTGTGTGCAGTCTGGGCTTGTTCACAGATGCCTTCCTGCTCCCTTGGACAAAGCACCTGTTCTCTGCATTTTCTCCCATTCCTTTTGTGCGCTAAGACTTACTCAGATTCAAGCAGGACAGAGCAAAGGTTATTCTTATTGCCCCAGCATGACCACACCAGCACTGGTTTGGCACATCATTGGATGTGTCAGTTGCGACCCCAATGCTGCTCCCTTCCCTCCTGCACCTGATCTCACAATATCACAGCCAATTGCTCTACCCGAACCACATGGCCTTTCACCTGATCACGTGGAAGCTCTATGGTTAAACGAAGCAGAGCTGGCCTGTTGGACAAAGTCCAGGTATTACTAGGTAGTAGGAAACCATCTACTAGAGAAATTTATCTTGCCAAGTAGACGTGTTTTTCTGTGTGATCATCCAGACAAGACTTCTGACCCACTAAGTCACCTCGCCAGTCTATGCTGGAGCATCTGCGTCATCTGAAACTGCTGGGTCTAGCCATTTCATTGATTTAAGGTACACCTAGCAGCCATTTCTGCCTTCCAGTGGATGGTAGGTTGTTTGTGTTTTTCCCCTCCTCAAAATGTCCATTTGCTTCCTCAAGGGCTTAGAGACATTATACCCACAGATTCACTAATCCATTGCACCATGGGACCTGGTATTCTCAAGATTGACAGGCCCTCCCTTTGAGCTATTGGCATTGTGCCCTCTGTTGTACTTCTCCTGGAAGGTCACCACCTTCCTGGTAGCAATTACCTCGACCAGGGGGGTCTCGAAGACCAGGGCTCTTACATCAGAACCCACATATACGGTATCCTTTAAGGACCAGATACAACTTCACCCCCACCCCACATTCCTCCAGAAGGTGGCTTCACAGTTTCATAGTAATCAGGCTATCTTCCTGAAACCACACAATAATGAGGAGGAGCAGCATCTTCATATACTGGAGGTTAGGTGTGCCCTAGTTTTCTATATAGAACGGACTAAACCATTCCATAAGTCCACACAGCTCTTTATGGCAATAGTGAACAGCATGAAAGACCTGCCAATTTCAGCCCAAAGAATTTCCTCCTGGATCACTTCCTGCATTCACAGGTGCTCTGAGCTGGTGGGTGACCCACTTCCTGCTATCTTGACTGCCCACTCAACAAGATTTTGTTTCCTCAGCAGCATTTCTGGTCCCAGTCCAGCATAGTTGTAGAGTAGAGACTTGATCATTGGTACGTACTTTTTCATCCCACTATACCATCACCCAGCAGGCTAGAGATGCTGCTGCATTTGGTAGAGCAGTGTTGCAATCCACATGTCTATGAACTTCCGAACTCACCTCCTAAAGTACCACTTGGGAGTCACATAACGTGGAATAGACAAGGCAAGCACTCGAAGAAGAGAAAACGATTCCTACTGTTTCTGTAACAGTTAATCAAGATGTATTGCTCATGTCCATTCCACAACATACTGACCTGCGCAATGGTCAGAATTAGCCGGCAAGAGGGAACTGAGAGGGTGAGAAGCCAGACACGCCCCTTATTCCAGTGCATGCGCATGTAACACCAGAGGGCATTCAGGCCAGCCCAAGGGATACCACTGAGCGAAAAATCTGGTGACTGTGCTTGCAGTGAGTGCACAACTAATGTGGAATAGACCTGAGCAACCCATCTCAAAGAACAGCAGCTACAGAAAGGTTAGTAACTCCTTTTTAAAGATAAATATGTAGTACTCTTGTGTCTTTCTGCAGCAATTATTTGTAGTTCACCAGCTCTCTGCTGTTCTCCATTTTTTGACATGTTCCCAGATCACTGACCCTTCAGTGTTCTGTATCTGTTAACCCACCAGACAGGACAGATTATTAATAATGTTAAATAAAATACTTACCCAGTGTAGAAGAAGCCATAAACTTTAGGGGCCTAATTTAGAATTTGAGAAACTTTGGAAAAAAAATTAAATGAACCCTTTAAACCATAATACAAGAGCTGTTGTTGCCTTTGTTCAGACCCAGACTTGTGAGACACAGGTTTCACCCAGGGTATTTCATTTCTCTAAATAGCTGTTAGTGTTAAATATAGTCACTTCATGGAGTTATATTTGATGCTTGGGTGTCTCTTAATTTCCCATCTTGTGTAATTTTAATATGTAAAAGATACTTTTCTCTGGTGTTGGGTATCTTGTGTAGTTGAACATTACCAGCGCACTGCCAGTTGCTGTGGGAGGCAAAAGGTAGCTGTGAAGACAGGCAATAGTTTTTCCATGTTTGCTGTACTCTCCTATTGATGTACTTACCAGTGAATCCTTTCCCCCCTGAAGCGGCGCACTGACTCCCCGCTGTGGCATCTCCTGCTGATCGTCCAGGAATTAGCTCTTCCAGCCTCCAGAGCGCTCTTTGCAGGCTGGTGTCTCACTGTCCGCTGGCCCTGTGTTTCTTCCAGACCCTGGTGTCCTCTTCCCTGGGGTGCTGCATCCCTGCAGTACCCTCACAGTCTCACTGGGTCTCCCCTCCCCAGGGAACCCCCACTCACTATCCCCACCCACTATCCCCACCTTGCCTCAGCCTATGGGATAGTGCTAGTCATCATCAATCCCCCTTTCACTGGGACCAACTGTAGTCTGTATAAGCCAGTCGTCATAGGCAAGAGAGGTTCAGGCCAACTGCCTTTCTCTTCCACCCAGTACCTCTCTGGGCCTCAGACCAGGTCCTGCAGCCTCGGGAGTTGCCAGCCTGGAGCTCCCCTGCTCCTCTGGCCTTTCCCCAGCCCTGCTTCACTCCCAGTGCCCTGTCAGGCAAGCAGCCATGCCCTGCTCCCTCCAACTGGAGGAGACCTCTCAGCTCTAATCTCTCAGCCCTCTTATAAGGGCCAGGTGGGCTCTAATTGGGCATAGCAGCCATAGCTGTGGCTGGGTCAATCAGCTGCTTTCACTTTTGCAGCCCTCTGCTGAGCTACTTTGACCTTTCTCCATTAGGAGCAGGGTAGCTACTCCGCTACACTCCCCCTTAAACTCTCTCCTAATACATCTTTAGCCATTGTCTGAGTCTTGAAATTATATAGCGTATTTTAGAAAATTAGCAGTTAATGAAAGTGAAGTGCTAATTAATCTCCATTTTACAGTATTGCTAGTATAAGACCTAAAAGTTGCAACTTTATCCATAAATATGTATTGAAAATGCTGGATAAAATAACAAAATTGAGCTGTAAATGAAAAACTCATACTCCAGACACTGATTTAAATAAATATTCCTGTATTTCATCATGAATACAGATGTGAACCTGCAAATAAACTTTCAAAAGTGACCAACTTGAGATGCTTTTACAGAAAGTTTTGCATGAATTAACTTTTAAAGTACGATGGAGAGAGAGTGCCACCTTCTAGTTCAAAACCAATCGCAACCAGTCTCAGCGTTCCTCATGATGAAGTTATTTTCATATTTCAGAAAGCTATGGGTGTCTTCTCTTTGTCTCCTACTTTCATTAGTTTGGAGGGGACTAGAGCACTTGTTATGGGCTGGCAGAGGGAATTTGATAACACATAACTTACCTATTCGAAACACCCTATAAATACTCACTTTTGCTATATTCCTGCAAAGTAAATTTTAAAGATGGGGAAATTAAGACATAAGCTTAGTGACTTGCCCAAAGCAGACCTTTAGTCCTACCTTAGAGCTTAGGAATTCTGGAGTCTAGATCATTGCTCAGTCCACTAGTCCATTCTACCTTTCCAATTGGGTAAATAGCAGAAAAATTCCCCCGTGTCTATGGCCCTTGCACTTGGTGTTAAGCTCTTTTAATTTTTTTTTTTTTCTTTATGGGTTTGAGATTCTTCAAGAATTGCTTGAAGCTTTGAGAATAACCTTTGCTGTTGGTTTTCCCCTCTGTATGTTTTCTGCATTTGACGTACTTAGCACACTTTAAAAAAGTCAATATTAGCTGTCCGTGTGAGAGTTCCGCATCCTATGCAGCTGTCTTATAGTGATGCCATAAGTATATATCTCCAGACTATTTCTGATTGGGTCTTCTGCAAAGTTCTTATTTCATAAATATTGTTCCAAAGTGAGAACACCCTTTGTCAACTTCCTTTCTTTTATCACTTCAAATTATATAACATACAAAATATATTTGATCAAGAGTAACTTTAAGCAATGAGCTAACTACCTTGCAATACTGTCCTTTTAGAATTAACTCTGTAAATATAATACGTAGTTCTTTGGGTTGAATTTGTACTACAAACTTGTTTATCTCCATTCAGTTATTCTACTATTAATGTAAATGTGAAGGATGAGTGAAATATAATCTCTGTGATTTATTTTTTTTACAAAACTGAAATTATGCTAAAATAGCAAAGCATTGAAATGAAAAAAAAATAAGAAATATTATGTTAGGGAACTGACAATTTTTCTAGATTTACAACAAGAAATTCACTGGGAAGAGAAATCTGGGGGTGTCTGTTCTTAAATAATTTGACTTTATGTAGCTGTGAATTTGTAGAAGACATTTACTGATGAAAGTGGCAGTTCAGTGCTTCACGTTTTTTGTATTTTCTACTTCATATTATGAACAGAAAAGTGTTTCAGGATCCCTACCTCCAATCTGCCCACAAAGAAGGGGAGAGCGATTTTGTCACTTCATTCCACCCTCAAAACCTGCTTGCTATCCTTGGGTTGAGCAGCAGCATGTTAGTCAATCTAGGGCAGACAAGGATTTAAAAAGCCAGCTCCTAAGTGACCAGAGAAGCTAGCAAACAGAGGAGTTTTACAAGAGAGTTATCCAGGCATGAGAGAAGTGACTATGTGATCCTTGGGGTAAGTTTATTTTTGTTAATGTTTAGGTGCTTGCTTGCTTGAAGTTCATAGTGTGCTCTATTGGTGGACTGTGTGCTGAGCGTAGTGGCCTGCTAGGCAAGGCTGAGATCTTCCTAATGAGGCTCTAGCCTGCCATTTTTTGTATCTCTCTAATTCCTTTAGGCTCTCTTGGTGATGGGGTGGGCTAACTCAGGGAGAACAGGGGGTTTAAAAAGCCAGCCCCTAAGCAAATAGAGAAGTTAGCAAACAGGAACTCCACATGGAACTTTTGTGAGGGAATTGGAGGGAGTATGAGAGCAAGATACACCTAATATACAGTCTCTAAACTTAAGCCAGTAACATCCCTCCCCCAAGGAAAAAAAAGTGACACACAGAACCAACAACCCTATCCCACCTACGCAAGAGTAAACATCCTGCAGGTGGAAGTGCAGCAGCAGAGTAGAGGCTGTCCACTGAACGCCGCATGTGTGATTAACTGCCTTGTGGGCAGATGGCAAGTGTGTAGGTTCGATGCAAGCCACTCAAGGGCATTAGAGACAGAGTATGGGCTTTTCAGACCAGAATGGTTGAACTGGAGGAGCAAAGAGAGACATACATAGGCAAGACTTTCAGGGACATAGAACAGTCCCAGCCTGACACAATAGAGCAGTCCCACCCCAAATCTGACAGGCTCTGTGCTGCTGAAGAGGATGAAAGTCTCTGGGGAGGAGAATATTGAGCTGGAACAGAGGAAAACAGTCCTATAACTGGGATCCTCCCTCCATATGATGTCACCATGACCAGTAAGTATTCACATAAGACTTCTGAAGTAAATCAGTTGTGAACTTGCAGAACTAACAACTCTAGTAGGTAATATATTACTTAAAGCAACCTCTGCACCAGATGACTGGATGGTAGCTAATGCGATGACAATTTTTAAAAAAGGCTCTAGAGGCAATTCTAACAATTACAGGCTAGTAAACCTAATTTCAGTATCATGCAAGTTGGTTGTAACTATAGTAAAGAACAGAATTGCCAGACACACCGGTGCCCACAATATGTTGGGGAAGAGTCAATATGGCTTTTATAAAGTAAAATCATGCCTCAGTAATCTATTATAATTTTTTGAGGGGGTATGGGCTCTGGGCTGGGGGTTCAGGCTGTGGGGTGTGATTTGAGATATGGGTTTGGGGTACAGGAGGGGGCTGGTGCCAAGGGGATTGGACTGTGGTAGGGGGCACTAGGCTGGGACACGGGCTCCGGGCAGCGCTTACCTGAGGTGGCTCCCGGGAAACAGCATCACCTCCCTCCAACTCCTAGGTGGAGGCACGGCCAGGGGGCTCTGAACACTGCCCCTGCTCTCACAGCTCCTATTGGCCGTAGTTCCCAGCCAGTGGGAGCTGTGGAGCTGGCACTTGGGGTGGGGGCAGCATGCGGCACCCCCAAGCTGGAAGGACATATCAGCTGCTTCCTGGGAGCCAGGCAACTCACTATATAAAAGCAGAATCTTATTGCTTCTCTATTTGGCACTGGTATTGCTGCTACTAGAATACTATGTCCAGTTTTGGGGTCCAAATTCAAGAAGGATGAAATAATAAGGAAGAGCAAACACACACAAGTTGCACCTTTATGTTTGTTCTTTATGTAAGTGCAGGCTTTGCACTTCTATATTAAATTCCCTTTACTAATGCAAGTCTCTTCTCACCTTTGAACAGTTTATCAGTGTGCCCCCTAGACCTAGGGAGGATCCACTGTTCACAGAGAGCCTCTTGGTTTCCAAACTGTCCCTCTGATTCTGGATGAAGACTTAAGTTTCAAGCCTCCTTTTAAAGGAGGGCTCTTATCTTTTCTCTCCTGGCTCATGGTTACATGGCATAGGGAAATTCTAGCCAGGATGTCTGTTTTTTTCCCCTTTAAATTTAATGGCCCATCATTTGTTTTTTCCTGGATTGCATAATGCTCAGTGCTTGGAGCTAGTCTCATCTGGGTGGAGAAGCGGATGTAAAACTTTATGAATCCAGTTCTTTGTATACATAAATTTATAACCACAGAATGTAAATGTCATAATGACCAACAAGTTCAGAACATTACAAGCTTTCATGAAAGGCCTTATTAAACATATTTATGTACATGACACCATATACAACCACTTGATTCAATTGCTTAGTTTTGGGGACTTAGACTCCAAGTTCTTCCCTTGGGGTGATTGGACCTGACTGTCACAGCTTAATTTGATCTGACTTTCCTGCTGAAGAAGTCGTCTTCCTCATACCAACATGGTAGGAATTACAATAACAGGGAGGAGATGAGGAAACAGTGGAAGCAGAACAATTTAAGCACGGAAGCTGAGTTGATAAGTAAGTGACAAGGGTTTCAAGTGTTTTTGAGATGTAGAATGTGGTTTTGATGGGAGACTTATCTTTGGTGGTATCAAGAACATTTCAGTTGTGGGGAAGGGTAGGTCGCTTCTTCATGACTGGTGGAAGGTGCTGTGGCTACTGGGGCACCCAGCAGAGCAGGTCAGAGGATCGAGTGTGCAAATAGTCAGTGCTGTACAAGCATGTATTGAAATTGAGAGAACAAAGAGAATTTGTTGAACTAATAAAGTATTCAGGCATCTGCTCCAAAGTGGCAAGGCTGGTGCTCCTATCCCCCTCCTCCACTCCTTTGTCCCCCCAAAGAAAAAATCTTTACAGCGTAAGCAGGTATACATTAGTGTTGAGTTAAGGGCAGCAATTTTTCTCCTAGTGCTATTCTTAAAATTAATAAAAAAAACTTTTCTTCAAGTAGTTCAATTTATTTTAAAAGTAGGAGTAGCTTTTTATGGTCGTTGTTTAAGTGATCATAATTACTCAGCCTGGTCAGAATCTGCCACTATTACAAAAATGACCCAGTGTGAGAGATGGATTGGACCCTTATCGGAGATGCAGTTAGAGGAAGCAAACTTTAAACAACTAGCCACATTTTCTCTGCAAACTTGATTGCATTCTCACAAACATATGCGGAAAGAAAAGGAGAATGACTCAATCCTCCCCCAGTCAGTTTTTGTTTCCTTAATGCTCAAAATGGGTGCAATGTCTCCTTTAAATCTGCATGAGATGCATCATTGTTTCTATTATTGCTGAAGCTGATCATATGCTGTCACCTATTCAGGGAGACAGTGTACAATCCTATCTCTCCTTGCCCTATGCAGATGAGGGAAAATGTTGATGTTTTATGCACTTGGAATTTTGGTTCCCATCTCCAGCTGGTTAATCAAAGAGAACACTTTGTTTATGGTAAAGTATTTGCTAAATGTTAAGCTATGGTGAATTGTTGGGGGAGGGTTCCTTCTGTAGCCCCGCTCTTGTCTAACAGCAACACCACCACATTTTCTAAATAGATGTTGTGAATATTTGCACCTTACATTGGACTACACAATCTTACAACTCTGGATGAGTTCACCTAGTGGAAGATCACCAGTCTGCTTTATTAGGCCCGACATTTGGATCCCCCATGCTTTCAAGCCAACTGGGCCTAGGCAGCATCCAGACACAGTCTGATTGTGGCACCTCAGGCAAACTGTGGGACACAGACTCCCCCTCTGACACCCCTCCTTAGGATGTTTGGCTCCATGGCTCAACTGCCATCGGCCCCACTCTCCAAGCTCTCCACTAACTTATGAATGCCTTCCCCAGAGCTCCACCCTTGGGGGCACTCCACTTTACAGTTCAGCTCTTCAGGGACTGCATGGCCCTTACAACTAGGAGCACTCAGGCTTGGCAAAGGAACTTCATGAACACACTTTACTCTTAAAATGAACAAGATACAGATGTGTGGGGAAAAAAACATCTGAATATCCTCTCCTCAACCTCCTAGATGGATCTCACCTCTCCGATTTGAGTCCAAGCTCTGTCCTTATTCTGGCTATGTAGAGACTCCGTTGTCTCTATGCAGCAAGTCCTGCTTGCTGCTTTTGGCCCCTTTTGCATATACAATCCCTCTCATAAAGCCAGTCTTGGTCAGGATGCCCAATATACGACTCATTCACCAGCCAGGCAGAGTTCACATGCCCAAACACCCTTGTTGAGCAGAGGGTGCTAAAGCAGATTCAAATCATCAGCAAGTCATCAGTCCTTGGCAGCCAGCCAGTTGACTCTTCCTATATGTGTTGTCCAGAAGGTGGGAAACTCCTCCTCCTAGCTGTGTTTATCTACCACGTCAGCCTTGTTTATCTACCAATGATCTCAGTACAGGATACAATGTAGCATCGTACAAAAATTGGAGGTTCTAATTCTCAGTGCAGGTTCACAATCAAATGATACACACAAAACAAAATGGAATTCATAAGCTGACACAGACCTATTCCTCAAAGTAACACAGCTTGTGGGTAGGAAAACTAAATAGAAAGCTTCCTCCAATGAACAGAGTTTTCCTGTTTCCAGGCTCTCAAATGGTGTAGATGAATAATTGTTCCCTTCCCTGTAGAAGAAGTAGTTTCAGATTTTCTTTAACTGTTTTATAATAAAATGGGGCTAATAGTTTGCTGCAGCATGGATGTAAAAGCTGAGTTAGAGAATGCTCTGTACAGCAGTGCTATGCTATAACTGAGGCTAAGGGGGCTCTGGTTAAAAAGGATTTTTACTGAAATTGGCTAAATCCTGCAGTCCTTAAGAAAATTTCTCAATGACAGACTGTGTTACCTGTCTGGATCCCAGGAGCCACTGAGGCTCACAATTAGTTTTCCCTGACAGGTGTGTGGAGATATAAAGGCAGGGGCTTGGGAGCAGCTGCAGGTGGACAGTAAGGCTCAGCTGACATCCAAAAAAGGCAGAAGGTTTGGTCAGCCTCTGTGTTGTCTGAACTCAAGCCAGGGAAAGGGGATGATTTCATCTGAGCCTGGCATGTACTATGGAAAGTTGGGGGCTTTTTGTCTGGGCCCTTTTTATGAACTAGGAAATTGTCTGGGCCCTTTTTACCAGAAACCAAGTATCCAATTAAATATTTTAGATGGTAATTTAGATTGATTAAATGTAACAACAAAATTGTGTGAAACTTAACAAAGCCCCCTTTTTTTAAAAAAACTATCCCTTCTTCCCCCCCTTATTCTGACTATATAATACAAAGAATTACTTTAATAATATATTCCTCCTGACACTACCAAGACTTTCTACTGAATAATGCTAAATAAACATTTATGTTAAAAAGGAATACAATTACAATTTACAAAATTATAGCTCTTTCTGGATGCTTTCCAGTGGACAGAATGGGCATTGCATTTGTTGTTTTGAATTCCAATTCATTTTTTATTTTTTTTTACTAGGGAAACTTTCTTACAAATAAACTGAAAATACATTATAGCAACACAGAGAACTAAGGCAGATCTTTGTAGGGCAAAATGCAATCTTTATTTGAAGTATCTCCTGAACAGCCACCTTTATGCAAGATTTCTAAATGCTTCAACAACCTGCCATTATGGTATATTTGTAAAATACCTTCAGCTCAGTGGATTTAACTCAAGTGAAATGTGACCAAATTAGCTGCCTGTGCTATTCCGATCAAAGTCCTAGCAGTACGTTAGGGATGAGCAAATCAACAACTGAATGCCTAGGGTATACAGTACTTTGATCAGACTGTGAACTTTCTGCATGTAAGGTGGTATAAAGAGAAGTGGCAACCACTACACTACCACTAAAGAGGAGTGCCTCCTCCTTCAAGGAACTCTTACACAGTTCTTTGTACTTGGTTGCAACTGCTAAAATATATGAAAGTCTAGTCAGCTGCATTCAGGAGCAGCCTTCCTTTAGAGAGGCATTTTCTCTTCTTGTTTATTCCCTCCTATTCATTTCTCTATTCATTTGATGGTTTACTTTTAGGGCTTGAATACACTTTAAAGCGCTAGTGTGGACAGACTCCCAGTGCTCGGAGTCTGTCCACACTAGTGCTTTAAAGCACTCAGATTTGCTGCACTCAGGGGGGTGATTTTTCACCCCCCTGAGCCAGCAAGTTAGAGAGCTATAAAGCGCCAGTGTAGCCAAACCCTTAGATTAAATGGACCAAATACTGTTGTTCTTTTTTGCTAAGTGGAAGGAGAATTTGACACCTTGAAGGTCAGTTTCCCATTTGTAGCAGAAGGCCCTGACACCGACTTTAGTTTCTTGGTGTAACTTATTTACAGCTGTACTCACCTTGGAGTCTTTTTCTGAAGGTTTTTTTTTTTTTGAAGAATTGCCACTTTTAGGTCTGTTGTTGAGTGACCAGGGAGATGCCTTGAAGTCACCTACCACAAGACAGGACCATCAAAGAAAGTAACAGAACGCCACTAGCAATCACCTACAGCCCCCAACTAAAACCGCTCCAGCGCATCATCAGGGATCTATAATCTATCCTGAAGGACGATCCCTCTCTCTCACAGACCTTGGGAGACAGGCCAGTCCTCGCTTACAGACAGCCCCCCAACCTGAAGCAAATACTCACCAGCAACTACACACCACACAACAAAAACACCAAACCAGGAACCAAACCCTGCAATAAATGCCAGTGCCAATTCTGTCTGCAAATCTATTCAAGGGACACCATCATAGGACCTAACTGCATTGCCAGGGGCTCGTTCATCTGCACATCTACCTATGTGATATATGCCATCATGGGCCAGCAATACCCTTCTGCCATGTACATTGGCCAAACCAGACAGTCTCTACGCAAAAGAATAAATGGACACAAATTTGACATAAGGAATCATAACATTCAATAACTAGTAGAACACTTCAATCTCTCTGGTCACTCAGAAACTAACCTAAAAGTGGCAATTCTTCAACACAACAAAACTTCAAAAACAAACTCCAATAGGAAACTGCAGAACTGGAATTAATTTACAAACTGGACACCATCAGATTAGGCCTGAATAAAGACTGGGAGTGGTTGGGTCATTACAAAACCTAAACCTAATTTCCACAATACTAATTTCACCCTACTGTTACTTACGTTCTTGACAACTCTCTGAGATGGGCCACTCATTACCACTTCAAAAATTATTTTTCCTCCCTTGGTATCTTGCTGTTAAGTGAATTGTCTCGTTAGACTGGCCTCACACTTGGTAAGGCAACTCCCATCCTTTCATGTATTTATACCTGTTCCTGTATTTTCCACTCCATGCATCTGATGAAGTGGGTTCTATCCCATGGAAGCTTATGCCAAATAAATTTGTTACTCTCAAAGGTGCCATAAGGACTCCTCGTTGTTTTTGCTGATACAGACTAACACGGCTACCACTCTGAAATATGTAATAAGAATGCAGAACCACACCCTATTTCCACCCCTTTAAAGAATACTTTACTTTATCGAATCATCTTATTAGCTTATTGTATTCATTCCCTGTGGAGTACTTGCCCTGGACATCCGCTCCAAGCTTACACAACAAATTCCAACATCATAGCCTAATTCCTCCTTTCATCTTTGACAACCTTCCCCCCGACACTAAGCCCTAACCTGCTGCGAGGAAGGTAAAAAAACCCACCTTGCCTAGTAGTGAGGGAAAAATTTCTTCCCAGTCCCCTGAGAAAGGAACATCCTGGCATTTCAACTGATTCCATGGGAAGGAGTGTGGGCACTTCTCAGCCTGATCCAGGGGAAAAGAGGGCCTCTCCTGCACACACATGGGCATAAGTACTCCCCTTCTCTTCCTATCACATGCGGGTTAGGGATAGGTCAGCGTCCCCAAGCTGACCTCGTGTGGCACTGCCTGCATGTAACAGGTAACTCTCTAGCTGTTAAAGGAGCAACACACCTTTTCTGGCAAGCCAGACAAAGGGCCCTACATTCTTAATATGCGGTGAGGTTATTTTCACAACTGGTCTGAGATAGAAGCCCTGGTTTCTTGACACTGAAAGGGTTTGCCTCTCCAATAAATCACTTATTTGTATCATGTTTCTTAGAGTGCTTGAAAAATTGCAAACTTAAAAGATGTACTTGCTTCGGTGTAAAGATCTACCGTGTTATGAAAAAATTTAACATACAATTATTTAAAACTACCCGGGATGTTTACTTGTGTTAGAAAATCACAGGCAAGTTATAAAAGTTAAAATGTTTGTGTTAGCCTCTGAGATAACATCCAATACAGATACAATACAGAGGGACTGGTACCTTGTATGACAAAGCACCCTGGAAGATGGTGCAGGGAGAGGGAGAATATAAAATGATGAAAATGGAAATGAGTGATGTATTGCCAGCATTGAAGGTAGACACACGCAGGACGGAGATGGGAGGAGATACCATGAAAAATGGGGAAAGAAGAGGCTATGGAATGTCAAGGATCTGTTCCTATTTATTTTCAGTTCAGTATCAATCCCATTTTCAGCCCCGAAGACGCAGAATACCTGCCCTAAAGGCAGGAAGACAAGACAGGGTGAACTGGAAGATAGAGGGTGTGAAGACTTACAGCACTGAATTTTTCTTCTTTGGGAAAGGGTTAGTGTCTGCAGCGGCATCCTCTTAAAAGAAGTGTGTCTCGGGGAGGGAAGTGTCGAGAACACAGCGGAGGCCTTGCACACTGAGACTTGAGAGGTGGTTCCCTACATGGAAAGCATCTTGGAAACAGGAACAAAGATGGGCTTGAGAAAAAGGAATAAAGAGATGAGAGAGGGAAAGTAAAGGAGAGGAGAAAGGGCTCTACCAGGAACAGCATCAGAGATTGGAGCTTTGCTGCAGAGCCTTGAAGGCAAGGCAGGAAGCTTAAACTTAATTCCTGTTTAAGAAAAAAACAGGTTTTGGGAGGGTGGAGGCAGTGATGGGATTCTATGTGAATCATTATCAGCGCACTTTCATGAACTCTCTTGTGGAGGGCGGGCTCCTGCATGTGGTTGGGTGTGTGGATGCAATAGCAACAGTTAACTAAGTGTGACTGAGAACCTTGTGAACTGTCAAGGTAGAGCCTTAACTGCATGAGAGGGTAACAGTGTGTGATAATCAGAGAGAGTTGTTTTATCACAAGACAGCAGCAAGTCATGACTCCTGTGATTTCAGGGGGAGGGGGCATTGGTTCTGAAAAATGGTGTGCTTCTGAATCACTTTTAGAGGCAGGAATATGGGATGGTATGTGCCCACCCATGGAGATTGCAAAGAATAAAAAAAGGCCTGAAAATGTTATGATTAGAATAATTCAAAAATGAGTGGAATAGACCTTCCTTCCACAGACAGGAGTCAATTGCTTTTAAAGGGTAACTTGTTTTACTGCATGCACACGGCACTGTGGTCTAATGGAATGAGCAAAAATGTAAGCTAGTGAATTCTAATCTTGTCTTGTACATATCCTTGCTCTGTGACCCTGGGAAAGACATTACTCAAATGGTATTTGTTTCCCCATTTGTAAAGGGAAAATAATGCTTTCAGACAGTAAACACATAGATTAGAGCATTATACAATGCTTTGAAAATGCAAAGAACTATATAAGTGCTAATTATTATTATTAATTACTTCATGGCTCTGTTTTATCTATTAATCTGTACTGTGGAGCCTTGGCAAACTATTTTTGAGTATCTAAAGTGTGTTTGTTCTTTTCATAGCAATCACTGGTAATGTTAAGGTTGCAAAATTCCTTTCTTTATTACTTTTTCATGAGCTTTTAACTTTCAAAAGAAATGATCTTTTGGGATCAAAGTTTCCATGGGTGGTTTGTACCTTAAAAACGTTGGGTTTTGTTGCTTGTTTTTTAAGTTTGTCCACAATCCTATTAAGGCATTTTTGAGTTACAGGAGATCGGAGAGAATTTTTTTTCCTATTGTCATTCAAAAACTTTAATTGCACTGTTCTTGAACGGGGTTAGAACCAGACCAGCAGAAATTTTGAAGTTTGGCATGATCAGCATCTCTGGTCATTTTATATATATATATATGTGGATGGAAAGTGGGGTTGGTGAGCAGGAAATGCAAGCTGGAGCAGTTCATTATGAGAGCTAAAGTCTTTATTGGCATGAGAAGGCATAAGGCTGCTGCCAAAGTTATTTCACGCATTCAATTATGGCATAATAATTATAGGAACACCGTTCATGTGTACAGTATTTGAACTATAGACACTGCCATCCTCTCAGTGACTGGAGAAGCAGGGAGCTACTATAACCAGCATGCCTTGGGACCCCCTCTAGGTCCTTTCTGCCAGCAAGAGCTTGTGAAACCTGGAAGAACATCAACTTTACCTACTTCACCCAAACAGTGTTTCTTTCTGGTGACTGCTCCTCCATGTTCTTTGCCTCCTCCTGGAAGCCCTTTATATACTGTTTGTCTCCTGCATGATCTTTCCCTCTCCTGAAACCCCAGTCAGCAAAGACTTCTGTTCCTTTACCACCCGGAATGCCCCCCTCCCCACTCACACTTTACTTTGATCTATAGTTAACTCCCATCCCCTGCCTGCACCTCTCAAAACTGCTGCAGATAGATTGATTCATGAGTGTCCTTTTATGAATGGCACGGTGATGTTTTCCCTAAGGGACCACAGAATGTGTCTCTCTGTGGCGGGTGTTTTACAAAGTACAAAATTAAAAAAACTCAGTAGAGATGAGCCATTTAATAGCAGTGTTGCCAGATAACCCCTTCCTCACTTCAAACTGACAGACTATACAAGCCACTTAAATAGTGAAGCCTTTGATCAATAGAGGACCTGATGCTAGATAAACAAGTAAAATCAAGTAGAGAAGGAGAATCACAGCTGTCATTGTCACGGTAGTGTCAAAGTAATAGAGAGCATCCCCTCGTGGTATTATCTTGCCCGCTACTTGTAGCGGTGGTGGACTCCTACAATGTAGCAGTTTCAGGCTGCTGCTTCTATCTGTTTTCTCCATTTCACCCACCCACTGTAGAAAGCAGCACCTTTGCTTTCAGAACTAAGGTGCAAAACAGAGCAAGCAAAAATAGCATTGGCGATGTAGTCAGTAATAATACTGCAAGTGTTCTTTGGCTTTGTGCATTCCCAAACTGAAATGATTATTAAGGCAAAACCCTTTCCCTGTGGATGTGATCAGGGTGAGGTTTTGTAACCCACAGAAATGAGGAGATAAGCTTGGTCATAGAGAATCACACTGGAGATAGAAATGCTTAATGCCTGTCATGTGGGGAGAACAGTGTCAAGCCAAAGAGGGCAATTGGTGTCTAATGTACTTTAGAAACTGTCCTCTAAACCACCGTGCTTTAATCAAAATGATGTGTAGTATCCTTTTTGGTTGATGTACTCTGTTTCTGTGAGGGGAAAGAAAATGAGCAAGTACCTTCTACCTGTTCCAGTGCTAGTGGTCTGTGCAGAGGTTAAACTATGTTTTGTTTTTCTCCAGGGCTCTGTGTGTGTTCAGCACATCTCTGCAGAAAACTATTCATTGCACACCTCAGCAATAGTGACTGTTGCAATGGACTTGCCCACACCAAACAAGTGTGCATATGAGTAATAATAAGCGTTTCTGGCCAGCTTCCATCAAGAAATACTTACACTCATGACTGTAGAGATAAGAACTCTCCTTGAGATGTTGTAAGAGCATTCACTTGGCTGACAGTTGGGCAGCATTATATGGGTTACCTATTTTACTAAATGTTCTGTTAGTTTAACAATAAATAGGTTGCATACTAGGATCTTCATTGAGTTCTTTGCCTAGAGAACTACGGCTATGACACTGGCCTTTAAGGGTGGGGTTTTAAAACAATAGAAAAAAATTGGATGATCATCAGGGCTGCAAGAGGGAAATGAAGAATTGCCCTTTCCAAGAAAGAGATCTCTCCGTGACAACATATCAGATGAATAACTTTCTTTGCTTACTACTTGTATCCACAACAAAAGAGGTGCTGAGAATAATTTCAAACAATTACTGTGAGAAAAATCTACAAATGTACCCAACATTTTTTTTTAAATCCTTTAATATATTTGTCTGAAACTCACCTTAAGGCGCCTCCCAAATCTTATATATAACTACTTTTTAAACAAACAAACACTGGTTTCATGAATCCCCTTATGGGGATTTTTGATCCACCCATGCGGTGTCACTATTTCAATACCTGTTCCAATATCTGTGCTGCTCTGTGGCTATGTCAAGGCTTCCTAATAGAGAGTCTGTGAAATTCTGGATTACAGATAGATTTAATATTGCTGAATAAGATCTCTGATATATATGTAGCTAGTTTCTTTTTTCTAGGCATTATTAATCCTAGTGTATCAATCATAAAATCACCTTTTTTGCTTAATAATTGTATAAAATTTAAATCTTGCTGCAATATCTCTAACAATCTATTTTTCAGACATTTTTTCCTATAAAATAAACAAAAGTCTAAATTATTATAAATAATGGCAAAGAACTTGCTATTTTCTGTGTAGCGTTTAGGAAATGGAGGACAATACTTGTTTAAGAAAGATAACACTTATGTCTTCACAAACTCTCAGGCAGGTTGTTAGTGGTTAGTCTAATTCCTGGCCTATTACCATTGAAGGAGTAATTTAAGGAGGAATTCAAATGATCCTAGGTGAAGTATACTTGAGTCAACTGAAGTACAGAATGATGCAATGAATGCAAACGATGTTGATTTCATAAGCAATCCCTCCCTCCAGCTGCATCTCTGAGGGGGACTGGGGTTACACAGAGTAGCTGTGTAGAGTAGCTAATGTAGAGGAACGAATAAGCTGTCAATATTTCATATAGATGTTATTAGTAAGCCATCTGAGGGAAAAGCAATAGAAGATATTTTTCTAACAGCAATGCCCATATTTTTCTGTTAAGGTAAGGTATGAGTGACTGTAAAACAAGCACTACATAGGTGTGATCCTAATACACTATCAACATCTATAATATCTATATGTACAATCAAGCCACCTCTTAGGGCACCCAGTCCTGTTAGCAGAATCCCGCAGGCCTCAGTAGAACTCCCATGATTGCAAGATTGGGCCTATATCTAATAATTAAAGCAACAGCTTGATGCTCTTTTCAGTGACATAGAATCACTATAGCATCATTCCATGTGGTTACATGATAAAATCAGAACTGTCACGTGTCTCACACATGGCATAAGAGCCATGCATGCCCCCCATTCACTGACCATACTGAATGTCATGCATTTGGCTGTGACGCAGGAATGTCTTGCAGTTGCAGTCTCACAGCCTACTGAGCTGCAGTCCCGTGGCCTCTTTCTCATTACTTCATTTCTTAGATTTGAGCTGCAAAAGAGCAGCCCCGCAAATGGTGTCAGGGACAGAAGATAGTGGAGGACCTCTACTGGCCTCAGGGTCCCTCACTCCTCAATAAGCCGTGCTCCACAGATATTTTCATTTATCTAGCCTTCGACACCCCCCAGATCTTACAACACTTCCCTACTCACTTTCTCCATGACATTCATGATTTCATAGACCTCTATCATACTCTCCTCCTGGTCATCTCTTTTCCAAGCTGTGATGCTTCTGAGGGAAATCTTTGTAAAGCTCAGAATTTATTGTGAAATCACTGACAGTGGCCTTCTGCCAACTTCTAGCACTGGGAGAGGAAGCCCAAACTCAAACTTCCCTTGGGCCAACAACTGTTGAGAAGGAAGAATTTTTTAAAATCATCATTGCATCACAACACTTTTTTCCATAGAGATTTTTGTTATGTTTTTACTTCAAGAACAGAATTTACAATCAGACAATTAATCTGAAAATTAATTAAAGGAAAATTCATGATATATTAGTGGGTGCTGATTCCTGAAAAACTTATGGTCAAATTCATCCTGAATGTAACAGCATGGACTTCAATGGAATTGTATCTGGGATGAATTTAGCCCATAGTCAGTCATGCACACTAAAGGGTTGCACACTTTGTCACTTCTATAATCTGAGCACACTACACACAACAGGACTCCTTGCATTTCTCCGTTTTCCTCACAAGCTCCCTGTGTGCTACACTCCCATCTTACTCTGTTTTAGAAACTCCCTGCAAGCCCCTCTTCTTCTCTCCCCTATGTCCTCCACTCCCCATGCCAGGTTCACCCCTTCTTTCCCCATCATACCAGGTGAGACACAGAGCCCCCATCCACCTCTTTCTCCTTCTCTCCCATACACTCACATTTTACCACTGCCAGGGGCAATGCAGTGTGTGCCCACTTCCCCCTAAGTCAGGGTCCTTCATTCTCCCTCACTGTCAGGGGCTGCGTGACTCTCCATTTCTCCTACCTCTCTTTCCCCGTCATTCTTATTTCTTCCCTTTCTGCTTGGGAGAAAAGTCATTCACCCTTTTGAGAGGATGGGTGGAGCTGAAATGAGGTGGTGGTAAAGTTGTTTAATGGTTGTCACCAACTGGTTCTTTGCTCTATAGACAGTTACAGACTTGTTTGAAGCTGCTGGGTCTAACAACTAGATGCTAGGGGCTCTGCACTTTCCTCATTTTCCCTTCCAGTTTTCTGACTTTCACCTAAATAAATAGAGTTCTATTCACTGACACCTAGAACATTCTCTGAAATTTTGAAATGGACTAGATGTGACATTCCATCCAACCAGCCAGAGAAATGTCATCAAATTCAGTATAGGTCCTTGGTTTGCTCAGCCAACAACAGGCCAAATGAAATTATGACTTCGAGAAAGGTTGTGATCGGGTCAGAAAATGGGTGGAAATAGTACCAGTGTAAACATAACTTAGAAATTGTTATTCTGGATCAGGCACTGGCCAATTTAGTCCAGTGTCTTGTCTCTGATGCTGGCCTGTACCAGACACTTCAGTGGAAAATGTCCTGACCAGGCTTTCACAGAATTACCTGCCATTTGGGAAAATTTCTTTCTGATCAGTTAGATATTGGCTTTTATCATAAAATGTAAAGATTTATAGCCCACATATCCTAACTTTAAATGTTCTCCTCGTCCACTGAAACACCCAATCCATTTTTGAATCCAGCTAAGCTCTGGGCCTCAATTTTTCTAATGGAAGAGAGTTGCACAGGCCAACTGTGCATTGTGGAAAAGTCATCAGGCATGAACTGAACAGGTCATCCATATTCCTTTGTACTAATCAGGTCAATATCCTTAGCTGGTAGCCACTGCATACTGCTGTCTGATTTCAATTTTGATGGCATGTCACAGCCCTGTGTTACCAGTTAATTTGATCAATTAGTGAATCTTCATTTTTTTTCTCCCAGGTGAAGGGTCAGAGTGAGAGAATGAAAAAAGCAGAAAACTTGCTCCCCTGGTCTATCACTTTGTTAGAGGGAATGGTTTCAGCCAAACATGCCAGATACCATGGAAACCTCTAGACAATATGTCTGTGCAGTTGGGGCTCTGTAGTTTTGAATAGGTAAGCAGAGAGCCAGGGATGGGGACTGCTGCTCCCTGTAGTATCATTCCCTTTCAGATCTGTAGTAATTTCCCTGCAAAAGACAACTCTGATATTACGTTACTGATTTACACAGATTTCTATTTGCAGGAGGTGGCTTGAGCCTGCAACACCTTTGGCAGTGTCTTTCATTCATGAGGCTTAATGCAAAACATTATTATGGATATGCAACTTTTCTTCTCCAACATAGGCAAATAGCAGAGCACAAAGGGAGTGCAAGGAATCGGTGTGAAAAGAGGCCTCCCTTGGTGGTTTCTCCAAAGCAGCATCTGCTTGTAATGTGCAGAAAGAGAACAAGCCCTAGGTTATAGGTAAAGGCTCATTTTTTCCAGGGCTTTTCCAAACCTGCTACCCTTCAGGAGAGGCAGAGATGAATGAGGCCCTGTTAAGGTGACCAGATATCCCGATTTTATAGGGACAGTCCCAATTTTTGGGTCTTTTTCTTGTATAGGCTTCTGTCCCGATTTTTCATGCTTGCTGTCTGATCACCCCAGGCCGTGTGGTTTCGGAGCCAGAGCAGGGAACAGAGAAGCTGGGGTCTACGCCTACCTGGCCACTGAATGTGTGGTCCTGTGTCTTACTCATTTCTCCCCTTCAGGCGGGGAAGGAGGGAGGCAAAGGGCTGATTTTGCAACTCGCCCTGGGGTGAGTAAAGAGGGTCGCAGGATCGGGCCCCTTCTGAGAGGGGCGAAGTGCGGTCCCCAGCGCCGCGTTGGGTAGCCGCGGCTGGTTGGTTTCCCCCGCGAGCGGGGCGCGCGGGGGGTGGGGGAATCTGTTCGCCTCTGGGACCCGGCCCCGCTTCTTGCTCCTTTTGCTTGTCAGGGACTTCTCGGAGTGTCTCAATGAGCCCTGGAACAACTCCCCGCAGCCCTCACCTCTGGCCGGGCGCCGCCGCCGCTGGGAGCAGCCCCCAGCCCTGCGCCTCAGGGGGCGGGGGCGGCTTGTTCCTTTCGCGGCCGCGCGGCGGGAGCCGCTCCCTCGCTGCTGCCCCGGGGGAACCGGGACAGAGCTCCCCCGCTCGGAGCCCCGCTCGCCGGCCGCTGCCGGGGGGCGGAGGGGAGCGGGCGGGAGGTGGAGACGGAGGAGGGGTGAAACTTGAGAGGCCGGTCCCGGGAAGTGCTACGTGTCTCCCAAGTCTTTATACCGCCTTGCCCCCAGCGCCAGCCCTTGGAGCGCAGCCTGCCTCGTCCCCAGTCGCCAGCGAGCAGCGCCCGCAACATGTCCCGGAGCAAGAAGCCGACGATGGTAGGAGTCTCGCTTAGCGCCCGCCCCCTGCCCGCTCCGGGAGCCAGCGTGCGCGCAGCGCCCCCGGGGACGCGGAGCCTTTGCAGCCGCCGGGTCGCTCGCAGCCTCTCCTGGCGCCGCGCTGGGTCCCGCCCTCCCTGCGCCGCTGCCAGGCACCGGGCTTGGCGTTCCCGGTTTGCCCGCTCCGCAGCAAACGCGGGACAGGCGACAGGGACCGTCCCCGAGCAGGCCGGCCCGCCGCCGGGCATCAGCGGGACCGTCTGGCTGGGCCGGGACCTTGCTGTGAAGGGGCTTGTTTGGCGTGTGGGGATTGTGCAATTTCTGCCGCTCGCGGAGCTGGAGCGAGTCGCCTCCTCCACTGAGCTCCCCGCAGAGGAGGGGGAGGACGCGCGTCTACACTGGCGGGTCTCCGCACCGAAGCGTTCCGAGGGAGCAGCTCGGAGGATTTAAGCGCTGTGGGATTCCCCTCTGCCCCGTCTGTATGGTTAACGTGGGGCTGGCTCGTGAGTCCGGCAGGCAGCTCTCCGGCAAACTGGCTCTAGTCAATTTACTGCCCTCCTGTCTGCCTCTGTTAGACGCCTGAGCCCAGGGGGCTGGTGGTGGGGGCAGGGGCACTGAAACAATGTGCACAGTGGGGGAAAGAAGTTCGAGTAGTGAATAGCTATCTGTAATCTAGTCCAGGGGTGGGCAAACTTTTTGGCCTGAGAGCCATATCGGGGTTTTAAAATTGTATGGAGGGCCAGGTAGGGAAGGCTGTGCCTCCCCAAACAGCCTGGTGCCCTCCCCCTATTGAACCCCCTTTCACTTCCTGCCCCCTGACTGCCCCCCTCAGAATCCCAGACCCATCCAGCCCCCCTTGTCCCGTGACTGCCCCCTCCTAACCCTAACCACCTCCCCAGAACTCCACCTCCTATCCAGTCCCCCTGCTCCCTGCCCCTGCGGTGATGAGGAACAACAGGAGATGGGCTGTGGGCCAGCTTCCCTGGCTGAAAGCTCAGGGGCCGGGCAGGACGTCCCGCAGGCCAGAAGTGGACCAAGGGCTGTAGTTTGCCCACCTCTGATCTGGTCAGGTATTCTTAACACACACTGAGACTGCAACAATGGTAGAGTAGAGAGAGTTTAGAATGTGTGATTAAATAATCCTCAGAAGTTCACATACAAACACTAGATGTACACTGTCAAATAGGTGCTCTCAGTAGTTCCAAGATCATTGATAAGGAATGATGTTAGCATAATTTCTAGCCCTAGTATGTAAGCCAGGGGTCGGCAACCTTTCAGAAGTGGTGTGCCCAGTCTTCATTTATTCATTCTAATTTAAGGTTTCGTGTGCCAGTAATATATGTTAACGTTTTTAGAAGGTCTCTTTCTATAAGTCTTTAATATATAAATAAACTATTGTTTGTAAAGTAAATAAAGTTTTTAAAATGTTTAAGAATTTCATTTAAAATTAAATTAAAATGCAGAGCTCCCCAGACCAGTGACCAGGATCAGGGCAGTGTGAGTACCACTGAAAATCAGCTCGCATGCTGCCTTCGGCACATGTGCCATAAGTTGCCTACCCTGGTATAAGCACTCCAGGCACAGAACTCACCAAATGCAAATGTAGAAATTTAGGCACAAAGATTGCAGACCATACTTACAGGATGGAGAACTCTATCCGGGGGAGCAGTGACTGAAAAAGATTTGAAGCGGGGAGGAGTATGAAGGATAATCAACTGAACATGAGCTCCCAATGTGACACTAAGGCCAAAAGAGCTAATGGAGTCCCGGAATGCATAAATACGAGCAGAGAGATTATTTTACCTCTGTATTTTGGAACTGGTCTGACTGCTTCTAGAATAGTGTCCCGTTCTGGTGTTCACAATTCAGGAAGGATGTTGATGAAATGGAGAAGAGCCATGAGAATGATTAAAGGATTAGAAAATTAAGGGTTGACTTGATCACCATCTCTAAGTATCTACAGGGGAAACATATTTCAATCCAAGCTATAACAATCCAGTGGTTGGAATTGAAGCTAGATAAATGCAGATGGAAAATAAGGTGTACATTTTTGATGTTGAGGGTAATTAATCAGTGGGACAATTTAAGGATTGTGCTGGACTATCTATCACTGATTATTTTTAAATCAAGATCATATATTTTTGTGAAAGAGATGCTCCATGAATTATTTTGGGGAAATTCTGTGGCCTGTGCTATACAGGAAGTCAAACTGGATAATCAGTGCTCCCTTTTGGCCTTGGAATCTATGAATCACTGATGCAGGATCTGGCCCTCGGATTTATGTTCTAGGAGCAGGGACCTTGCCATTCAGTCATCTGTAGAATGCCAAGAGCATAAATGACAAAATATAAATAAATAAGTCAATGTATGTTTTGACTATGTGAAATGTGCTAATTATCTCAGTCTACAGTGGATAACTGTCCAGGTTACAAGACCCATCACTATAACTAGCACTAATTGACAGCTTTGTTGGCAACCTCTGAGGAAAGGCCAAGGATTGAATTATCAAGGAGACTGAACTGCTGTCTCAAACTTGATGTAGCCTTTTCAGAATAGGATTGAACCATATTTACAAGGTAAATTGATGAAGCATTCACTGACATCTGGAAACTTTCAACATAGTAATAAAACATTTTTAAAAAAACAAACAAAACTATGAACTAAATAAATAATGAAATCACAGTAAAAATGTAAAGTGTTAATACTTATGCATAAGTGAAAATACCCTTTCAATTGTCAACTTTTTCCATTACATCTTGCAATTTGAGGGTTGATTACAAACTGAATTTCCATATTTTTCCTTGTTTAAATCAGAACTGTACAAGTCTTTAAATTAAACTCCTGTTAATTTCACTGGATGATTTCCAAGTTTCTTCTCATTATTTGTCATTTTATAAATGTATTCAGCATAGTTTAAATGTGATGTGAGTTCATTCAGACCTTGATTAAATCAAACCCATGCACATCCAGGGCAACTATATAGCAATATTAGCATTCTGTTCGTATTGTAATAAAACTGGTGGTGCTCTGTTTTAAAACTCTTCCATGTGAGGTGATCCACTGCTTTACTGTTTGCAAGCAGATAGTCACAGGGGAACTCCTCTGAGTGGAAATAAATTTTTGGAGAGGGGTCCACATGGGAGCAGTGTAATTCTCGAGGTCATAAAATACGGTTAGTTTATGCAATGTATATACAATTGTTTGTTTCACAGAGTTGAGCTTGGCATTAAAGAAATCTAACATAACAACATGGGCAGCAGGTATAATGGGCCAAGAAAGGCTGAGCTTTTCCTGGTGCAAGTGCCACTGCCCCTCCCCTGGACACCTGGGTTGCGGTGGCCCTGCCCCTTCCCCAAAGCCCCGGCTGCCTGCTGCTGCCTGCCAGTAAGTCCTCTACTCCAGCACCACTCCTGCTCTGGAAGTTCCCACTGCTTGTTGCATGCCTCTCCTCTGGGGAGGAGAGGTGAGGAGGGGTGCAGCAAGCCAGAGGCAGGCAGAGGCACCTGGTGGGGGAGTGAAGCGTCTTGGATGGGTGCTGTGGGGCCCGTCTGGTGCTGGGGCTTCAGGGATGAGGGGGCCCTTTGTGGGATGGGTGCTCTTTTCTTGGGCTGGTGCTTGGCTTAGCCTGGACCAGCAGCCCAGTGCTTGGGGGAGAGATCAATTGACCAAGATGGGGGTGGCGGCTTGGCCCACACTCAGGGTAGGGGGGTCTTTTGTGGCTGGGGCAGCTGGCCCGGGGCTCCTTCAGTCAAGGGGGGAGCCCTCAGAAAATTACAAATCCTAAAAGGGGCCCATTTAATGTGGTAGTTGAGCCTTTTCCCCCTTCTTTTACTCCTCACTTGATCTCTTACTCTACTTTTCCAGGAGTGTGAATCCTAATTTGACTGCTTTTGGGGTATTAGTGAAATCCTGATTTCTTCCTGCTCTTCCATAAAAAGAAGCTCCTTATTGGCAAAAATGATGCATTAACCTTTCTCCATCAGACTATATCCTGGAGCTCTGTGAAGACATACTCATGTAGCAGAATAGACGTTACCATGAATATTGACAGTTTGAGAATGTGTCAGAAAAAGGAACATATACATGATCTTTAGTAGTTACAAATTTTAAATCTTTTGAAATTCAATGAGTATTAACTACTTTTTGGTCAGTGAAACAAATTATTTGGTTATGTGAGCCTTTTATAATAACTGGGCGGAGAGTTATATAATTCAAATATTTAAGAAACCCAAGATGTCATTTTTGTGTTCATAAAATTCTAGTTCAGTAGTACATTCACTTTATAGCCATTTAGCTGTGTAGGCAACAATAAGGCAATTAGAAGAACATCACTTTGACTTCTTGACTGTTAGCAGGGTATACACTATGTCCTTATTAATAAATAATCTCTTTTAATTCAGATTAAAACCAAAATATTCTACATACAGCAATCTGACTTTTGCTAGTTAGCATGAAAATTATTTTCTCTATCTCTATATGTGATACTTGAGGAGGTCTAGAATCAGAGAGGTAGCCGTGTTAGTCTGGAATTGCAGAAGTGACAGAGTCCTGTGGCACCTTAAAGACTAACTAAAGTATTAGCGCATAAGCTTTCGTGGGCTAATACCCACTTCGTCGGATGCACTTTGTCATACCTGCCCCTGGATACTTCCACGGCATGCATCCAACGAAGTGGGTATTAGCCCACGAAAGCTTATGGTCTAAAATTTTAGTTAGTCTTTATGGTGCCACAGGATTCTTTTGTCACTTGAGGAGGTCTGGAATTCTAATGGTAATTATGCAGAGAAATGTCTCATTCAGCACATGGTCTATTTTACTGAATTTGAAAAGACACTGATCTCCAGAGTTCTTTTCTAAAAGCAATAAATGTTAGCTTTGAGGTGCTAAACTAGTTTTTTAGAACAGTGGTGTTTAAATAATGACTTTAACATTTTAACCTAACATAAAACTTCTGTGTCCTTATGAGTGAACTAATACTTTTGAGAATAAATATACTAGAAAATAATTGCAGTGAGTAATGTGTAACTGTAGACCTAACCTTGTTTATTATGTGAGTTTTTGCACAGTGGAGCATTCATGACTAAATAGACCTTACAGCATTTACAAGCTTCAGACTTGTTCTCTATGCACCTGAGGCTTCATTGGCATTTCCTTAATGTCATACAAAAGTTATCTTTCATAATCAAGTGGCCTTTTCATAACAGGCATAAGAATACATATAGTACAATAATGACAGGTTTCAGAGTAGCAGCCATGTTAGTCTGTATCTGCAAAAAGAACAGGAGTACTTGTGGCACCTTAGAGACTAACAAATTTATTTAAGCATAAGCTTTTGTAGGCTACAGCTCACTTCATCGGATCCATAGAGTGGAACATATAGTAGGAAGAGACTAAATTTGTTAGTCTCTACAGTGCCACAAGTACTCCTGTTCTTTTTTTATAGTACAATATTTTATTGAGAGAGAGCTTTTGGTAATACATAAATATATAGATATGGAGGATCTTCAGATGGGGACTACCATTGACATGACTGCTTATAATAATCATTGGATACTGAGAGCCTGTCACTCTCATCCACAGAGATTGAAATGACATCTCAATGAAACTAATGACTTCATTAACAGTATCTTATTCTCTTTCAACCACATTGAAGATATTGCATTTTTCCCCTTTATTTAAAAATGAAATTAATATGTGACACTATTTACTGATGGGTTTTAAAAAACCTCTTCACATTTATAAATTATTGAAAGAACACAAAAAAGTAGTTGACTAACATCTAAAGAGGCTCAATTTCCTTGTCTATATTACACTGATACATGAAAGAACATTATATGGTTAACTCATATGTAATTACCCTATACAACTTTAATGCATTCTGATGTTAGAATAGCCATCCAGCCATAAGAGCAGAGCTCACATTGATAGTGATATCACTCAGAACCTTGTAGTGTGTATCAATAGCCTTAAAGGTTTTTTTTTATTAACTGAAGGTCAACATAAAGTTAAAAGTTTATAAAAATCGTATATAATGCATACTACTTAATCTTTTGCATGTTCATTTTTGATAATCTTATATTACAATAAGAAAAAAGCTTTATAGGTGTATTATTTCAAGACATCTACTGGTAGCTCACTGCAGTGGAATTTTGACATTGGGGTAAACTGATTTTAGTACATTGGCGTATTGCCATACTGTTAGCTGAATTGCTCAAACATTTTTCTGATGTTTTATCAAACTTTTTAAATAGTTATAGTTTACAGCTATGATTACTTCACAGTTGTGAAATAGAGTGGTCCTCATATTGCCTCATAATGATGAAATATGACTGTTTTGCTATCTAGAAGTTGGACTTTTGTTCTTTCAAATAAAGAAATGCAGAAATTTACATCTGCATAATTCCACAGACAATAATATTGTTACAGCTCTTCCTCAGTAAATATATCCAAATACAGCTGTTGGAACATAGTAGGCATTTTTGCTGGAAGGATCTTTATAGGGGAGTAACGTATTTCTTTTTAACTATTTCTTTACAAGAGTAGGTAGTTTGTCAAGATAACTCTTGTAAAGATGTACTTGAATTTGAAATTATACTTGGTGTCTGTCATGTAGGTAGGTGTTCAGTTTGATTTTTTTCCATGTGCCCCACCCAAAATCCTTGCTATTACCTTTAGTGTTGTTTTGTTTCCCCATTTTGCAGCTTATTAACCCTATCTGTTTTAAAGGGCTGCTAGCAGCACATAGCTTACTGATTGTATTTAGTGTTCTTAAATGTCAGTTATTGAAGGATAGGTTCTTGCCATCTGAAAGGAAGTATACATGCACACATAAATATGCATTTTACATGAAGGTCTGTGTCACAGGGTCCGGGCCACCCTGTGTTCTCTCTGCTTTCCAAAAAAGGTCTTAACACCAATCCACAGTGTTTCACCAAGTGTCCTTTATTTACTGTCTTTGTGCGTGGCTTTCAAGTGACAGACAGTGCTCCCCTAATCAGTTATCCCACTGTCCTTGTTCCTGGGCTTCCAGGCTCCCGAGGCACCCTGCTCGCAGCCAGGAGACAGAACTTCAGTCTCCTGTTCCCTGCCTGGCCTTCCCCGTTCTGACCATGAGTCAGCGTTTTTCTAGGCCGGTCAGCTTCCTGCCTCAGCTGTGCTCCATCAGCCCAAACTAACTCTGTGAGCCCATGGTTGTCAGGGCTTCCAGCTGGGTTCTCCTGCCGGCTACTCCTGGCCCCTGCCCCTGGGCCTCCTGCCAGGCAGCAGGGTTTTACTTGCAGAGGCAGGGCATTCTAGGGGTTTTTACCCCTGCCCTGCCACAGTCTGGTAGACATTTTTCTGTGTCCCCGGAGTTAAAATAAGACTGTTTTTTGTGTTGATTCCATTTTCTTAAACATTCTGTTTTTCAGTGTATGATTATGAAACTCAGCTTTATAGACTTTATTGGAAGATGGACCACAGCAGAGGCTAATATGAAATAAAAATTAAGGATGTTTTTTGAGCTCTGCAAGATCGGGTGGTTCAGGGGACTGGTAACTAAACAGTTAGTCTTTTACCTTTGTGTCACCAGTTTAGACCAAACCTAAGTGTTTGGTTACTAGAAGTTATCGTGTAGTAGGTCGTTGGTGACCTGAGTTGAGTGGCCTCATTTCATTTCCCAGTGGACTAATGTTCACGTCACTGGTGCACAAAACCCACCACACTCGGTGATCACGATCACCCCTTTTTAGCATTCTTGGCAGAGTAGGTGGGACTGAACAGGCATGTAGACTGAACAACTACCCTTTCAACCACAGGGGATGACTCAGGTCAGAGTTACAGTATATTGAGATGGAGAAGCAGTTGCTGTTTTCTGTGTTGTACTAGATATCTGCTGTCATGAGGCCTAGACTACACTGGAAAAGATTTGTTGGCATAGCTATACTTGCAAACTCACCTGGTAGAAACACACCTTATACTGGCAAGAGTGTTTCTACTGGTATAGCTTATATGAATTCCCCAAACAAAATAAGCTATACCAGCAAAATAATTTTTTTAGCAGTATAACTGTATCTATACTAGCCCTTTGGACAGTATGGAAATGTCATTAAAAATATCACATCCTTAAGTGACATTACTATACCTGCAAAAGCTTTTAGTGTGGACCTGGCCTCAGTTTCTACACTGTCAATCCTGCACCTTTCACCAGCACTAGAGTCACACAGAAGAAACAGCCTTCAAGTTTGCTAGCATTATTAAGAATGCTTTGTTGGCAATAAGAAATCTAGATCAACACATTAATTTCAGGCATAAGTTTCTGCCTCTAGTTGTTCTTGAGATGGCAGCCCCTGAAGTTAGATGTCAGGGAAGGCATGATGGTAATTAGAAGACTATAAAAGTAAGGTCTAATGTTGTGGCACAAGGGGAGCATGGCATGCATATGCTGCTTGCCAGTGATTTTTGGTTTCATGGGTGCAGCAGAATGGCTCCAGTCTTTGGTTTGTTATGTCTTGCTTTGTACTTACCAGGCCACACAACATCCAGCACTGCTGATAGTAGTAATGTTATCAGCCAGTGTCAGATGGCATGGTGACACCCCTGCTATTGATAGCGTGGTCCTTATGGAATGGCAGTTGGGGAGCCATGCCGCAATCACTCCAGGCAGTTGATGTGAGTGACTGTTCTGCAATGCATTGGAAGTGTAGGGGGAAAATTCCTAAATTGTTTTCTGAGCTAACTCAAAAGTATGACCAGCCACTGTTGCATCTACAGCAAACAATATGTAGAGAAGGGTCTCGGTTTGAAGACTACCTTCCTCGCTTGACCATGCAGACATGTGCATGGCAGCAATGGATGAGAGTTGTGATTTCACAAGCTAGCCCTCAGTGATTGTTTTTGAAAAACTGGAGTGTAGGCATATTTACTTTTATCACGGGGCTGATTTTGACTGTTGAAATATCTGTTTAAGTGGAAACAATGTTTATATCTAAAATACAGTGTTCTAGATAAGTTTGTATCTATGCATCCGACCAGAAGATAATGTCACTTAACTGTTTGTGTCATAAGCGTTACTGAGTAGGATGACGTCGTTTACCTTGAGCAAGTTCTTCGATAACAGTCAAGAGTACTGAAAGTACATTGATAGAGGCAGAATGTATTGACCCTGGGTTCATTTCAGGATATTATCTGTTAATGTATTACTCCTAAGTTCATGATGGGCCAAATTTATCCTTGGGGTATCTCCAAGTCAGAATTGTAGAAAGCGAAAGAGTAGTTCACTATAGCCCATGTATTTAAATATTTTGTCTTTTAAAACTTTCTCAAAGTAGAATGTTAACAAAGGGGGAGCTATAGATGTTCAGAGTTCAGTGATAGCATGCATTGTTAGGCAGGATAACAGAAAAGTAGAAAAATTTGTGGGGGATACCAAGCTGGGAGGCTTTGCAAGTGCTTTGGAGGACAGGATTAGAATTCAAAATGATCTTAACAAACTGGATAAATGGTCTGAAATTCCATAAGGACAAATGGAAAGTGCTACACTGAGGAAGGAATAATCAATTGCACAAATAAAAAATGGGAAATGACTGCCTAAGAAGGAATACTGCAGAGACAGATCCAGGGGTTATAATGGATCAGAAACTGAATATGTCAATGTAATATTGTTGCAAAAAAAGCAAACATGATTCTGGGTTGATTTAACAGGAGTGTTGTAAGCAAGACACAAGTAGTAATTCTTCCACTCAGGAATGATAAGGCCTCCGCTGGAGTATTGTGTCATGTTCTGGGAATATCACTTCAGGAAAGATGTGGACAAATTGTACAAAAATGATTAAAGGTATAGAAAAGATGACCTAGGAGGAAAGATTTTAAAAATTGGATTTGTTTAGTCTGGAGAAGAGAAGACTGAGTGGGGACATAAGTCTACAAGTACATAAAAAGTTTGTTATAAAGATGAGGGTGATGAATTGTTCTCCTTAACTACTGAGAACAGGACTAGAAGTAATGGGCTTAAATTTCAGCAAGGGAGATTTATGTTCCTAACTGTCAGGGTGGTTAAGCACTGGAACAAATTACCTAGGGAGGTTGTAGATTCTCCATAACTGGTGGTTTTTAAGAACATGTTAGACAAACACCTCTGAGGGATAGTCTAGGTAATGCTTATTCTGGCCTTATGCAGGGGACTAGATGACCTATCAAAATCCCCTCCAGTCCTATATTTCTATGATTCCATAATATTATAAACACCACCTATTATTAAGGTTGTCTGACATAAGACTGTGTTTTCACTTGCTTCTACTTTGCCAGACTTTAAGCATTTGGGAGGAAATGTGTCATGTGGATGGGAACCTCAGGCTGAGTTATTTTGGAAGATTTCAGCCAGAATGGTTAAGCTGTTTCTAAGAATGAGGCTAAGGAAAATACATTGTTTTGCCATGTTAAGAAAAAAATTCCAGTGACTTTTTCTTTGACTAGATATATATTAACTGAGCACCATCCATCCTGTGCACTGAGTGAGGCAGAGATTCTGTGTGTGAGGGAGGGAGGCGGTGGTGGGGGGAATACTATATGATCTGAGAACTTTCCCATGAGCAAAGGAGGACAGAAGGCAGAAGATTCTGGAAGCGAATACTACTGAAACCTGGTGGGATGATTCACACCACTGGAATTTTAAAATCAGGAGCTATAACCTACTTAGGAAGAATTGAGTGGGCAAAAAGGAAGGGAGAGTGGTACTCTGTGCCAAATTGGCATAACCATAATCTGATTTGGAGTCATTGATAACTCAGAAGAAAGTGCTTTTAGTCACTTATGGATCAATGTCCTAACAGATAAAGCACAAGATGGAACATTAGTTGGTGTCTGCTACAGTGCACCAAATCACACTAAGGATGACTACCTCCTTACTCATCTATCTATACTGTATAGGAAGAAAACCTGTGAGATCATGGGGAACTTCAATTTGAGTGACATAAGCTGGAAGTCTCATGCTGCCAGTATTAAAACATCCTTGAAATTTTTAAACATTATAGATGACAAACCTATGAATATACTCTAAACATAGGACAATTATCTCCCCAATCCCCCTTCTGTCCTCCCCCAAACAACAAAGAACAAGCAAACAAAAAAGAGAGCCCTCTGCAAGAGTAAAAATATAATGCAGGCAGAAGTCCAGCAGCAGAGTTGGAGCTATGCAGTTAATTGCACTGAATGCAGCATGTATGATAACCTTCCATGGGGGAAAGTAGCATATGTGTGCATCCATTGCAAACAACTCATGGCCCTCAGAGATTGAGTATAGGCTCTTGATACCAGAGTGGCTGAACTGGAGGAGCTGAGAGAGACAAAGAGGTACTGTGGCAGGGATGGTACCTCGTCAGTCCCTTTTGGGTCTGGTGATGAGAGATAACCCTGCCTACTCAACACCTCCCTTGATCCCACTACTCTTTTGGTAGTCAGTTCTGGGAGGCCTGATGGCCAGCATACTGATAAACCTACTTCCCTTTGCGGGAGAGCATGGCCTAGCGGCCGAAGTCCCTGGACCAGGTTCCAATAACAATGTGGTACAAAGGCCAGAGTCACTCTTACTCTCCTCCCCTAATGTAAGAGTGCGGCCTAACCACCGGAGTCTCTGTCTGCTATGCCTCTGTGGCTGCATGGCCCAATGGCCTGAGTCTTTCTCGCTCTCCTCCCCTAATGGGAGAGTGCGGCCTAACAGCCGGAGTCTCTATGTACTGTGCCTCTGTGGCAGTGTGGTCCCATGGCCAGAGTCCCTCTAAAGCCTGGGATATGAGTTGGGTCATGGGGCACGTCAGGGGAAGTCTGGGGTATGTATGTAGTGGACCCCCAGTGGAGGAGCCCGGGCCCTCCCACCTTCACCAGGCTCCAACCCAGAGCCCTGTCCGAGCAGAGTACTCCGTCCCAGGGTCAGCGGGGATCCTGACCACAACACACCAACCTCACAGTGGTGGAGGTACCACTCCCTTACCTTCCCTGGGTCACTTCCCACCAGTTCTCCCCTTCCAGTAGTCCCAGTAGCTCCAGGATCTCTGGGATCCTCAGCAGCAGCCGCTGCTGCTTGCCAGGTTCTCACTCGCTGCAGGCCACTGATCCACGATCCGGGCTCCTCAGCTCTCCCTGGTAAGGGTTGTAACTGGTATCCTACATTCTTATGACAATTTCCTATCTGAAAAAGTATTGCACCCACATGGGGGAATTTTATATTAGACCTTATTCTAATTGAAAAAAAGAAACTGATCACAGCACTAAAAGTTAATGGTAACTTAGGTACAAGTAATCGTGACTTGATCACATTTATAATGTGCTAGTAAAATAAAGTCCAGACCAGTAATTACATATACTTGGTGCTTTAATTGGCCCAATTTCACGAAGTTGAAAACACTTATAAGCCAAATCAGTTAGGGGGATGAATTTAATCATGAAAAATGTGAATAATAATTGGGAATTATCTAAAAATACCTTACTAGATGCCCCAAAAAGCCACAAGCCTAAAATTGAGGATAAAGGCCAGTTAAAAAGAATCTACCTGGTTTAGAGGGCAAATGAAGTGAAGACAGATGTAAAAATAAAAAAGTAATGTGGAATAAAAACGGAAGTTCATAACAGTGACTATAAATCATAAGATAGGAATTGTAGAAAAGTGATAAGGGAAGCCAAACGACACAAGGAGACATTCATGGCTAGAAGAATTAAGAACAATCAGAAGGAGTTTTTAGGAACAGAAGGAATTCTGAAAATGATATTGGTTCAATACTACATGGAAATTGTAGAATTATCAATAATAATGCAGAAAAGAGGAAATATTCAACAAATATTTCTGTTCTGTATTTGGGCAAAAACCAGATGATGCAATCTCATTATATAATGATAACACTCTTTCCATTCCACTAATATCTCTGGGGGATGTTAAACAGATGTTGCTAAAGTTAGATATTGGCTGGAAGTTGAAAATAGATAAATTCAGACTAGAAATAAGGTGTACATTTTAACATTGAGAGTAATTAACCATTGGAACTATTTACCAAAAGGTGTGGTGGATTCTCTATCACTGACAATTTTTAAATCCAGATTGGATATTTTACTAAAATAATGCTCTAGGAATTATTTTAGGGAAGTTCTGTAACCTGTTCTATACAGGAGATCATACTAGATGATCACAATAGTCCTTTCTGGCCTTAGTATCTCTGAATCATGTAATTAAAAACTGTTTTTGTATTGAAATACATAGAAGGGGGACATTCTGGGATTTCTTAACCTTTGAGTGGTTTACTTGGCAACAGTAGTGATCTTTTAACAGTTTTTGTGCTTATAAAAACAATCTGACTTCATGAGTAGGTATTTTCCCTCCCTTAAAATCATTTTATTCCAATTCTAAGAGTGGTAACATGGGCTGACCTGCTTCTATTCCTTGTTTTCTTTTAAAATCAGGAAGTTTCTTTTCTCTAGCACCTCCATATTTTCTGCTTTCTTCTGAACTAGGCAACTATGTCAGAAATAACATTTTAGAATTCTGCCAGCAAGCACCTTGCTGTGACTTATAGGTGGGATATTAGTAGAGGTGGTTAAGAGAAGTGAAGTTGTGAAATTTTCTGACGAAAAGACGGAGACATTTTTGCAAAAGTGTTCACTAGATGGAAATCCTACGTTTTTAACAGCCCTAGGGATTAAGTGTGTTATTTTGTAACCAATAGAACCCCTGAAAGGGGGTTCTAAAGAGGATGGATCTAGACTGTTCTCCGTGGTACCAGATGACAGACCAAGGAGTAATGGTCTCAAGTTGTAGTGGGGAAGGGTTAGGCTGGATATTAGGAAAACCTTTTTCACTAGGAGGGTGGTGAAGAATTGGAATGGGTTACCTAGGGAGGTGGTAGAATCTCCTTCCTGAGAGGTTTTTAAGCTCAGGCTTGACAAAGCCCTGGCTGGGATGATTTAGTTGGGGATTTGTCCTGTTTTGAGCAGGGGGTTGGACTAGATGACCTCCTGAGGTCCCTTCCAACCCTGATTTCTATGATTCTATGAATAGGCTTCTCAGTGAAGGGTGCCCAGTAATACCCTAAGAAAGGTCAAAGGGTGCTAGAAATCCCATTGATTAATGATGTCAAGTATCAGGGATAGCCGTGTTAGTCTGTATCCACAAAAACAATAAGGAATCCAATGGCAATTTAAACACTAAGATATATTTGGGCATAAGCTTTCATGAGTAAAAAAAACACTTCTTCAACCTGACAATGAGGTGTTTGGGGTTTAGAGGTTCCAGGCTTTTGAGGAGACTCAGGGTTGGGGCAGGGGACTGGGGCACTAGGTTGTGGTGCGCACTTACCTCTGGCAGTTCCTGGTCAGCGGCTCAGCTGAGGTGCAGAGACAGGCTTCCTGCCTGTCCCAGCACTGTGGACTGCACTGCATTCCAGAAGCGGCCAGCAGTGAGTCCCACTCCTAGGTGGAGGTACACAAGCGGCTTTGCGCGTCTCTCGCCCGCAGGCGCCACCTGCCTGGTTCCCACTGGCAGGTTTCCAGCCAATGGAAAAACAGAGCTGGTGCTCGGGACGGGGGGTAGCGCATGGAGCTCCATGGTTCCCCTGCCTAGAAGCTGGACCTGCTGCTGGCTGCTACCGGGGCGCAGCGCGATATTGGAACAGGTAGACACTAGCCTGCCTTAGCTGGGCAGCACTGCCAATGGGACTTTTCACGTCCCAGTTCGCTGTGCTGACCAGAGCAAGGCTATCTAGTGCCTTACATGCCGTAACCCAGTAGTGGGTCGTGACCCACAGTTTGAAAAATGATCTAAAGCATGCAACCAACATTTACTTATTTTGGGCAGTTCCATAAGATGTTTAAGAAAGTACTCCTTCCCCCTGCAGTACCTCCAGTAAGCCTCAGAGATATTTGGGGACTGTTTTGTTAAAGCAGTTCTTTACTCATCTTCATTACTCTCTTCCTCATCTTCAGCCTCTAAACCAGTGTTTCTCAAACTGGGGATATAGCAAGACTATTGTAAGGGGATTGTGAGATCACAAAAAATATTGCTGGGGAGAAGGGGATCTGGAGGGGTGGGTACAACAGCTGCCATTCTCCAGCAGCAGTGCATAAGTAACGGTAGCAATACCATGAGTATGCTCCTATGAATATGTACAGTAATTTGCTGTAACTTTTTTATGGCAGCGGGGCAGAGGGGGAGAGTGAAGTTGTCAGAGACTGAAATATTTCCACAGGGGACCCAGCAAAAAAACGTTTGAATCTGTTCTAAACTATGAATTGGAACAGCAAATATACAATCTGGAATGTTTTTCTGATTCATCTTTGAAACAGTGAAGCATTGGAATTGACTGATAAAGGTTCTATATGTAAGAATGATGCAGTCAGAAAGAACGCTTTTAAAATTTCAAACATGGTTGCAGGGTTGTTCTTGTATTAATATCTTAAGCAGCCAAACTAAAAATAAAATGAAATCCAAAATAACATTCTTCATGGGAAAATATCCTGCAAGAATTGACCAAAATGAGCAAAAAGATGTAAAAAAAGTTAACATATATCTTTACATTTGTCTATAGAAACTGCATCATGATAATCCCTTTTGATCAAGTTTCTTTTTAACCATCTACCTTGAGGAAAATAACAAGTTTCATTTACTTATTTCAGCAGATCCAAATGCTGTATTGGATGTTTTTTTAACCATCTTCTATACCCAGAGTTTAAGCTAGTCAAGACTCAGAATCTAACTTGCTTCCTCAACCAGCATGTTTACTGCCCTGTAGATGGAAGGGGAACTCTCTCTTGGAGCTCCCAGAATGAGGCCGTTAAAGCTTCTACCTGAATTATGGGTAAGGCTCAGGAAGCCCATAGGTACATCCAGTTTTCCTACATGGACCCACTCCAATTAGACTTAACAGAATCACCTGTTCCCCATGTAAATCAGGATGAGTGTAGCTGGAGGGAAATACTGTACTTTCATTCATGGTCAGTACATCTGAAATATATCCAAAATTAGGGGTCTATTTTTGTTTATTCTTCTTGATCTGAAGCATCTTAGTGGTTTGCAATAAGAATGTTCCTTGCTTATCTATTAGCTGACCTCTGCACTTTTGCTTTATGTTTTGAGAAGGATTTGACTCCTTAGAATACAGATTTGCCTCTTGTCTGCACTTGAGTTTTGAGCAAAATTTCCGTTGACTTCATTGGGAATTCTGCCTGTGAAATAACGGTAGGATATGGCACAAAGATTGGGCTTCAGCTGTGCTTGGTGCACAATTCCGATTTTGAAACACAAAGGGCTAATTCTTCTCAGTTATGATAGCGTAGTCCAACTGAGGTTAATTCCATTGAATTAAATTATTCTCTTATTGTTCCTACTCCAGAGAGGGAAGTTCAATCCTAAAGCTAGATATAGGAGAATATCCCTATGTAGGGTCAGATTTGGTAACCTGACTCATGCTAAGTTAGTATCGTATTCCATAAAGAGCCCCCATTGAAATCCATGGTTCTTAATGTAAGCAAGAGTTGTACAGTCTGGCCCCCTTCTGAGTAGAATCCAAACTGTTCAGGGTACCAATGCTGTAATGGTTATTTACAATATATTATTATAGTGTAGTAAAATCAGAGAGATAAAAATACTACATGGAAACAAATATAATAATTTTAGCAATGCAACAGGCTTAACTTGTACTTTTAAAAAATGTTTTAATTGAGAAAAATAAATGTATTTTTCTTTTGTATGGAAATAGCAACTTTTACAAGTTAATACTTAGAAAGGATGAAATCCGTTCCAGGGCTTCAAGAGGCACCCAGTGCACCTTTGCTATACCTAATGACAAGATGGGCATATGTAGTGTAAAATGCAGATTAATTCTCAGACCAGATGCTGAAAATGACCAGGACAATTTCACGTCTCACAAAAGAAGTAAAATACTCCTGTATTTCCAACTGAATTATGATTGAGGAAACAAATGGTAGATTGACAGAAATCTGCTCTGTTGTGCAGTGTAGTTGATCCCAGAATATTGGTCCAATAAAAGGTATTACCTCACCCATCTTGTCTCTCTAGAAATCTGCTCTGTCACTCTGCCTATAGTTTGGTTAACCATTATATCACATTTTCTTCTGATCTCTCTAGTAGTTTTGATTTGATTGCTTACCTGAATGTTGTCATAAAAAAGTTAATCAACTAATCACAACCATGCTGCCAAACTGATATAGCCTTGGAATAACCTTGGAATAATAGCTTGTTTGAAAATAATGCATAGTTCTATGATTAAAATCTATGGACCAATCTATTGGCATGCTGAACCTCCCTCACTCAGCACTGAAATTAACCGGGAGTACAGGGCAATCAGCAGGATCGGGCCCTGCCTCTTTCCATTGAAGTACATAGACTTCATTTACCTGTTTCTGTTTTTTAGAGAAAAAAAGAGCCTTGCAGAATAGCTTAATACAACTGCTGCAAATAATAAAAAGAAAACTAATCATCATAACTGCCCTGATAATAGTTGATCTATTCAGATTGCTCATCTCTCAACTCTATTTCCAGAGATGATGATATGAAGGTCAAAAAAGAATCTGCATCTTGTCCATAAACCAAAAATACCAAAGAGCAAGTAATAAACCCCAAGCATTTTAAACAGGAATTACATTTAAAATAATAATAATAAAAAATCACCCCAGAACATTAAGATTGCAAAGTCAAGCAGTTGGAATTTAGGAAATGCTACATTTAAGACTGCATGAGCAATTTAATTCTGTCCTGTTGTGCATCCATTTTGATCACTGAATGAGACAGGAGTTCTGTGGAAAAAAACAGAACATGATTATGTAGTTACACTGTCATGATGCATGTGCTCCAGGGAGCTTAAATAAGTTTGCCCAGGCAACCAAAATTTCTGAGTGCTTGACTTGCCAACCTAAATAACATTCTTCTAACTTTTTTTTGTATCTAATTTCTTAAGGGTTTTTTCCATGCGCTGAGTCTAATGGGTTCTTTTCACCGATCCTGCCTCCTTGTTGCACTTCCTGAGGTGGGAAATGGGCCACTGGGACGATGTGTCAGATCCTGGATGGGTGGAAAGTGCTTGGTATGGAGGAAGAACCCAGTTCTGCTCTCCCCATTCAACTGCTGCTGCAGCAGCGGCTCTCTGGGTTTCCAGGATTCCCAAGGCAGTGTCTGCTGCTGCTCAGGTGGCAGTGTGAGCTTGGCTCATTAGAATGTTCCTGTTCAGTTATTCTGGCAGGCTGACACCATTTATCTGAGGAATGCATACGAGAGAAGGGAAATAGTTATATTTGACAGTTTTTAAGTCACCCCAAACTGGACAAATCTGAACATTTGTTTTTGGGGCAAGCAATAATTAAATCTTTAGCCCCATAGTTTTTTCCCTGCCAAATTTCAAAGACCTGCTGCAAACAATGAAAACATTAGAACTTCTTGAAAAACAGTTGCAGGAATCTTTTTATAATGGAAAGTGTTAGGCAACCTAAATACAGAAATAGCTATTGGCTCCCCCTGTAATGACATTCATTCCCCCTTTCTGCTTTTCTAACTCTTTTTCTGTTTCTCTCCCCATCCCCACTCCAGCCATCCTTTCCTAGTGCAGAATCTAACTGCCAGACAGAGTGGATGAGTGGCTGTCATCCAGAACCAGTGACAAGGCTACTTTTATGTATTGACTAACAAGGTGGTGCGTCTGCTTCCAGGAAAATCTGAATTCAGCCTTTGAAAAAGGTTCAGACCTTCTATTTAGCACTATGTCGAGTTTGGATCTCAACTGCACAGTTAGGTTTTTAAACTAGGAGCAAGCTTGCTTTGCTGTAAAATCACTAAGGTTAGTGGAGTCACCTTGAAGCTGAATTTAACCCTTTGTTTTTTGTGTTGACAATATTGTCAAGGCAATTTCTTTTTAAATAAGTTAAATGACAGTAGTGAGTAGTTTAAAACAGCATATTCAGCTGTGCCTGCTCCTGCTGCTTTCTGAATTTCCTAATGCTTGACTTCTGTTTTATGTTTCTGGTCTCATTGTTCTTCATGGGGTTCATTGGTAATTCTCCTCCAAAAAACTTTTTTTGTAAATAAATAAAAGAAGGTAGTTGACCATGTTAGTATGGAGTGCATATTGCTCACTCCTTTAAATAGACTAATGCCAGGACAGACAGGTCAGAGTGTTCTGGTATAACTATACTGAGTTCTACAGCAGGTATGTGTGAAGATACTATAGAGCCCACCCTACCAGAACAGGAACATCAGGTTTTGTGGTAAGGACAAGTGAACAATCCTCACAATATAGCTAGCTACCATGTCACAGCAATCAAAATCCTTTAGTGTATTTCTTCATCGTTCAAGACTTCAGATTTCCTTCAGATTTGGGTGGGTAACCTTATAGTAAGGAATATAGGTGTTAGGCATAGAAAATAATGTGAAACCCCCAAAACTAGAATCTGTAATTCAAATCTTTGGATCGATATAAAGGTTCAAATTTGAAATTCCAGTTTAACTATGTATGTAAATTCAGCTTCCCCTTTCCTCCACTTGACATGTAAGATAACTCTGAAGTTAAAGCTTAGAAAGGGGAATAACAAACAGTAAGTTTACCACATCTTGTAATTAAACAAGGTGTAACTTGTTTAGCAGCAAGGCATGTATCTTAATCTCACAATGTATTATAAATTAAATGATCTTTAAGTGACATTTGATGCACTGCCAATTTCTATGCTGTCTGTTCTAAACAAAAGCATTGCGTGCATAGCTATGATAAGAGATATCAGTGGTTTGTTTACAGTGGGACTGTGTAAGTCAAAGGTTATAACTTTATATTCAGGGAAAGGGCTATTCACATAAATCAACCTCATTGTCTTAAAATCCTTAAGGTACTAGAATCACCTTTTTCTCTGTCTGATCCCTGACCCAAGACTACCCCTACTGGAGCTGAAATACAGACCTTCCAAGTGCAGAGGACACTTCTTTTTTTTAAAGTTCTCACTTGAGATTTTTTAAAAACCAAAAATTGATGAATAGTGCAGGTTAAATTAAAATTTGTACCTCTATCTTATTTATTTTTCCTATTAAATTGTGAATGACTGAGGTGCAGTTTGCCACTTTCTTAAGGAAATGTTTTTCTTTTAGAGAAACTATAACAGCTCATTGACAACGTTAGTTGTATCACTTTTACATTTTAAATTTGTTGCTTTTCATTGGTAGGTCCGTTACTCCTGTACTATCAGAAATGTTAAGTAGAAGTGCTTGACCAACCTTCTCTATTCTGTTCTATTTTCTATAGGTTCTTATACCAAGCTCATCACCATACAATCTGAGCACTTTTCACTAGTGTATTAAGCAACCTGACTAACATGTCCCTTCTTATTATGTGGTCACCAGCTTTAACATTGTCACTTGTCCCGGGGACTTATTGAAACTGATCCAAAATATAACAAGTCCCAGACCTTAAACCACAGCAGGTTTCAATTCCTGAGGTAAAACCTATTATTTATATGACAGACATGGGGTAACTGTCAAAGTAGGGTTATTTGCAGAGCCAATTTAAAAATATTGCTTTTAATGAATAAGAAAAAAAGTGACCCCATCAGAATTTACAATGGAATTTCTCAAACATCCAAGGGTTCTGTGTTTGGCAAAATACTCACTGGACAAATCTTTCCTTAATCTTCTTTCACAAGCCACCTGTCATATTTTTGGGAAAAGAACAAAGTGTATTTATTAAATGACATCTGTCCATTTAATCTAGCCTTCTAAAATTATCCTGAAAATGAGAGTCCAAGCACAAAAGTTACTCCCTATATTACCACATTAATGAAAAAAGTAATGTTATTACTGTTTCATAAGTAAAAGTTATGTGACATGGGAGAGTGAGATTTAGCAAGGCTAATTTTAATCTCCTTTACTGGAACGATTTCCAGAAAATACCACAATATGCTTTTGATTTGCAAAGTGACTGGAACATGAGGAGGTACTTTTTTCTTTCTTTTGATAGAAATTAATTGTGGATGCATGAACAAGATATAAGAATTCTTGTTGCAGTCAAAATTTGTTCGATACTACAGGATCAGAAATTCTTGAAGACTAAAATATTGGAGAACACTGGTATGAAAAACCCGTGTGTTAGTACAGTAACTTTGGCATTTCAAACTGTCTGTCTCTAAGCTGAAAGACTTCTTATTTCAGCCAACCAGCATGTCTTTGCTGGTGTCCTTAAAAGCCTTAGTGTTATGTTCTTGGTAGAGGAAAGAGATTGGTGTAAAAGTGCCAAAATTAACAAGCATAAAAAGTTAAATTGTGCCAGAGAACAAATGTGGTTCCACTCAGTTCAGAGCACTGAATAAAAAAATGGGGTCCCCGTTTAGCAGTTTCCCTTGCTGTTGATGAGTAATGCTAACTGAGTCCCTAGAATCAATTAGTCCTTATGCAGGGTGTGCTGTGGCATATCACTGTGTGACTCAGCTAACTGTAAGGCAGCCTTCTGGCCCAGAAGGGATTGACCAAGTTATCCCCTCCTCATTTAGGAGTGGAGGGAATGGGAGGTGCACATATACTAGCTGACTTCAGTGGGAGCAGGATTGAGGCGAAAATCTATTTTATAAAGATCTTTCACGTGTTAAAATGTTTAAAACATTCCAATGTTAAAAAATTAGTTGTAGAATAAAATGTGAAATTCTGCATTATTTTGAAAAGAATATTTCTAATAGAAACCTTGGAGAAAAAGATACAACAAATATGTTACTGTATTTGCAAAGTTAGGCCTCAGTTCTGCAAAGCTTTAAGTACATGCTTAACTTTAAGCATGAGAACAGTCTCACTGGCTTTAGTGGGGCAATTCTCATACTTAAAAGTATGTACTTTAAATCTTTACAGGATTTGGGGCTAAATCACCACAGTTGGAACTGAATCCATTACTTTTGCTGAACTCAGGCAGGGCCTTATCTAATTAAATGGGCTTTTTTTTTTTTTTACTACTTGTCAATTAATACTGATTTGCTCAAACGGTTTTAAAAGCTTTTTTTTTTTTGAAAGTTTAAGCTGAAATGTGGAAAGGAGGCACGTGTAAAGTGTTTAATTGGAAAAAAAAGTTATCTTCTTATTAAATATCCTTAAATGCTTAGATGCTTTTATGTCTGAACATTTATGAATAAAAATGCATCTTTCTCCAGTGGGGAAATCCACTGTGGGTCTGATTCTGTAGGTTTTCTGTATTCCTGTTAAAGACAATGCCAATTTCAAATGTCCACAAATTAAAGGAAACAAATCATCATGGGCTTAATCCAGCTCCCATTGAAGTCAGTGGAAATATTGTCTTTTTATCTCCAATGGGAGTTGCATCAGGCTCTATCTGCAGTATCCCATCCATTGTGCTTTATCAGTTTGTTCTTGAATAACATTGCAAAATTAGGCCCAGATCCTGCAAAGACTAATACATATGCATATCTTTATGTATTCTCAATAGTTCTCACACATACTTGACTGTGTGCACTGTGCGAAGATCCATTGAAGTCAGTGGGGTTACAAACTGTGGACAAAGCATGAATATAGATCTTTGCAGGATAAGGACCTTAAAATGTAGCTTTGCTTGTCCAATAAAAAGGCCACACAGTCAATGTTTGCACTGGAAAATTTGCCTTTGTTTGCTCACAGTTATGTGCATTACCAGTTACCAATCATGTGTTAAATGTATTCCTACAAGGTTGATTCTTTTCTTCCCTGAGATAGATGCTCAACTAATGTAGTGTTAATATTATGCTGCAAAGAATATTTCTCTGCTGGCCTAGTTCAGGGACAGCTGTGTAACATATTTTCATGAGGGAGAGCCTATTTGAAATAGATTTTCTTAGACTGCCACTATTGTCTGGCTCCTTTCCAGGCCCTGCACATGAGCCAGATATAATACGCTGTGATATGCAGAGGGGTGGGGACAGGAATGAGGGAAATTATATAACTGTTAATACATTTAAAAAAAAAAAAAAGCTGCCTCTCACACTAATGAAAAAAATGTTTTTTAATTACAAATGTTTTCCTCCCAAAATGAAAAGTATTTTTTCCATAGAAACAGTTGACCTTTTTAGGTAACTAAACCTATATCGGATCTACGATTTTGCAATGGGGATGGTGGACAGAGAGAGATGGGCTCACTGTGGAATACTACCCGCTGGATCAGCGAGCAGTGATCAGTCCAGTGGGGGTTGATTTATTGTGTCTAGTTTAGATGCGATAAATCAACTCCCAACTGCTCTCCCATCAACTCCTGTATGCCACCGGAGCAAGAGGCGCAGGCAGAGTTGACAGGGGAGCATCAGCAGTTGACTCACTGCAGTGAAGACACCACAGTAGATCTAAATACGTCAACTTTAGCTACGTTATTCACGTAGCTGAAGGTGCGTAACGTAGATTGATTCCCCCTTCCCCAAGGTAGAACAGGCCTATGAGCCCAGTTATTTCTGACACACTGACTCACATTAAGTAGTATCGTTCTTTGAGATGATACTTTTCATGAAGTAAGGATGGCAGAAGTGGGCCCTATGTACATTAGTTTATTAAAGATGAATTGTGCATCTAATTCTTCAGACCAGTGATAAGTTTCCAGGTCCAGGCTGCCTTGCAAAGCAGCCAGTGCATTTTCTTAGTTGATCATGCATTGGGTCAGCCCTCAATAAATATCAAAGGACTTTTTCAAAGGTCCTCAGAAACTGTAGGTGTATTAATCATATGTCAGTGAAGAGTAGAAAAATATTCCATTTGTCCTACTTGTATGTCAAGTAGAAATTATCCTTAGCAGTATATAGATATTTAAAAAAAAAACCAAAAACCCACCAACCCATGAATGTTACCTCTTTTAACCATTTTGTTAAGAAGATATGGCAATTTGTTTTGGGGACATGAGTTAAGAAAAAAGACTCAAAATAATCAATCTGAAACCAGCCAATTCTCAACTGGCAAACTAATAAGTTACGTTTTAAAATCTAAGCCCACAGACATTTGAAACTTTGACATCATACAGTTTCTGCCAGTGGCTTCATGTAAATGTTAAATAGAATGGGAGGTGAAAACAGAGCTTTATGGGTCACCCCAAGTAAGCAGTTTGCTGCCAGAGGAGATTTGTCCATTGGCACTCTGCAGCCTAACAAACGCACCATGAAACCAACAAGACACCTGACATACATTAATGATATTTTCATCCTCTGGGCAAACAATTTATACTCTCATAAATTTCAACTACAACTTCAACAACCACCAACCGTTCATTAAACTCTGTCTGGAACACTCTCACACCCAGCATCAACTTCCTGAACACCATATCAGGGTCAGCAGTGGAACTCTGCATAGAACTATATTCAAGAAATCCACAGATCATCACACGTACTTTCATAGTAACCACCTCAAAGATATCAAGAAATCTGTTATCTATAACTAGGCACTCAGGTATCACAGAATATGCTATGAGGAGAAAGTCCAGGATATACGCCATAACACACTCAAAACTGCCTTTGCCAAACAAGGACACTCCACCAGAGAAGTAGATTACATCATGGAACGGGCTACCCCGTGAGGGACCCTGCTTCAAAACAGAAATAAAATCTTTTCTGACCACACACCTGTAGTTGTCACTTACCATCCCACGCTGGAACCTATACAGGGTATCATCAAACAGCTACAGGTCCCAAGATGGGTTCCTTGCACTCAGGCTTCCTGGGATTTGAAGTGAGAGGCTCAGGTCTTCACCCCTGACTCCACTATGTAGACTGTGAAATAAATGTTTAACAACACTGACATAAAATTGTCCTCCTGAGGTAGTTAGAGTCCAGAATTAGAGACGATGGTTGGAAATTCATGCCTCTCTTACAGTTATTGTTTTGGGCTCTCTATCTCAGACTCAGCCTGCATTGCATAGGTTACCTCTAGCTCTTGGCCATTTTAAGAGCTAGAAATGAAAGTGTTTTTAAAAAAGCTTAGATTCTCATTAAACAATCTCTCCCCGCTCCACCTTCCCTAAGCTGCACCACTGACTGCAACATAAGTGTCAAGAAACATTTTTTTTGTCACGGGGTCCACATTTTGTGGCTAAAAATTTGGGTTTAGAATCTTTTCAAAGATTTGTTCTCAAGATGTCAATGTTTGACTTCTGGCGATGTCATTCTTGGTTTCACTCTGGTTGTTAATGTTTCAGATGTGACTTCCCAAGCCAGTTTTAAGATCATAAATCATTCTGAATTAAATCAGTATTTCCTGGTGAACAGTTTGTCTTGTCATGTCCTCTCAATCTACTCAACTAGGAAAAGTTTTGTATTGCTTTACTGTACTTGTGTTGTATTTATCTTCTGTATGTTTGACAGCAAGAATTTTAACCTGTGTCTGTTGAAACGCCAGAGGGAGGGATTACCATGAGGGACATCTGGGGAGAGGAGGGGGAACGGAGGTTTTGAATTCTCTCAGCACAAAATACAGTTTCTAAAGTTTTTTTTTTCTCTTTAAGAATGAGTCAGGTAAACATGAACAAAAAATATGCAAGACAAAGTAAAACAGGATTTTGGTTTCGGGCTGGAATTTCCTGCAGGCTGTAGAACTGTAAATGAGCTGCAGGATTTTCCAAGTACATTTCATGGTGCTTTGTGCACGCAGTTCTTAGAGAATCTTGTGAAGTGAAAAAATGCTGTTTAATGGGTAAGCAGTAGAAATTAATAGCTCACCAACAAGCAATTGTCCCTCTTTTTAGTTGTTACTTCTGTAAGATGTCCAGGTACCTACTTTAGTTCTTGAGCCTTTCTGAAGTATAGTCACCAACAAGGTTTGTCTCAAGCAGGATAGTTCCAGCAGATTAACATGTGGAAAAACTGTTTTATACTATTGCGTGTAACAGACATGCTGCTACTAAAGAGAGTGGTGCAAAATTCTGAACATATTCTATTTTGCAAAGATATTCAAGGTATTTTTCCCTCACTTAACTTTCCCATGCAAACAATCTGTCGTGTGTACTTCAGTCTGCAAACAATCCCTCACAATATCTGTACTCTTGTTTTGGTGTGGGAGTGTTTGAAGTGTAGGTGTGTGTAATGAGTTAGCAGACTAGGGCTATGTCTGTGTGTGATTCCCTGCTCACGCACATGCTTGCGGTAGCTTTCATCTGAGAGTACTAAAAATAGCGTAGTAGCAGCAGCATGAGCAGTGGTACCACGGAGGTTTTTGGAGGGTTGTACTTGGGGTGGCTAACCTGAGCCACTGCCTGGGCTGACATGGCTACACTACTATTTTTAGCGTGCTAGCACAAGTCTGTCTATGCGAGTCGGGAATTGCACCTAGCTCCAAGTGTATATGCAGCCTATAAGACACTGTATAGGAGTGCAGGGTTTTTCTGCTGAATCACCCTAGACTGTTGCTAAGTACAGTTAGCTGCAGCGAGGATGTGCAGGTTGTAGGAATATTTCTTTTTGAGTGAGAGGAAACTAGGGTTTTAGAATGGAGGAGGTTCTGAAAGGAAACTATACTAGCAGCCTGGCTTGAGAAGGAAGCATTAGCAGAGGTTTGTGTTCTGGATTTTTTTTAGAGAGTTACCAGTAAAGCCAAACCCTGGAAAGGGGGTTACTTTGGACACTGACTGAGGGTCTCTGTGCTCCATAGGGATAGTCATTAGCTATCTGATTCTGTATTTTTAAATTACGCTAAATCGTAGTACATATAAATACTGCTTTATATCTTTGGTAAAAGTTAATAATTCTGACAGACTTCTCTCTTGGATACCTTGATGCTAAGTCCATTTAGCACTTGCTCAAATGCTGCAGCCTGAAGCTAAGGGATGACCAGAGTTGCATTGCTATGATGCATTCTCAGTACTGCCAAATGTTTTTATATATATATATATATTCACAAGTAAAGCCCACAAAAATCATGAAATTGGATTAAAAAACAGGATTTTAAAAAATACATTATGAGTTCTTGTATTTGCCTTCTGGATGTTGAGCCTTAATTACACTCAGATCACATTTTCAAGCTTTTCTCCTCAACCGTGAGGGCTAAGAATGTGGTTTAGAAAAAAGAAAGCCTAAGATGCTATGCTGAACTGATACCTGTGTTCCAGGAGATGATGCTATTTGAGGGCCTTATTTTGGAGCAACTAATGTATGTCAATGTAAGGGGAACCAGTGCATTTAATTGGCCAGAGGTTGGTTCTTGTCAGACAGTAGAGCTTGCTCATTTGTCTCTACCATGGAGACCAAGTAGCAGCAAAGAATTGCTTTAAAAAATGGCAAATGGGTAGTAGCAACAAAAAAATGGGAGCATGGGTAGTAGCAACAAAGACAATCGAACCAGTGAAAAAGAAAAAGATCCTAACCAGTGAAATGATTGCTGAGTCCGTCCCTGGGAAACACTCTGCCAGCAACAGCAGCAGTTAAAATGGGAAGTGGGATTTGAGGCAGTAGGGGCTGTGGATTCCCAGAATGGATAGAATGTATCACCTGCTGTGGTTGAAACAGGAGCCCTCAAAATTTTTTCGTTTTGGGATTTCCCATCAGGATGTGAGATGGTGATATGGACACAAGAATGGGAATTTATTACTTCTTGTAAATCTAGAGAATTTGTTTTATAGTTGGGCCTGATTTTCAACTCTGCTTATCTTGGGTCACCCTATGTGAGGCTGCAAATAAATTTGGGACATTTTTAGATTCACAATTGCATATATACACCATTATTGTCACTTGGATATTTAAGTACATGAAAATCAGGTACCTGGAGATCTAGGTTCTCGTAAGTAACTGGGAGTGCAAACTTGCAGCCACAGTTTTTAGACACAGAAATGGAGTCCAGCTTTTGAAAATTTAGATCAATACTTTTTAAATTAGCATGAAACTTGGAATATAATAAATAAGTGTTTCTCTGTGAGGGTGATCTCTCTGGAATGGCTGACCTCTCCAGTGGAAGGTGATAGCAAGAACGGGGTAGCGTGAATAATTTTTCACTTAAGATTCTACAGAAGCCAAAACCTCTGTAGTTTAGTAAATATTGATTTTTTTTCAATAGATGCTTTTGTATGGGAGTCCTAAGAATGTTAATGACCCAACAAGCAAGAACAACATACAGACTGCCTTGCCAATATGTCAAAAATATTCTTCTCATTTTATTCTCTCCCATTCCTTGTTTTTTCGTCTTCTCTTACAAGTTTTCTGGGGCAAGTGAAATGTTATTACTTCCGTTCTCTAACCTCAGGAGAAGAGTATATATTTTTATAGCACGGGGTGGAATGTCCTTGCAAAGTTTAAGAACCCATGATAGTTCATATACCATATGTGTGTATCTCGTAAATCCAGCTATGGAGCAGAATTTGTTTGGGCAGAAAATATTTGTATTTTTTTCCCATCAGACTCTTTAAGCCATTTCTCCAGCTGGATCAGTAGGAAACCAACAGCTGTGAGAAGACAAAGCTCAGTGATATCCAGACAATTGTCTCAAATCTATTAGTTTACCATGAGCCAATTAATAGAACATCAACAAAGCAAGTTTATATGGAGGATAAACAAAGGCCCAGTTTCTATAATGGCTGCAACATAGCCTCTGGCTTTTGGTTGAAAGACAGTATATCGACAGGAAGTATTGCACTGTTAAATTAGGAGACAAGTTCTCAAGGGTGAAAGTAAAACTAAAAACTTACCGGTTCGGGGCCAGCTGCCCCCCCACCCCAGGGTGGAGCCTTGGGCAGAAGGGGCGAGGCTGGGTATCAGCTTCCTGCAGGCAGCCCTTCTAGGCTGTCTGACCCGCACTGCCCTGGCCTCCAGCAGCTATTTAAAGGGCCAGGAGCTCCTGCTGCTGCTACCGCTACCGCAGCAATGGCCGGATCCCTGGGCCCTTCTAAATTGCCAGCTCCAGGGCAGCTGATCCCTACCGCCCCCTGATTACAGTTTGGCAAAGTTATAAGTATCTGAAAACAGGTTCTTATAAAAGGAAATGTCAAGCAACTTTAATAATAGACAGTAGTACCAGCCTATAATAACTGCCAGCAAAAGGCAGTTTATTGTGTGAGTGTGTTTGTGTGAGAGAACAAGAGAGAATGGATGTTGTGAAGTGAAATGCTTTCGTAATTTAACCACAACTCGAATGTATGAGTATTTCCAAACCACAATTTAAGTACAAATGTGATTTATGCAAAAATGAACATTGCTGTTCAAAGTAAAATCCATCCCTTCCTACCCGCTGAGAATAGAAGATCCTAAATGCAACACAGCCATTGATATTCCATGGTAAAGTGGAGTGCAGGCTACGGAGAGGCTGAGCAGGAGAACCCTGACTCTTGAGAGTGGGAAATGGGGGTGTGAGGGAATAGAAATGCTCTCGATGGCTCCTCTGACTATTGTGTGACGGTGTCCATACCTGAAGCTGTAACTTGACTCCAGGTGGGGGGAAGAGGTCACCTGACCTCCTGCCTGGGAAGGAGACAAAGGAATCGGGGGAGGAGCTGGGGAGTGAGTTTCAGTCTGGGTCTGGCTAGGAAGAGGCAGAGAGCTTCAGGTAGGCTGGCCTGGCTCCCTGGCCCCAAAATGGATCCATCTGAGGGGTCGCGTTCGCTGCATGGTCTGTGCTAGACCATGTACCTGTCATCTAATAAACCTCTGTTTTATTGGCTGGCTGAGAGTCACATCTGACTGTGGAGTTGGGGTGCAGGACCCACAGGCTCCCCCAGGACTCCACCTGGGCGGGCTCGCTGGGGGAAGCACACGGAGGGGCAGAAGGTGCTGAATGCTCTGAGGTCAGATCCAGGAAGGTGGAAGCTGTGAAGCTCCTAGCCTTGGAGACAGGCTGTTTACGGAGAAGAAGCTTCCCCCCCTGAAGTCCTGACTGGCTTTGTAGGGAGCAGTTCCAGACCATCGCCCCGGGGACTCCGTGACAGGGGGTAAAAGCATGGCCAGTGGCTTTAGAATTATGCAGAGACATTGGCCAAAGAAGCGGCTCCCCTAGTACTCTGGGCTGGGACAAGGAGGATTCTATCCTTTGACCTTAATACAATGAAGTATTATTTTAATTGTTTACATAACGTAAAGCGTTTAACATTTATATCCAATAAAGTGACTGTTTAAACTGGCAGCTGAAATTGTTGACACTCATATCAAGTAAGGTGGCAGCTTTAAATGGTTCACATCAGGAGTTCTCAAACTTCATTGCACCACTACCCCCTTCTGACAACAAAAATTGCTACACAACCCCAGGAGAGGGGGCCAAAGCCTGAGCCCACTGAACCCTGCCACCAGGAGCAGAAGGACCAGGGCCAAAGCCAGAAACCCTCCGATCTTGGCAGGGGGGCCAAATCCAAATCCCAAAGGCTTTGGACCAGGAAAGTGGGGCTCTGGCTTCGGCGCTAGGCCCCAGAAAAGCTAATTCCAGTCCTTGGCGACCCCATTAAAACGGGGTTGCAACCCACACTTTGAGAACCGCTAGTTTACATTATGTAAACAATTACAATTGTGCTTTACACATGCGCAGACTTTAAGAGAAATAAGACAGAAAACATGTAGAGTGTGTCTTTTGCATCCTGTCATAAGTGTGAAATAGCCTAGAATTATTGTTTACCTGTAACGGGTTAAGCTAAAGGTAACCTGAGAGGTGGACAACTGACCAATGAGAAATTCCTCAGGAGACAAAGGATTTTAAGTTTCAGTTTCTCTCTGGGTCTCTCTCTGTTCACCTCGGCTATGGGATGAACAGAGCTATGTCTTTCACTGTAACTATAAGATTCTATCAAGTACTGTAGTCAGTAAGTTTACCTTTTCTTTATCACTTGGAGGGTTCTTAGTGGTGAGTGTTGGCTGGGTGCTTCTTGATATTGTAAGCTTCAGCAGAGATATCAACAGTGGGAGAAAGTTGCCTCGGGGGAGAGGTTTGGTTTCTGAATCCTTTTGTTGATTATGGTAGATGCTGTTCTATTGATGGTTATAAGGGATTTATTCCTTTCTTTTTTTCTTTTATTAAAATCTTTCTTTTAAGACTTTGACTGCTTGTTTTCCATTGTGTAAGATCCTGGTTTTGGATCGGGCAGGTCTTGCAGGATCAGGCAAGGATTGGGGGTTTTTTTCTCTCAAGCTTCCCAGGGAAGGAGAAGTTTGGGGGGTTAGTGGAAAGGGAAAGAAGGGTCCCAAACTACCTTAAATTGAGATTGGTGATGGCAGCAGTTAGTTCCAGATACAGAAGAAGTTGTGTTCTGGGGAAATACATTTTAACCCAAGCTGGTAAAATAGGCTTGGGGGGGTTATTTCTTTTTTTCATGCGGGTCCCCACATCTGTACCCTAGAGTTCAGAGTGAGGAGGCAATCCTGACACATCCACATTTCCTTTTTTATGCAGTGCATGAGGCTGAGGGCAAATCAGCCTATCTACAACAATCCATATGCAGATTAAATTTCATATCAGTTTTAACAGGAAATTCCTGGTGTACTCAGAGGCAACATGTAAAAATGCACTATTATTACAAGCTCAAAATGAGGAGATCAAAGATAAAAAGCAACTTAAAGAAGAATTGAATTACAGATCTTAAAAATAAAATTACATTGAATTAAGTCCTCCTGAAACCAAAGACAGCCATCTTATCTGATTATTTGTCCCGCTTTTCGAACGGTTGCCTGAGTTCCATGTAAAGCTATCCATTGTTTATTCAGAAACAGGTAGCACTCAAACATACTTCTTTTATGCTTTACTATAAATAACATCCTTTTTTATTTTGAATATTCTGAATTTGAATTATCTCCTCTTCCAGTTCTCCTTAGATTTTTCTATTCTGCAGTATGAAACAATAAACTTTTGCTTTGTTTTTTGTTTAGAATATCCAAAGAGCCACTAATGTTGTATATCAAGCTCATCATGTCAGCAGGAGTAAAAGAGGCCAAGTTGTGGGTACAAGAGGTGGATTTCGAGGCTGCACAGTGTGGCTAACAGGTATTTTACGCCTTATTGAGACTGAAAATGGATGTGTGAAATGTGTTGCTCACTGGTGCCAGATGAGTATAACTTGAAATTCATTTATGTATGTCAATAATCCAAGTAGAGCTTAGTGCATGGTATAAAGAGGTCTATTTCAACTTGACCTGCATAAACTGATACTAATGGGACCTAGGAAACTCTTCTGATGAAAGAAACTACACTGATGAAATAAAAACAGTTTCCTGAGATTTAAAATACCCTGCTCTATGATTTAACAGGGTTGGCTTTGTACATATAGAGTCTAAATAATACTTACAAAGTGAGTCACATTATATTCATTTCATGAAATTTTGGGGAAAGGATTACTCTCTCCTCCCCCCGCCCCCTTCCAGTTTTTTCTCTCTGGGGGAAACTTCCCTCCCAGGTTAAAGTAAGTTACAACTATACTCTGTGCACTGTTCCAGTTATGTTTACTCAATTCTCTTACTACTTTTGACCGTTTATCATGTTTGTTTGCTTGGTAACTCTTGGTATATTTTGTTTGGCAGCTGAAATATGGGAAAACACACAATCCATAATGTTTGGAGAGCCACTTTATTTTGTGTTGATATCAGCTTGTGTACTGACAATTCTATTCAAAAAAGTTACTGAATGTCAATCATTAAGCTGAAAAACTAAGTCAGTTTAAGGTTATTCCTGAAGCTGAAAGTCATCCAGTGCTGTTTATTCCCTTTCATATATAATTTATATGGATCGTATGTGAAGCGTTTTAATTTTATTTGGTGATATTTCTTCTTTGAAATATTCAGGGATCTCACCATAACTTTCTATGATGTTAATTTTTAAAGGATTAGGCAATAATGGCAGTACATTTGAGGGTTTCTAGATAACTTTCCTAGATTATCAGTTAGTGACTGGCTGTTGTCTTATATAAATTGAAGTGTTCCTGTCCCTAGCTAGTCCTCCTGTCCTGACTTCATTCCCTGGAGCAGTCTCCAGTGCATGTATCTGAACCCTCCTGCAAAGAAAAGGGGTTTGGCTGCCTGCACAGAACTATCTTTCCTCCAACACAGAGCTCATGGACTGTTCTTTTTGCAGTCTAAGGTCCATGCAGGGGACTTGGGGCACGAGGTATGGCCAATAATGGGGGTATGATCTTGGCCCTTTGATTTTTCAGCAGACAGCAGGCTCCCCTATCTTGTATACCATCAACTATCTCAGCCCAGCAAGGGTACAGGGATCTCCACATGATGGCTTGGCCTCCTGCATGTTGCCTGGGATTTGCCAGGTTTGAGTGCATCTGTTTCACCGGAGAAAAGAGGGGGCCAACCCCTGTGTTCTCCCTGAGAGAAAGATGTGAGAGAGTCTCTATGAGGATTTCCTCATGGAATTAGTCTGCTTGCAAAAAATCCCATTCTTCACCTTCAGTAGAAGACATTATAAGGGGCCAGGTATGCAGCTGCTCTGCTATGGCTATTGTCATCTATCTCATACCTCTAATCTACCTCAAATAACTAATCTGTTTTCTCTAATCTATATTTTCATCTAAGAGCTGATGTTTAATTACTTGTAACCAGTAATTAATTAGTTTATTGTGTAGTTTTCTGATTTTTTGAATACTCCGGATTAACCCAGTATGCCTTACTTATCTTCTCTATCAGGTCTTTCTGGTGCTGGTAAAACAACAATTGGCTTTGCTCTGGAAGAATATCTGGTGTCTCGTGGCATGCCTTGCTACTCTCTGGATGGGGATAACATTCGGCATGGTCTGAACAAAAACCTAGGTTTCTCAACTGATGACCGAGAAGAAAACATCCGCCGTGTTGCCGAGGTTGCCAAACTGTTTGCCGATGCTGGTCTTGTTTGCATAACTAGTTTCATTTCCCCTTTTGCAAAGGTAAACCTATTTAAGATTATTCTGATATTTACTTGACATAATGGGGTCTCTGCAGAGAGTTCATTGGCTCTCTCACTATTGGAATTCATTATTAGAGTGTAATTTATATCTTTTATTCCAGACACAACGGTTATATAGTGTACTTACTAACATCCATATTTCAGGGTCTGATGCCACTGGGATGTTTATCTCTGGTGTTCCCTGCAAGCCATCTGTCTTTGCATACCACGTAGCCCTCCAGCTGAGAAGCAGTTAGTTGAATCCTTTCTGGGGGAACAGATGTCACAGTGTAATCTAAAGTCCCCAAAAATCAACCTCTCTTCTAGGTCTGGTGCTCATCCCCTTTCCCTGGGGTTCCACTGCCTCACCTCAGCTCTGGTATCAAATACTCTTGATCCCGCCAAAGTCTTACTGAGGCCTCCAGTCCCCAATAGTCTCTGGCCCTTCACAGGAACTTGCCTTCTTATCTGCTCCCTCTAGCTTCCTCCTTCAGATTAAACTCTTCTCCCCGTTAAGGGACCTGAGTGTCCATGAAGTTATCACCTGATGCCTCCCAATCCTGCCCCATGTGGCTGAGAAGCAGCTAACAAGATACATTTATTGTATCTGTTCCATAATAATTAATTATTAACCCCTCTCCAGTCTGTGGTGGGTTTCACCCCATCACACACTGTATTTTTTATCCTATTTTTTTTTTAAATCACAAACATAAAAAATAAGTCCCCTTGGTTTCTATTGATCAGATACAAACTGGCATGACACATTGATATTCCAAAATATTTAGAAAACTAGGTTTCAGTTAATAAGTGTGAAAAGTTAAAAGTAAATATTTCACTCGAAAGTCATAATCACTAGTTCCCTGAAAAACAGAAAACTGCAGGAAGGTGTACAGAGCTTTATAGTGGTATAATTACACTGATATATGCTGTTCTAAGAAGTTTTGATATGCTTTAATACTCGTGCTTTAGTTTGCCTCATAATCATGACAGTAATCTGCTAATGTCAGGTCAATACAATTGGTTATCAATCATTTTGGTTTTAAAGCGAGAATTATTTAATAAATAATCATTCAAAGTATAAGATTCTGCCATCCTGCTAAGTGAAGATAGATGTTGTAAACTGCCATTAAAAAGTTGAATCTCAATCAAACTAGTAATTTTCATTAAACATTATGTGAAAAGGAACTTCTTTTTCTTAGTAAGAATATATTTAAAATATATAGCATTTAAAATGGATGAATATGGCCTATACCGTTTTGTTGGAAAAATCCAGCTCTAGCCAGGTACTGGTGACCAGATAAAATATTTAGCAACACCCCACCGAGAATTCAATTGTGAAATTATTTATGATTTCTCCCCTTTCTCCTTACAGGATCGTCAGAATGCAAGGAAAATTCATGAAATGGCTGATCTTCCTTTCTTTGAAATCTTTGTAGATGCTCCTCTAAATATTTGTGAAAGCAGAGATGTGAAAGGCCTTTACAAAAAAGCAAGGGCTGGAGAAATCAAAGGTGTGGTAAACAGTTTATTTAATGATATCTCAGTATCTTCTTTTTATCTGCATTCCTTTTTTCTTCTCATCAGCAGTGAACAGTTCTAGTGAGAGCCAGTGTTGCTACCTCTTTAAATAAAAGGAAAAAAACTCAGCCATCTATTGGAAGGTGGTGGAAACAAGGAGCGTAGAAACAGACTAATTTCTGCACTTTTGAGCAGTGTGCAAACCTCTTGTATGCATTTACATTATTAATACTAGCAGTATTCACTTACACAGAAACTTCTTATTATAAATAACAATTTCAAAACTGTCAAAGTGACTTAGGGGCTAGATCCACAAATGAGGTTTAGACTCAGCATTGCAGTGCCTAAGGTTTAGCCACCCTGCTGCCTGGGCACAACCAGAGGCCTGCGTTAATGACCAAGGCTCCCTATACAATGTGTGAGAAGAGTTAGGTACCTAAGAAAGGGATCTACAAAAGCCGTCACAATGAGCTATCTAAGTTAGTCAGGAGGAAATGCCAAGGAGAGGGATGAGGCCTAAGCTCTACACTTCAAAGGGACTTAGGCCTGGTCTACACTTAAAATTTAGATCAACATACTTGTGTCACTCAGCAGTGAGAAAAATTCACACTTCTGAGCACCACAGCTATGCTGACCTGATCCCCAATATAGATGCGGCTATGCTGACCTGATCCTCAATGTAGAATGCTTCAGTTAACCTAGCTATCACCACTTTGAGTGGTGGATTGTCTACAGCAATGGAAAAATATCCTTCTGTCATTGTAGAAAGCATCTACACTGTGGTGCTACAGCACCATAACTATGCCATTATAGCACTAGTAGTGTAGACTTGGCCACAGACAGCTAAGTCCAGGCTGCAGGGAGCACCACCTATCAATTTTGGATTCACAGCTTTGGAAATGGTGTTGGTGATGGGTGTTGGCTAGTCTGCTATGTTGTACCAAATAGCCCAATGGTTAAGGATGGGGGCAACCTGGGTTCAAATCCTCACTTTGCCTGCTGTGGAGTAGGGATTTGAACCCAAGCTTCTCTGTCTTCCTTGTTGAAGCTATTCTGCTTTGTTTAAGCATTTAAATAGTTATGGGATCAGGGACTTGAAGGTGGGTCTCTCACATCCCAACTGTGTGCATTAACCACTGGGCTATTGAGTCATTCTCATTCTAGTGTTCTCGTTCTC
>ML677335.1:17787023-17833847 GCA_007922305.1 Dermatemys mawii | reverse complement strand
ACTGGGCTATTGAGTATAACAGGGCAATAATACCACCACTATAGTTGTCTTGTGTGAGAACTGATCCATAAGATCAGGTGGCATATGTGGGGAAACACCTAACCTGAGGCTTTCGTTGAGGTGTGAGCTAGCCACCTGAGTGTCAGGATGCAGGTGGCTGTGTGCCATGCCCAATGGCAGATACATAGGCCCCAAAGGGACTTCACTAGCAGAAACGTAGGTGCTTACGGGGTTGGCAACAGCAGAGCAGGGCTTAGAGGGATCTAAATTTTGGACTTGGGCACTTAAAGTGGAAGTTAGGCACACAAATCCCTTTGTGGATCTAGCCTTTAGGAATCTAAGTCTCATTTGAAGAAGTTACCCAGACGTTTACACACACATGTCTCTTTAAACTGAATGGGATTTAGTCTTCTAAGTGCCCAAGTCACTTTTGAAAATGGAACCTAGGTTCCTGAGTCACTTAGGTGCTTTTGAAAATTTTAACATTGAAAAATGTAAATCCATTCAAGCATCCCTGCTAGATTTGATAATGACACTTTGGAAGAGAAATAGGGACACATCTTTTAACTATTGAAATCTGTTGAGCTAGAAGAGGTACCTTTTTATTTTTAATGAAGAAACTGGTAAATATTTCACTGAAATATGTATTTCTGAGAGTTCCTTTCACCTTAATTAATCTAGTCAATGTTAAAATTCTTTAATTACCAATGTATTTACCAATGTACTTATTCCTATGTTCTTTTAATGCTGGGTGAAGTCACACAAGATACATTATAGCTAGTGTGATTGGGAATCTACAATATTGTGATAAACTAATCTGGAACATTTTTAAGTCTCAAAGGTCTAACTTTATTTTTGAACTCAATCCCTGTGCAGGGTAAGAGAGAAGCTCCAGAGCATAGATGCTGGAACTAGAGGTGCTGGGGGTGCCGCCGCACCTCCTGGCTTGAAGTGATTTCCATTATATTCAGTTTGGTTCAATGTCTTTCAGCACTCCCACTATACAAATTATTCCAGCATCCTGCTCCAGAATGGAGTATAAAAGGGCGAAAGACAAAAAACCTCTCCCCAAAAGGAGAGATTCTCTTAAAGTGAGTTTTCCATAGCAGGACAAGAAATCACATAATGTATATCACACCCTATGAAACATCTGTGCTTAGAATGAAGTTAATTTTTTTTTTGTGGCAGAGAGACTATTGTTGAATTGCCCAACAAAAACGTGCTCAGGAACAAACGTTAGCTTAGCTCAGCCTTAGCTTCCTACCTAAGTTTGGTTGTTACTACAGTTTTCCCTCCAGGAAATTTCTGTCCAAAGAAGGATACTCCAACATCTCTTCCTTCTTGATTTGAACTGAAAAGATCCATCTGCTACTATGATTCAGTTATACTTGTACTGCCCTATCATTCAGCTCTCTGATATATGACATGAAGATTATTCAAAACAGGAGTTGTGCATCTCTATGCAGTTTGCTAGTCTTCCACCCAGTTACACCTATGTATCACAAACCAGCCGAATCTTCTCTGCAACAACACTGCTGCAAGGCCTGAAAAGTAAAGCTAATGTTGACAAGCTTCTGTATAAAAGTTGGCATAATAATTTTCCCTTTTTTGAAATAGCAAATACATTCCCTTTCTCCACTAAACAATTGCTCATGGACCCTTGTTGTTTGGAGACTACCCTTTTCCTTGTTAGGCTTCTTTACTGATAGCTTTACTATTCTTTTCCGATAGCAAACACACCCCTTTTCTCTCTCTGTGGCTTAAGGGCTATATATATGGTATTTGCAGTGGTGCCATCAACACATCTCCATAGTTGGGCAAATAAAGGTTGTCCCTGTAGCACAAAGCATCATATTGCTATAACCCTATTGTCAAGTCCATTATTGGTGGATCAAACAGGAAGTCTAAATTCCATTTCTGAGCAAGGGTTCTCTGAATTGAAGATTTTTTTTCTTGCTATTTGTGCAGTAGCTAGCTATTTTATTGATCTCTAGGCTACTGACTATTGCATTGGCTAAATTTGGCTTGGGTTTACTTGTGTGTAGGATTCACTGGGATTGATTCAGAGTATGAAAAACCAGAATCTCCTGAACTGGTGTTGAAAACGAACATTGCTACAGTGAATGAATGTATCCAACTGGTTGTGGAGCTGCTACAAGCACAAGTAGGTAGTTTTGTATAAAAAAATGTCTGGAGTTTGTAAAGTATATTTTCAAATATTGGCCTTTTGGTATATTTTGTTTAAAAATTAGTGTGGTAACTAGGTTCTTTTTTTCTTTTCTTTTTAGAACATTGTTCCCAAAACTGTGATTGAGGATGTTTTTGAACTGTTCGTACCTGAAAAAAAGATTGACCAGGCCCGATCTGATGCTAACATGCTTCCTATACTTGAGATTACCAAGGTGGGAGAATTAAAAAAATGGCATTGTATAGTATTTTGATAAATCCTTTTATCAAAATTCTATACAAGTTACAATACAGACATCTCCAAAGTATGTGGAACCCTGTTGCTTTCTGATTACTACAAACCATATGATTAATGAAAGCCCTAATACTACACAAATTGAATGGTTCAAGGATTACTACAAGTTAAAAACAAATTAAAAGCAACACAACAGCAACATGTAAATTATACAGTGCTATCTACACAACTTTTTCCATTTGTTATGTTTTCTTTTTGCCATTAGTAAATCCTGTACACTAATGTTGCATCATTAGTGTTGAGATGCCTTGCTCCTGACTTGCTTCCTTGTTAAATGAAACTGAGGACTTTGAAATCCAGATTTAGTTTGTTTATTCTGATTAGCATCAAATAAGTGATTCTTATGGTAACTGTACTCCAGTCTTAATTTTATCTTCCAAAGATTGTAAAATGTCCTGGGAGGCATGTACTGGAAATACAATTTATAGAAATATAATTTTATATTGTCAATTAAATGCAGTAAAGCACAGTTAATTGAACTTACAAAATAAGACTTTCAAAGAATGGTATATATTTCATCCTCTAAAAGTTTAAAAATCACTCTATTAGTATTATTTATAGCCAATACTCTTATAGTCTTTCAAATAATATTGAAAAATTGGTTGTTTATAATAATCCTCTGTATTAAGATTATATTTATATTGAAATATAATTGAGAGATTATCTTAAGAATTTACTCAATGAACAAATATTTGTGAATAGCCTTTATCAGACCATACAATTTGCTGTGTTTGTGCTATGGCCTATGGACATCTTAACTTCATGTAAACACTGTGGTCAAATTTTTAATCTGGGCTCAGCCTAGTGTCTTATAGTGGATGCATTTCGTTTCTGCAAGATGGCAGTCATTCCTTTTGTGACTTCAAGTAGAGTACAGGTTCATATGTTAGAATCATCATTCAAGAGGGGAGGAATAGCTCAGTGGTTTGAGTATTGGTCTGCTAAACCCAGAGTTGTGAGTTCAATCTTTGAGGGGGCCATCTAGGGATCTGGGGTTAAAAAAAAAAAAAAAAAAATCTGTCAGGGGACAGTACTCAGTCCTGTTAGTGTAAACAGGGGACTGGACTCCATGACCTTTCAAGGTCCTTCCAATTCTATGAGGTAGGTATATCTCCATGTATTCTAGTCTTAGCAAATTAAGGTGCAGGAATGCACAGGAGGTGAAGATTTCTACTTAAAAAGAAAAAAAATTGGGAATCCTTCTGAATTAAAGTTGTGTTTATAAATGTATGATATTAAAGAAAGTGGTAGCATTTATGTACAAGATTGTTCTTACATTTCTTTTGCCCTAAGTACTATCTTTGGAGCATTATCTGGAAATACAAGTAGTATCTGATCCTTTTTTTTCAGTTGGATCTACAGTGGGTCCAAGTCCTAAGTGAAGGCTGGGCCACGCCACTGAAAGGATTTATGCGTGAGACAGAATATTTGCAAGCTATCCATTTTGGCACCCTGAGAGATGGTATGATTTCCTGCTTCTGACATTTTTTGTTTTAAAACTTCCAAATCACCTTAAAAATTGTTTGAAAAGTTTAAATGAAATATGATAGTTGTCAATTATATACCAAAGATTAATCTACACTGAGTGTATAATTCCCCTCTCTCTTGATAAATGTGGGACCTGAGCAAATAACTTTATAAAGAACCTTGAGAATGGCAAGTGGATGCATTTAAGCAGTGTGGAAGAATATGAAAACTGACATAGTCTATTTTATTATGGAAGGGCCCCCAGTGCCACATGCACTGATGCCATTAACTGGCAGTTCAAATATTTGAATACCATTATGTAAGCTTTTCCTGCTCAATTATACTGAATTAAATATAAAAAAAAACAAGGCCAATGCCTAAGGAGATTGCCAGTTAAGTTTGTAGACCCTATAGGAAAGAAGACCTGTACATTGGAAACAGAAGCCAATACATGTTTTCAGATGATATTTTTATGTCTTCTTTCTTAAGGCTTAAAACATAACCATGGACCTGAAATTTCATCTCTCATTAGCAATATACTGAAAGACTAACCTTCCTTTCTTTTGGAGAAGGTAATCAAAGGGATGATGGTGAAGGAACTAGAGTTACCTCTTGGCCTGGGAGCAGTAGATAATCCTGTTCCTGATTTTAGATACAGGTTTAGTAGAGCAATTTCATAGCCATGTATGCAGTTAAAATGTCCATTTTGATTTTGTTAGATCTTTTAACATCTGTTGACATAATTGACCATGAAGTTTTGTTGACTTGCTTTTGGAAACTTGAAAGAATGGCTGGAAATAGTGAATTTTATCTTTCCTCTCTGAAACCGCAAACCCTCATGTAGCGCTATAACTGACTTGCACTGACTGAGACTACTCACAGAGTAAAGTATTGCTCAAAGTAAATAAGGAATGAAGAATCGGACCCTGACAGACTAAAAAGGGGGCTAATTTGTATTGACTCTTCCACTGTAAAAGCTTCCCTCTGTGTAGTTCTGCATTGTCACCACTCCTGTTCAACATGTACATACCACCAACGTTTTGAGTTAGAGCATTGCTAATATGCAGTTGACACTCAAAACGATGCCTCCTGTTCATCAAAATCTGCAACTGTGGTTTTTTGCTGATCCCAGAGCCTGATAAGCTTATTTGGTCTCATCAATATTTATGTTCAACCTCATGAGACAAAAGTGTTGAAGCTGGGAAGAGGGCAAGTGTAGCTTTGTCAATACAGTTTGCAATCTAAAGATCACGTTGCCGTAATCCCTGCTTTTGGATTTCCAGATTGCTCTGGTGGCCCCAAGTGCTTTTTGACAACTACTGGCTGTAACTCGATGCAGACCTGACCACAATAATTCACACCTCTGTAACTTCCAGATTAAACTACTGTTTTGTTGCTACACTTGAATATCACAGTGAAGCACTATTTGGATCAGACTGCAGTGGCTCATCACTTGAGTGAGATGCCCTATGATGAGTTCACAGCACCAGTGCTCTGTTGCTTGTACTGGATGTCTGTTTTGTTTTGTGTTGTGTTGTTTTCATAGTATTGGTTACTATGTGTAGAACCCTAACTGTCCTGGAACCCACTTATCACAGCACTTGCTTTTTTCATTTATGTGTGTTACCTTTGCTGCCTGTTTTGGAAAAGTTTTTTTCAGTTGAGGACGATGCCACTGGCTTCTGCTGTCCCTGGTGGTCTGAGTTTGATGGTCACTGTGTTTCTGTTGAGCTGCCTTTTGACTAACATTCTGAGAGAAGGAAGTAAAGTTCTCTGATTTTCTTTCATTGCAAAGCCCTTATTTCTTTACTAGTGGTTGTATTTAGTGATGTAAAATGGTTGGGTGCAGAGGCAGTGGACACCATTATATGTTTGTTTGGGACTAAACTTTCAAGAAAAGGCGGACAAGTCATCCTGCCTGATTAGCATAGAGTTTGAACTATCAGCCTAGGACTGACCAAAAAGTAGTTATGTCCTGAAAGGATGCAATCAGAATAAAGTGAGCAGTAGAAGCATTGGCACTTACCTGCCCTAGTTCGTGTTACCCATTTTTACTAATAACAATACATTTTGAGTCCCCTAACATCTCAGTGATGTCACACATATATTTTAGTAATTCAGCTATGTACAAAAACCCCTGTCTTAAATATGTTTCACTGTATCTGCAGGGTATACTGTGGTGCATTGTAAAGTATTTAACCTTTCCTGTGAAACAAGAAGTCACGTCTGTGGCAGCATACGAGATGCATTCCATACATATAAATATGTAATTTCATTTTATTTACTCACAAATGGATATAATAATTAAATCTGTTCTCTTCTTTAGAGATGAGAAGTAGTGTGCTCCAAAATTATTAGGACAGAGTCAGAAAATAACATGATTAATAGGGGTGGTTAAAAACTTTCTGTAAAAATTTCTTTGACAGAAAACTGTGTTTTCAGCTAAATCTTTTTTTTTTTTTTTTGGTGACAAGTGTCTGCTTTCTGTGGAAAACAGAGTTTTTGTTGAAAAAACAACTTTTCAGATGAAAATGTTTATTTTTAGGCAGAACAAACCCCCTTCACTTCTCAATTAGTTCTACTAATGAATTCTTTTGAATGCATGCAGCTGGCACAGAGCACTTGGATTGTCTTACCTGTTATGTATATATTTTCTGAAGATTTCATTATGGAGAAACTATACACGTTCAACATTTTTGGAGTGAAATACATGTTATGATAACAGGTGGCAAATTAAATAAATAGCACTGAACCATACAGAGTAACATTTATGTTGACAGCAAAAGAGGAAAAAGTATAGTCGTAACAGTACAAAGAACTATCCAAACTAAAAATTATGTAATAGCTGTTTGACGTTTCAGATTGATATGGTTCCTGAATCTATTATTGTAAAAGTTATTTTGAGGGAAATTAAAAGCATAAAAGCATAGGTGTTAATTATGTTTTTATTCCCCTAGGAAAGGGTAGAGTTGGTATATCTTTAGTTGGTATGTATTTAATTGTTTTCCAGATCCTATGGAAATAATTACAGTTAGAGATTTTAACAACTTATATAAAATGTCATAGAAAAATAAAATCTAATTTAGGTTACTGGAACTGGCATCAAGTTGTTTATGATCCAACCAGTTATACATAATACCAGACATCCAATATGCCATTAACTGGGTTCATGAGAATACTAATAATATAACTTTGCAAGTTGTATTTGCATATATCATAAGTGACTATTGTTCTGTGTATTGTGACTAAAGCTGGAATACCATAACCCAAAATGATTTATTTAAGAAATTATTCAATGTTTTGTTGCCACATTGGCTTTACTAATTGATCTTTGGATATTGGTTGGTATTATTTAAATAAATAGACCTGATATGATGTTGCACTTTTGACTCTTTAAACATACTTCTGGATAATTTGTGAAAGCCTATTTCAGCCAGGAAGATTTAAAGAAAGGGAAATTTACCTGGTTGGATCACACATGACTACATTTTAAGTACCTAACTGTGCATGAAGCTAATTTAAAACTGCTACACAAAGATGAATGATAAACATTTTATAAAAAATGCAATAAAGAATGGCAAAATCAACATAGTATCAAAATCATCACATGAAAAATCTCCAGGATGCTAAATCGGCAGCATTTTGAAAAGATCTGAGAGATTCAAAGTGGCATGAGTATTACCTATATGTGAAACCAGAACAAAATAATTTGTCTTAGATGGCCAGGTGATAACTGTTACAGTTACAACAGCTAAATTGTTTAATGATTCTTTCTTATGAATTTTAATTCTTATAAGAAACAATAGGTATATTTCCAAGCAAAAACAGAGAGAAAAAACCTAATCCCAGAGTAAAATCAATATGGGTATGTGGTTAATTGAATGAGGTCAACAGATCAATTGAATCAGCATCTATAATTAGTCCTGATTAGGACTTCCTCTTTCAGAACATTTTCATAAGATCCATTTGTGTGTGTGTGTGTGTGATGTTTTAGCCCTTTTAAGTATATTAAAATATGTGGTGTTCTCATCACAGATGGCATTATTAACCTGAGCATTCCCATTGTGCTCCCTGTTGCTACGGAAGATAAGAAACGATTGGATGGCTGCACTGCATTTGCGCTTGCGTATAAAGGCCAAAAGGTAGCAATCCTTGAAAACCCAGAGTTCTATGAACATAGGAAGGAAGAGCGCTGTGCACGTGTGTGGGGGACAACCTGTGAGAAGCACCCACATGTCAAAGTAAGTGTGTTAGTCATTTCTTTGTTTGCAATAATAAGTCTTCAGGAATTAAAAACTCAGGCAACCTATAAAGTAGAAAACATGGAATAGTCCATTTCCTATTAGGAATATTACATGGTGTTTTCTGTACTCTCTCAAAGTAAAATGCAAGGAACCATTCACTGGAAAAAAATCGCATTAGGATTGCAAAGGAGAATTGATTTCTTGACTTGCAAACAGTCCCTGAACATCATGTTCATTGTTTAATGAGAGAGCAATTTATTCCATCAAATTTATGGAACTCAAAATCAAATGCATAGGGTGGGGGTGGGTACAGAGTTTTCTACAAAAGCTCATTATATACATAAGTAGAATTTGTTTGTTTTTAGCTTGAACATGTTCACAATTATCTACTACTTCCACTCCCTAAATTTCCAAGAATCAGTGGTTTGGGTTTCTTTGTGATGCTACTCAACATTCTAACACTGCAGGTCATTGGTTGGGAGCTGGAATTGAGGTATGAAACAAAACATAATTAAAATGAATTTTGAATGGTGCTTTTTACTTCCTTCTATTGATCACGGAAGAATGTTGGGATTTTTTCATTTTCTAAATCTTATCTTTACCCACCTCCTCTGAACAAAAATACAAATAATAATTTTCATTATTATGTGGTAGATATTAGTTTTCAATAGTAAATATTAGTGTCTTTGCTTAAAATGAGTAGTTAACTTTACCTACTTCCAAAAACAGCAGCCATGTTAATTCTGCTTATGTATAATGAAAACAATAAGGTGTTTGATGATTTGATACCGCTGTGTTTTTTATTTGTGGGAATTTGTGTAAAATTCCAGTGACCGTGGGGACCACTGTGAAATCACCAAGACAAAAAGAACGTTTTTTGAATTTTTCACACCCCTGTGCAACGTAGTTATATCGACCTAATTTCTTAAAGTAGACCAGGCCTTGGGAAACACAAGTGCAAAGTACTTCACTTTGGATGGAAAAATAATGGGCTAGGCAGAAATGCTGAAAAAGATCTAGGGGTTGAAGAGAATTTCAATTGAACATGAGCCAACAATGTGATGCAATTGTAAAAAAGACTAATATTCTGATGTCTGTTAACAAGAGTGTTGTATGTCTAGCACACGCAGTAATTGTCCTACTTAGGACAATTGCTCTACTTAGCCCTGGTGAGGCCTCACCTGCATTAGTGTATCCAGCCTGGGCACCATGCTTTAGGAACGATGTGTACAAATTGGAAAGAGTCGATAGGAGAGCAACAAAAATGATAGAAGGTTTAGAAAACCTGGCCTCTGAGGAAAGGTTAAAAAAACTGGGCATATTTAATCATGAGAAAAGAAGACTTGGGTTAGGGACAGAGAAGGGGCAGGGGCGGATAACAGCTTTTAAATATGTTTAGAGTTGTTATAAAGAGGACATACTCAATTGTTTTCCATATCCACTGAAGGTAGGACAAGATATAATGGACTTACTCTGCAGCAAGGGAGATTTAGGTTAGATATTAGGAAAAACTTTCTTACTATATGAATAGTTAAGCATTGAACTAAACTTCAAAGGAAGGTGGTGGAATCCCCATCATTCTGCAGATTTTTAAGAACAGGTTAGATAATCACTTGTCAATGTACTTGGGCCTCCCTCAGCCTAGATGACCTGGCAAGGTTCCCTCTAGCCCTGCATTTCAAGGAGAGAAACACTTAGATTAGATGCAGCCACTTAGTAAGTCACTGATAGATGTATTGTGGAGGCATTTAATGAAAGATAAAATGAATACAAATGTTTTAGTATTTGACAGATATCCCATGACTAATATATATATATATGTGTATATATATGATTTGTAGATGGTGATGGAAAGTGGGGATTGGTTGGTCGGTGGTGATCTTCTTGTGTTAGAGAAAATAAAATGGAATGATGGACTGGACCAATACCGCTTGACACCACTGGAGCTCAGACAGAAGTTTAAAGAAATGAATGCTGGTGAGCATATGACTTTGCAATATTACACCCTCTTCACAATCTGGGCTAGTGCCTAGTTATCCTATGTCTCCCTATTAAAAGAGCCTCACTTTTGAGACAACTGTTACAAGACTAATTACGATAAAGTGGAGCTGAAGCTAGATAACTTCCTGCTAGGTAATTTTCAGCATGCAAACTACCTTAAAAATAGATCTGTTCCTGTTGCATATGTATGATGTGAAAATTAGACATTTCACAGACTTCTTGCTGAGGTTGGTCAAAAAGTATGTGAACAGTTAACAGTTCTCTTTATTATCAGCCCCAAAATTAAATCATATTGTAGATCTAAATGTAAGGCTTGATTTAGTCTTCTCTTCTAAATTTCTGCATCTAATAATAAACAACTTCAAGGGCTTTGCAGTTTTCCCATCATAATGTAGACAGAAAATATTCTTACTAATACGAATCATAATTTGAGTATATTAGTACTATGTAGTTGAGGCTTCACTAGAAATCACAGGTTTGTCATGGAGAGGCACGCTATTTGTGCCAAATTCAGTGTGATTTTCCCCTCCACATGCCTTCCTAGTTAAACACTGTGCACCATAACAGTTGATCCCACTTTCTTCCTGCCACTGGGATCTGTGGTCACTCCAAATAAGAAGGAAAAGAGGATGGAACCTGTGGCACTCAAAAGACGGAACTTTCTTGGCAGATGAAGAGTGTTACTATATTGAAACTCCATTGTGTTAGTGCCTGGAAAGCTTCACCAACATTAGAGATACTAGATGGGTGAAGTGATGTGTTTACTGGACCAACTTCTGCTGGTGAAAGAGGCAAGTTTTTGAGCTACACAGAGCTCTTCATCAGGTCTGGGAAAGGAACTCAGAGGGTACGTCTATACTGCAGTTACAGCCGTGGCTGATTCAGGGCTGCTGACTCGGCTTTGCCAGGCTGTTCAATTGCAGTGTAGACATTCAGGCTCAGGCTACAGCTTGAGCTTTGGAACTCTCTCACTTTGCAGGATCCTCGAGCCCGAGCTGCAGCCCAAACCCAAATACCCACATCACAATTAAACATCCCCTTTGTCCAAACACCACGAGCCAGAGTCAGCTGGCATGGGCCAGCTGCAGGGTTTTAATTGCATACCCAGAGCATCTCAGCCAGAGGTGAAAGTAAACCAGTATGCCCCGGTACGGCGTACCGGCAAGAGCCCATGCGCCGTACCAGGGCAGATCGGCTTCCTGAGGCGCAATGTAAAGGGCCTGGGGCTCCCAGCAGCGGCTGGAGCCCCGGGCTCTTTAAATTGCTGCCAGAGCTCCCGCTGCGGGAGCCCGGGGCGGGGGCTGCAGCGGGCTCTGGCGGCAGGGCCCGGGGCGGTAGCGGTGGCCCAGCCCCAGGCTCTTTAAATAGCTGCCAGGGCCCCGCCCCCACTTCCCTAAGGCTCTGGCAATGGCGTTCCCATCTCTGCGGAGCCCTGCTGTCAGAGCCCTGGGGAGGCAGTGGGGTGGGGTTGGGCTGAGGAGGGGAGTCGGGGGGAAGGGCCCTTACCAGTATGGGGGCTGGGCTGTGCAGGGCTGGAGCTGGCTCTGACCCCCTCCCCCAGCCCTGCCCCTTCCACCTGAGGTCCCACCCCTTCCGGGGGGCAGAGCTGACCCCAGTTCAGCCCCCCTACCAGTAAGAAACTTGAGTTACTTTCACTCCTGGTCTCAGCTAAATACAAGGTGGAACAGATTGTTTAGCCTAAGTAGTTAACACATAACCTAAGAAGGGACCATTCAAGATGAAGTGGCCCATTAACACCTCGGCAGTCATAGGACAAAAAATAGGGATTAGTAGGTTACACATGGTTGTAATAAACCATAAATCTGGTGTCTCTCTTCAGTCTGTGATTTTAGTGTATACCTAAATTATTTAGGCTCCCAGGTTCATTTTTTGAAAGTGTTGGGCAGATTTCCTTTGAGAACGAGGACTGAGAGTGAAGATATGGAGTGATCATTTTGTGAAAAGTGTTTGCCCAGGAGTGATAGTGTTTTTGTCTTTTAACATTTTTCTGTGTGAGTTCTTTTGACAGTGTAGCGTTTGTTTCACCCACAGAGTTATAATTAGGACATTTAGTGCAATGGATGAGGTACATCATGTGTCGTGATAGGCGGGTGGACCATGAAACTTGACCCATGGAACTTGAAAGGTGTGTTGAGGGGCGGGATTGATTATCAGAGCAGCGAAGATATGTCTGCAGGTTTTGCATCTGTTGTTCTGGCAGGGTGTGGTGCTGCTTTGAGTTGTGTTCTGGTTGGTGGAACTTGCATCTTATGAAATGTTTGATGAGGTGGTGGGTTGTTTGAAGGCCAGAAGAGGATGTTCAGAAAACATTTCTTTCAGGATGTAGTCCGCATCAAGTGTGGGTTGTAATTAATGATACCTGATGGGTTCCAGTGTGGGTTTCCAAGTGTCAAGTTGGGGTCTGTGGTTGGAGGAGCTTTTTTTCCCTCTTTATTGAAGCAGGTTCTCTTGGGGTGTTTGGGTGGCTTGTTTCATGATGCAATCTACTTCTCTGGTGGTATGTCCTTGTTTGGTGAAGACAGGTTTAAGTTTCTTAAGGTGCATATCCTGGGCTTTTATCCTGTGACCAGCACAGCTACAACACTGCAATCACCAAAACATGTCCATACGGGGGAGAGAAGTTCCACAAGTCAGCTACAACTCTGCAAAACAAATTTGACCTTGTTTTAGAGGGCAGAGGGTGCTTTTATTGTAGATTTTCCATCCCTCGTAAGCATTTCATTGAACTTTGAAAACAAACAAATATTTTCAGAAGTGAAGTTCAGACCACGTGATGTAGATTGGAAATACACTTTCTAATGAGGTGAAAAATACATTGGCCACAGTAGGATGATATAAGCAAGATCAACCTCAGAGAAAATGTGCACAATGAAAAGATTTCACAGAACGCTTGAGAGGAATAATATATATGTAATTTAAATATTGTAGGAACCATTCCATGTGAAGTAAGGTTGCTTATTTTGTTTTCTTGTTCTGTATCTGTGCAGCACAATGGGATCCTGGTCCATAACTAGAGCTCCTAGGCACTATGGTAATACAGATCATTCATACAAATAACAATATCAGGGAATATAAACAGTAGAGGTTGTCATAATTTGATGCTCATGACTGCCGTAGTGTATAAATGTACTTCCTGTTAGGTGTTAATGCAGTTGTTAATCATCGTATTTGTCTTAGATGAATCTTTCTTTCATAGATGCTGTATTTGCATTTCAACTGCGCAACCCTGTCCACAATGGTCATGCTCTGCTCATGCAAGACACCAAAAACCATCTGCTGGAAAGAGGTTACAAACATCCTGTGCTTCTGCTGCACCCTCTGGGAGGCTGGACCAAAGAGGATGATGTACCACTAGAGTGGCGAATGAAGCAGCATGCAGCTGTGCTTGAGGAACATGTCCTAGACCCAAAGTCAACTATTGTTTCAATCTTCCCCTCTCCCATGTTGTATGCTGGTCCAACAGAGGTAATGTATTTCTTAAGTAACAACCAACACCTTGAACTATTCACAGAATTTTAAATCCATAAATAAGACTTTATTCAAAGAAATGACATAGTAAGTGACATCTGAGGTTCCATATTCATTCTTCATCAGTAGCTTCCATATAACTCCACTTATAGTACAAGTCTGATAAGATTTGCTAATTGACAGGATTAAAAAAAAGATCAGACCAATATCTAGAAAAGTCCAGCTGTAAATTTTGCTTCATACATCATCAGATCAGAGTTTGCCATACTTGGTCTACAACCTGGTAATCTTGGTTCTGGACATAACTGAAAAACTGGGAGTACCTAACAGCCATTTTTATTGAGCTATGCTTCAAGCAGTCATTTTTATTTAATTACTTACATTTCCCCACGCTTGTGCCAGTTTACATTTGATACAAATATAAATACAACATTTTACCAAAGTAATCTAAAAGTAGACTTCCTAAATGATGAAACTGTCCCACTCCTCTTTGAGAACCTGTGCTATCCCCCAAAGCATGAGTGAATGAGGAACTTTTTAACAGTCATACAATATGTTTACTTATTTCCTTCAGTGTTCACCACATGAATGCACCTTTGTTATAGCATCACCTTAGCCAGGTGTTCAAATTTTAAAAAGGCTAGACCTCACAGAGATACCAAGGTCTGCCACCTGGGCCTCCATGAGTACTGGCAACTTGTTAAGTCTCCCATGAGTTTTCGTTCCTTTGACCCTCAGCCATCTGAATTCCCCTGATAGGTCTCTTCTTGTCCCTACCCACTTGCAGGGTATAAACTCTTTACTTTGTGATGTCCACCACTCAGTCTATCTGCAGTCCCTTACTGCTCCCCGCCACCACACATTCATTTTGTGCTGGACACTTTATTTGGAGGCAGTGGAGCTACTATAGATAAACCTGTGGCACTATTTTCTGAGAGGTCCATGTTGGCAGATATGCTTATAGAACTGGCCTGTACTGAAGGTGAAGGTTACACAAGGCATGGTGGAGATGTGATGGGTAACTGGGCTTTTGACTTCTTACTAATTTCCACTCCTTTGGGATTTTCTGGTCATGGACACTCATTGCTTCATTTTCCCCAGTAATTCTTTCCCTAAGCTAGGGAATAAATATCCTGAGGTAGGCAAGGGTGAAGGTTAGGATAAAAACAGTAAAGAATCAGAACCTTCCTCACAGTTTCATCTGCTCATGTAGCATATACCTGTCTCAGCTGGCAGTCACTTGGCTGCAGTATAGGAACCTTTAGCCTCTTCCCTTCACATGAGCTTTTATAAAAGTTTGTGTCGCATGGCTATTAAATAACTAGTAAATAGAACTACAGTATTATATAAATCATGAGTGAAAGGAAGAGTAATTTATTCCTGGGCAATTACTTAGCTTTTTTAACTAGTAATTTCAGTGATATTAGCATGATTTACACAGTATTCCAGGGGTGGAGGACATTTGGTGGTTATATATATTTTTACTGAAGAGGGACTGTCTCCATTTCTATTTAAATATTGAGAGGGTGAAAAAAGGGAAGGGCATACAGTTGAGCAGAGAGAGTGTACAGACTGTGAGGCACAGAGAGTACATATATCTGTGCTGCCTCTTGCAGGAGAGACAACCTAAGAGAGGACTGAGGTGTGAAAGTGGTTTTACTTTACCTTTGCACCTCTGGGATTCTAGGCCTGGCTGGGGTGATCTGCTGGGCAACTCTCACATGTAATCAAGACTATGGCAGTCAGTTCTTGGTGGCCCCAATAGAGAGAGGAATTTAATCTTAAAGTAATTAAGGATGCCCTATTCTTTCCCATTTCACAAGAGGTCCCAATTATCCGGCCAGCCATACTTACGTTGTGGCATATATTCAACTATTACTAAATAAAGAGACTTGTAAAATGTTCACTTCTCAGCCCTTTTCAGTTATGGCCTCTCAGTTTTCAGGCATCATTTCACTTAAGCAGTTCTATGATCAGACAGAGAGAGAGCAAATGATCTCATGTACTCTTACAGCCGTAAAAAATAGAACAAAATCAGTTTCTCTCTCTCTACAATTTCCACTAGATGCATCCTTTGCACAAATTTAATTCTAGTCCAAGTTTCATTTTATTTAAGCAGAGGAAGTGAAAGCAGTGGTAGATTAAAATGAAGTGGGTAAATCTATCATCAGAAACAACAAACAGCCTGCTGAAGAGTGTCAGTCTTTTCATGCTTGTCCAAATAAAGGCATTGCCTAGCTTTTAAACATTTTTTATTATTATTAAAGCAAGACAAACATGCTATGTCGAGTGTCAGCCTTCATTTAAATAATGGTATTTGTAATACACCTTCACAGGTTCAGTGGCACTGTAGGGCTCGAATGATTGCTGGAGCCAGTTTCTACATTGTGGGCCGAGATCCTGCGGGCATGCCTCATCCAGAGACCAAGAAAGACTTGTATGAGCCCAGCCAAGGAGGGAAGGTCCTTAGCATGGCACCAGGCTTGGCTTCTGTGGAAATCATTCCCTTCAGAGTTGCAGCATACAATAAAGTAAAAAAGGCCATGATTTTCTATGATCCAGAAAGGTAACACAGTGAATGATAATCTGCTTTAAAGTAGCCCATATTATATTTAAATAATATTTAATATTTTAAGGATTTCTTAAGGGTCACAGTTTAGCAGAAGAAAGAAAAAGTTTTACAACCAAGTTATCTAAAATACTACAAAAGAACTAAGGAATGAAAAGACCTATGTGAGGAGTCTGTTTGCCTGTCAGCACAGGACACAACCCAGACAAAGGATTTAGTGCATATGAGACTAATGCTATGCTTGATCTTCACCAAAAAGGTTAAGAAACAACAACATTTAGGAAACAACCATAGAAATACTATCTCTTATTTTTAGGAAAGTATTTTATATTTACTAATATAATGTAATAGTGAAAATAGGGATCCTTTTAACAGAGGTCCCGTTGCTTCTTGTTGCTGCTGGTAAAGTCGCACATGAAGATAAAGATTTGTGCCATTAGTGAAGACATTATACCAGCAATTTTCAGACTAAATTCTAAGGACAGCAGAAATAATAAATTTGAAAGATTTGGCTTTGATGCACTTAAGGAGATTAAAGTTACTGATTTCATTCATATGTCTGATCTGTGGTAGGCACAATGAATTTGACTTCATCTCTGGAACACGCATGAGAAAGCTTGCTCGGGAAGGCGAAAATCCACCTGATGGGTTCATGGCCCCAAAAGCTTGGAAAGTCTTAACAGAATACTACAAATCACTGGAAAAAAATATTAATTCTACTTTTCCTCAAAAGTATGGGTATTAAGAGTGAGTTCTGATTGATTGATTTACTGTATTACAGATCACTTAGTTTGCATTTTCAATATCCTAATGGTAGGGTAGAACATTTTCTAATAGGGTCAAACTGTTTTGGAATGTATGTATTTTGGGCCTGGCCCTTCTCTCCTAAATTATTGGGAATTTTCCTTTCAACTTCAAAGGGAGCTGTAGCCGGTCTGTTATTTAGAGTAGAATATGGCTCCATATGATGATTGTCCAAAGTCATATTAGGACTGGCCAGTTGGACATTTTTAATGATGTCATATTGGGACACCAAATCCCAAAGGTGCACAGTTTGACTTTATAACTATGATGTAGTTACTTATTCCTTATACTCTTTAAATCAGTTACAAGCCGGAAATAGAAAAGAAATGATTCACTATATTCCTTAAAAAGCCCATCTTCTGCAATGGGCAGAAGGATTTTTTTTAGCACATATATGGGTTTCTGTTGTCCACCCCTTTCTTTCTAATGCCTCCTACTTAAACTTTGACTTTTCAGTCAAGAACCTGAACTAAGCTTTATTGCAGCTCCAAGTTTATCTTTCTACATAAAAGACACAATTTAAGGCAGCCCAGCTTGTCATGGTGAGGCTGGGAGAAGTGGTGCGTTAACTTTTGAGTCCTGCATTGAGGGCTCCCAGTGGCACTTTCCCTTCCCACCCAGAACTGAATGGGAGCTGGCCTGCTTTGACTGCAGGAAGCTGTACTAGGAGATGCATGAGGTCCCTGGACTATTCTGACTTCATCTGGTTTATACCAATGTAATTCCACTGACCCAGAGTGGAGTTATTTCTGATTTATACTGGTGTGTGTGATCTTAGACTCAGGATCCCAGTTCAACTTACTGACTAAAGAGGCCATGTTTAGGTGGGGACAGTTTAAAATAGTCTCTTCACACCCTAGAATGTCAAGCTAGCCCCTCTTTCTGGCCACTGTCTAACCTCTTTTCTATTAGAAAAGCTAATTTAGTCAAATACAATGCTTCCAGTTTCCAATAGAAAAAGGAAACAAAGTGGCCACAACTTGTTCCTTAAAATCCATTTTGACTGCAGGAGGTTTGGGAAAGGTGTCACTGAGAAAGCTAGAAAAATGACTTTGCTATACAGTAAAAATGTTAGAGAGATAGTGTTTAACACATGTTCCCTTTCTTATGCTTTCCATGTAGGAAGGATATCTCCTCCTCCCCACTTCACCCTTCAGACAGGTTAGCTTTAAACTTTTGTTTTTCAGATTAAGCACATTTACTGTAAGTGCAGTAAGCCCCTCCAGGATGTGCATTAACAGTGTGTGAAAGAAGACACTCTCCCATCAGTTTCAAGCCCATAACGTACACAAGTCATAAATAAACCGCCTATTAATGCCCATCATATTGCAGCTTACTGCTGTTCTAAAGAGGAAAGAAATTAAGGCCTGTTCATTTTATCACTGTCCCCCAGAGACTGGGGCGTGAGTGAGGAACAGCTGGCTGACGTTCTATCTAGAAAAAACAGTAATGAAAATGACAGATGGGGAAATATGATGAATTGTATGCGCCTTTTTAATGGCGAGCATATGTGTTGCCTGTTGTTTCTTCAGGTGGTAACCTGAGGGCTACGATCTCCAAGTGCTAGGATCTCCAGGTGCTATTAGACTGGTATGTTGTTAGTTTTTTTCCCCATCTGTGTCTGGCCAGTAGGTTGCAATAGTTTCTTTTGGACATGGGTCTGGCTACTGTGATCAATTCTTGTTTGCCACCTTGTGGTTACTAAAGTGAACTCTCCTGAGAGCTGCACCACATATCCATCTGGAAACATAAGCTGGTGCAGGATATGGCTGATCATTGGGTAAGCAGGCGCACCACGCACTCACTAGTCTTCCAATCTGCATTAGCTGCCATTATGTTTCTGGGTGAGGTTGAGGTTGTTAGCTTTGATCTTGAAAGCCCTGATTGGCTTGGAATCTCCCTATGTGAGAGGTCACCTCCCTTTCCTGCACCTTATGCCATATTTGTAGTCAGCAGCGGCACTGTGCACACTGGAGACCCCTCAGTCTAGAAGAGAAGGAACTGTTAACAGGTTGTCCATGTGGGGACCCAGACCTAGGCTTTGTAACTCACTACTTCCCTAGTGGCTTAAATATAGTGATTTAGAACATGCTCCAAAGCCTATCTTCTTTCATGGGCTTCTAGGAAGAAAAAAAACATAAGAGCTGCTGAAGTAATGGTGGGTATTTACTGGAGACTTGTAGGAGCTTATTACCTCCGTGCACATATTACGTTATTCATTTTCTAGGGAAAATATACACAGTTATTGCAGGAATTAATATAAGTGATTTCAGTCCCTGATCTTGCAGATTTATATTTTAAATATATTTATCAGAATACTTTAATGGGTGTCCAAAAATGGGTTAAAAGGTGTTGAAAATGCAATGAATAGCCTGCCTTTCATTTTGCAGTTTTAATTATAAAAAGATCTATACATAGTAAAACAATCATGCTCCTGCTTGTAATTGAGTTTAATAAAATATATATTTAAGTGAAATTGTTTTGCTGTGCCCATTGTGCAGTGCACATAATTACAGAAGCAATTCAAAATATTATTTTAAAACATTTTACATTTCAAATATTTCCAGCTTCTTATTGCTTTTAAAAATCTAGAGGAAAAAACCAAATGTTGCATTATACCTCAAGAAATTAAGTACTACAAATGTAACACTGGAAGCTACAAATATATTGAACAATAGTGGCTTTTATGTTCAGGGCCTGTGGCAGGGACCTGAAAGACACAAGTAACACTGTGACTATAATTAATATTTGATATTTTAAATAGTAGAGTTGAATTTTTTTAACCTTAAAACAAAGAAGTGGTCTGTGAAAAAGCAGTAAACCCAAATGGTTACAGCAAAACAAAAATTATTCCTTTAAAATAGTGTAGTACATTGAGTCCATTCACTAGTATTTTTATAGTCTATTTATTAAAGACAAGACTGGAATTTGTGCCTTGACTGATGCATCTCATGATTCATAATATATTCTGATATTGATATTCTTGATAGTCTATTAAACATTCATTTTAATACAAATATATATTTCTATGTCTAAACATTTGCCTGTCATTTTGTGGATTATTTTACCACCTTTTTTTGCTTTCTGAAATGTATTCACACCCAAAACTTACCTGTTAGAGAATGCAGACCATCAGCATTAAATTTTCATGAGTTCTCCCACTTCCAGGCCTTCTAATCTCCAGGGGTTTGGCAAGCATGGGAGAGTAGCCACTCAAACAATGCTAAAAACGTATTGGATCAATACGAGCAGAACCTGTTATAGCCAGTTTCCTGAACTATCCATTACTTTCTTATAGCATGGTTCCGGCATGAGGATTAACATAAGTAGGGAGGCATTTTTTTTAAAAAAATACTCCACCCATAGGCCACATTATTTCCAACTTATTAGTAACTACATCAACCCCACACCAGACATAAAAAGCAAGTTGGGGATAGTTGGTTTGTCCAGTTTTCAAACTCTAACCCGTGAGCACCTACATGCTTCTGGGATCCACTTCCCTATAAAACAGGAATATAATGGAGGAGGAAAATCTTCACTCCCTTCTGGTAGAAGTGGTTGGTGTAAAAAAAAATTCATTGTTACTACCAAGATGAAGGAATCAGGTAACTGGGATTCAAGTGAGGGTCTTATCCCACCCTCCTCACTGTTCCAAGCACCTTCTTGTAATATGTTAAATAATGTAACCAATATCTGTCACATTGTCATGGGGGGTGGGGGAGTCCCGTTCCCACACCCCCCGCTTCCTGGGATTCACAGTGATTCTTAGCCAGCCAGTAGATCAGAAGGTTTATTTGAGAGGCCAGGCACACAATCCAACTTAGAGCTGTCAGTACAAACAGGCCCCCTTGACCCGGCCCTTCCGGGGGGGCAGGGAGATGAGACCCCCGAATCCGGGCTCCCCACCTGCTTCCTCAGCCAGCGTCTAACCCCTTTTCAAAAAACTCCAACATCTGCCTGCCCTTTGTTCCCTTGCCAGCCCCAAGGTGTCAACTCCCCTCCCCCTCCATCTCAGGTTACAGCTCCAGGTTTCCAGGTCAGAGTAGCTTAGCCTCAGGAGTCATGTCCACCCTTCCCCCTACTTGTCACACACATGTAGTTTGTTCTCACTCTCATCCTTTACCGAGCTGTTAGGCAAAATTGTGTGTGCAGTGTAGTGTTATGGCAGTTTGTTTTAACTTTTTTAATATGCATGTTAGTGTGTGTAAGAGGAGGCAGGTCAAAAAAGGTAGCTTGAAGTAATGCACCTTGCACTTAGAGCAGAAAGTGGTGAGGTTTGTGATGGTCATTAGTATTTATGAAAGTTCATGCCAGTCTAGGACTGGCCCCTGAGAAAGTTCAGTCTCCTGGATGCATGAACATTTTACCCTTATGGTGGACAATTCCATTATGGCCAAGGTACAACTGTAGATGACAGTCCTCCTGTTGGCGCTTTGGGCACCTTTAGATATCCAAGTCCAAGATACTGAGTATATTGACGATAAGGACGAAAACCTTCAACTTCATATTTTATGGGAAGCCAGAGTAGAGAGCAGAGGCCAGGTTTGATGGGCTTAGAATAACCAGCATTATTGAGGAGATGCAGCATTGTGTGTTAGTTGAAGCTTCCTAAGAGCTTCATGGCAAGCTACAGTGTATTGCGGTAACCCAGGCAGGAAGTGATGACTGTGTATGTAACTGAGGCCAGGTCATCTGCCAAGAGAGGATAGATTCTTCTGGCCCACCAAGTATGATAGAAAGCATTATGCACAGATGCTGGTGTGAGTTTAGAGGTGGTGAGGAATCTCAAAGTATCTCTACCCTATGGACTGAAACTGACCAGTTGCAAGTGTGGACCTTCACCTAATGAAGCTGAATGGCGGCTGCAAGAGTATCATCGCTCATGGCCACGTAAGAGAAAACTCTAATTTCAGAACTCTACTTTCTTCCCAAACAGGCACAGAAAGACATAGAATTGCTCCAGTCAGGACCCCAAGTAGTATTTTGCCCTCAGAACCGGGTGAGGAAAAATCCCACCCAGTCATGAAAGGCTCCCACTCTAAGTCATTGAAAAGTACAAATTGGTGGGAAAGTTGCTCATGGCCAGATGGTGAAGTACTCACCACCAACCACAGGTACTAGATTTTCAAAAGTCCTCGTAAAGGAGAGGGTAAGAGTAAACTACTCTCTGCTCAGAGGATGAGCTGATACACTTCAGAGACCATGATCTCCTGCTTATTCATGTATCTAGTTTGGGTGAATTGTTGTTCCTACTCTTATTCCCATGCACTGGAGGAAAAAATTGAAGTTCAAGCTTCCTCTGAAAGAGAATCTTAAATAACAGAAGGGCAATTCAAGTGGTTTTCACTCTGTGGTCAATGGAGCCCTAGGAGTCCATAGATTGTCTATGATTTCCAAAGTGGTCCACACCTCCATCTGAATTTTTTTAGGGATCTGCAAATGGAAAAAAAAAATAAAAAATTGAAAACCACTGATCTATACGAGTCCTTCACTGAACAACAAGGACCTTGTGAAAAGATGACACCAGGATTTCATCCTAGACTGGATCATTTAATCGGCCTTTTAGCCACAGACTACTGCAGCTATGATGGTTACCGAGTGGAACAGGAAGAGACCTAAATGAAATCAAACACATGACACAGAAAGGGTAGTATGTTCAAGGGGACGGGGAAAAAACCATTGGGTCCAAAAGGGTCTGGTTCAGCAAAAGCATATAAACATGTTTAACTTTAAATAGGTGAGCAGTCCCATTGATTTCAATTAGGCTACCCAGAGGTTTAAGGTTAAGCATGCATTTACTTAAGTGCTGTGCTAAAATGGATTATTAATGTAAGTTTATTTGAATTTTCCTATCTACATTTAGTAATAGGTGGTCATAATGCATGCAATTTGAACTGATTATAAAACCACAAAAGTTAATTTTAATATGCTGAGTGCTAGTGTACGTAAGGTAATAGGGGATAGGGGAGAATCACAGTACACAATGCTTTACTAAAACTATATTACTTCTGCTGCATTTTCCTCATCCACAAATTTAATCAAAATTCAAGAAAAACTAAGTTTGCCTGTCATTTGTTCCTTATAAATTCCTGCTGCTTTTCCTCTAGAACTTAAAAATTCTCTCACTGCTGGTTCTGTTCCTATGGGAGCTCCCCTTCCCCTAAGAAGTATACAATTCTGTATGTTATTGGATCTCCTCAACTATTATTTGTTTAAGACTTTTCTATTATTGAAATACTTAAGATTAAAATGCCAAATACCCCCAATTACTGTTCTTTACTTTGGCATAATCTCATTTCCCTTTCCCACTATGACTGAAAGCTACATGCATTTACCCCAGAGCTTTCCAGTGTTAAAAAGGAAACCAACATTAGCTTGCAGAAAGGCATTCTTTGAGAAGCGGGGGTGGGAAAATGAGTTGCTGAGTCAGTAACATCTTTTGAATGGCTGATATAACAGAGCTAACTGAAGAAGTTCTCAGAGAAAAGGGACTTTTTACATAATATAAAATACAGTGGTTAAACTTTTGATGGAATTTCCATTTTTAGCCCTTTATATCCTAGGATGGTTGGTTCAAATTTCTTCATCTTATTTTTAACCTTGTTTTCAATGCTTATTTAACTTTCCTCTTATCAGTAGCATATGTTGGTTGTACATAAGCTGTTAGGTAGAAAGTATATATGCACATCATTAGTGCACAATTCATAGTGCTGCTATAAAAATTAAATGTACACTTTTTTTAAACAATATTAAGCCTTGAAAGTTTTACATTTTAAATTTATGTAACTGTTAAGAGATCAATAATGTGTTAAACTGTTGCCAATAGAAGAACATTGCTAATTCACGATGACTGGGAGCCCCAGGTAAAGTTTCTCAGCTTTGCAAATTAGTGTATGAGGAAACAAAGAAAACCACTACAAAATATACTTCCCTCTTCAAGTTAAAATAAAACTTGTGGTAATTCATAGCATCATGTAAAGATGTTGCAATATATATTATAATGAAAATAAAGTGATAACAACATAACCCTGACTATTGTATGATAAATCAGAGAACCACATTTTTTAGGGAATTATAACATGGAGGGTTTAATGAAAGACCAGTTAGCAAGGTTAGTCAGCTCAGAGAGGAAAAATGTACAAATAAAAAAGCCTAATAGCAGGATTTCATAAAAAATATGAACATTTATGCATTAGTTTGCTACATCTACTGAATGTAGACTTCAAATATCAATGTGAAAGTCACTAATACTTCAACGCTGTAAAATAAAATCTCAGTTCAAACAGAATTCCTGCCTTTTGTATATGTTGCTAAACGAAAAAAGGTAAATGTGCATTGAATACAGCAGAGTCTTTTAATCTATACATCTTCTGATTTAATTTCATTCAGTAATTAAGTAAAAAAAATTTTTCCATATTCAACTTATCTACAGATTATGTCTATATATAAAAATGTGTGGATATATACATTTAATATAAACACACACACGTTCATACATATATACATGAACTGGTATTCAGTCATTTTCCCCTCCGCCCTCACCAAAAACACATGCATCACATTAGTACCTACTTTAAGGCCACTACAACGTATTGGTAATGGGACAAAACACAAGCATTCACTCTTGAAGTGGAACAATATAGTTCAGTCCATGAGCTGAAAACCACAGCTATTTCTGTAAGATTACCACATTTCAATAATTTAGAATTCAATGTATAAAAACCCTCTGGAAATGAAACATTTAACTTCCTTATTAAAAGAATTTCCCTCCCACACACTCTCTTTAATTAACTGATTGCAGCGTAAATCACCAAACTAGGCCACATCAGAAAATGCAAACAGACTGTTTAGTTTTAGTCTAAACTAACATGCATCAAAACATTCTGAAGTGTTGCATCTTTTGACTTCCTCATCTTCGCAATTGCCCTGTGCAGATCCTGCTGTTGCACTGGCCGAATTTCATCTTCATCATGGCTTAAAAAACAAAACAAAACAAAAAACCAACAGTGATTCAAATGTTAATAATTAATCTGATTTACATGCTGTAAAATAATCCAGTGCCAGAAGCTACAAAACACTCAATACATAATTGTCTGGCTATATCGATGGATGTAACTGACCTAACCAGGGGTAGGAAAGAAGTGTTTATAAGAGCTATTACTTGCTGAAATGTTCTGGAATTACCTAATGTAACACAGGATCAAGGTCTATGCAACTCAAGGGTGTGTGGGTTCCTCCTTAGGTACCTTACTGTATTGTTAAAAAAGTTCTGAAGTTGTGGACACTAAAATAAGGAACTCATTCAACAGGAAAGAAACCCATTTGGCTCTTAAAAAATTACAGCTAAACAACAACATTTTATAAGGAATCTCTGGGCTACTTACTGTTCACTAATTTCTGGTGATATTTTCTATTTGATATTTATGGAGAATTAGTTCTCCAACTAAACACTCCAGATGTCTTTTGTTCACTTTTCAGTACTAAACCGTAAAATGTAGCATTTACATTTACAGCCTGTATGATTACACTAAGGGACTGATCCTCCAAATATTATATACAGTGTAACTTTATTGATTTTAATGGACTGTTCATGTGCATAAAGTTATGCCCCATATTGTGTGTTCATCTCTTATCATAATATTTCCCCAATGGTACTGAAGCAATTTTCAACAAAATCCATAACCAACTCATCCATAACCAAAATGATTTATTCACTGAATTTGTGTGTGGGTGTAGTGAGGATTAGTATAGAGAAAAACCACCACCCCTGGTTTCTATCATTAGTTTTGTTTTTAAAGTTCCATATTTACATTAAAATTGAAGACAATTATTTGCAGAGTGTCTAGCACAAAGGGGGCTCAGTTTCAGTTTGGCAACCATAAAACAAACAAGAAGCACCTTTCTTCATGTGTAGAATTAACATATTCCCTGACGCACAGGAGTGCAGCATCACGACACATTTCTTTCAAATCACTTCCTGAAAATCCATCGGTTTCTTTAGCAATTTGTAGGAGGTCCAAGTGCCTGTCCACCTACCAGAAAATAAAGAAAGAGGCATAAAAACTTGAAAGTCAGTAAGATATTCTACTAAATATAGAAAGAAAGTCACGGTTAGAGACAATGTCTTTAGATTTTATTAGGGTTTTGCCTTTGAAGAACTAAAAGGAAAAATATTAGTGAAGTATACTCACAACATAAGACAATGACTCTCTACCTGGGAAGTAACGAGGTGATTAGTAAAACTAAAGTTTCACTAACAAAACTTTATCGCTGTTAAAAAGAATTGTCATCCACTAGAAGACAGTACCTTATTTTACTTCATTTCTCCTGTACAAATTTAGAGTGCTGACTGCTGAAGAAGACAAGATCCCCCTAGCACAAATCTTGAAGAGCTTCTATGACACTTTTTAGGGCTTGTCTTTACTAGCAAATTATGTCATGTTAGAACACAACTGTGAAGAGTTAGGAGTATCAGCTCAGTGTTAAACATGACTTAGCATCCACTATAGACAACATCCTGTAACTACCATTTGATACAATGGAACCACCGAAATGGTAATTCAATCTACACACACACACACTCCAACATTAGCCTTTCTTTACAAGGGGCTGATCCTGCAAGGTACTTAGTGCACTCACATCCTTAGACATGTATAAATAATGCAAAACAAGACCTAGAAATAGGCCTATTAGTGTTGATTTATTTTATTACGTTGTCTATCAACACACAAACTTATTTCTCAGACATTATTAGGAAGTGTCCATTTAGCATTGACATTTCATTTTAACAAACACTTTTGCCACTTCACATGCTAAGTCTGAAAAAAATCAATTGACATATTAATATTGTCCATTGGCACCTTTCATCACAGACTATAAAAACGCATTAAAACCAATTAATTTTAATAGTGCTATTCTGAGGTGGTGAAGAATTATACCCATGTTACAAATCAGAGACCTGAACCATTGAGAGGCAACATAATTCGCCCAAGTTCATGCACCAAGTCAAGCAGAATCCAAAAGTAACCCAAGAGTCTCAACTCCCTCTTGATAGTTCTAATCAGGATCCAGGATTTCCCAACTTTAAACAAATATTTTCCATCACAAATTGATGTCTTCTAGAAGCTAATCTTTTTATACAGATGTATCAGAAAAGCAAGTGGAATTTTTTCTTAATTCTTTATAGACAAATTAAAACTACAGTGCTTCAAGTAAATAAAAAAGGGCAACATTAAGGAATATGTTCAAATGAAAGGAAAAATATTTTCTGAAAAAGGAACATTCTATGTCTAGAAGATTAGTCTGCTCTAAATCTAGAGACTTTGATATGACCTATCACATTCCTTTCAGCCCTGAGGTCTATAATTCTATGGATTTACCAGTACTAAATCCATCAAACTTAAAATTATCATCAATAAGTTTGAGCCTTCCTCTAGGACTCATTTATGTTGACACTTTTCTTTTAAATATCCATTTTGTTTTCATGTCACTAGTGCTCACTTATTTTGCAAGGAGGACCTTACATTCCAGCTATCACCTGCAAGCAATCCTGACAGTTTATTAAATGTTTCCTTCTGAATACTTAGCCATTCATAGGGATCAGCTCGCATATTATACCACTAAAATTAATGAGATTTAAAATGAGTTTTACTTCTGAAATGTATTTGTTTTATTGTACAGACATTATCTAGGATGTTTTGTAAACTAATATGGGAATTACGAATATGGTGGGTCTAAATCCTTCAAGTTCTCCATGCACAGAACTATTACCTTAAAAGGGAGTTCATCATAGAAGGCTGGCAGGACCAGGCCTTACATTTTGTCAATGGGAATGGTGATAAAATTTTGTAATAATACACAGATGTTCCAAGTCTGTTTGTTGCTTCTCTAGTCTATGACATGAACCCCATATAAAATACTGAAGATTAATGTGAGGCAACACTTTCTTCCTGATGAATAAGCAGGAGATAAAAGCAGCAGTATCACACATTGCTACTCCCCAGATTAAGTAAGTAGAGAGAATGTTCCATTGACAGAGAGATTATATAATTTGCCTCAAACCACAGTGAAAGAGTGTCAAAACTGAGATTAGAAATCTAATTTCTCTAAAGACAGTTTCATGCTTAATCTATTAAACAACTCTACCTCTGAAATCTGAGGTCACACCCAAATCCAGAAGCTTCCCAGTCATAAATACACTGCTTACCAGCATGTTTCCGATTATGATCCATACAACGGTCAAAGACAGTTGGTTTGAAAGCATGTTTTTAAAATGTCCTGAAGGTTTCCACCCATGGCCATGATAATGCATAAAAATATTTTTTTAAACAAATAAGTTACTTACATTTTCATTTTTCAAAATCAGTTTCAAAATTGCCTCTCTCTGTTTCAGAGCCTTTAAATAAAAACAAGATTTCAGTTATTATGGAACAGAAAGAAACTGATAAGAGTGTGACATTTCTTTACCTATCAAAATCATTCAATTGGTACATATTTATTTTGCATCTCCTATGCCCCCCAGAAATACAGGTTGATCCCTTGAAATGAAATCCCTTGAAATGTTTCCTAGCATGTATGCTACTGACGGCAATGGTGCTATTCAGCACTAAGCTATCAAGTCTACTTTTTAGTCCCTGGAGTCCAGAAACAATATTTACATTAACTACAGTGAAAACGAAAAAACTGGTTGACAAATACTTTAAATCTTACTCTTCCCTGAATGGGACTTGAACCCATGTAACTGTCTTAAGGATTTCTGCACCCATCATCCATAACAGAGGGTAGGACTGGTCCCTATGGATCTAAAATGGATATTATATATTTAATATACTCTGTTAATCACATAAGCAACAGGACCAGCGCCATTGTTGCAAATGCTGTTTTCAAAAATCACATTGATTCTAAAGATCACACTTGAGAAACTTTCTTAAGCAATACGAGTCATGCATTGCAATAAAGTTACTAACAGAAGATGGGTAAACACTGAGCATGGTTTTACTAGGACCAAGATTGCAAAATGTAAGTATTGAAAAAACCTGGCCCATAACTGCCAACTAACAAGTTTATGCCATTTAAATCCACTCCCACTATTCTCTTGACCTGGGCATCAGATGAAACCAAGTTGAAGGAGTTAAACTATGTAAGTACAGAGAACACAAGAGCCTTATTTATATCAGTAACGGGAACAGTGAGTAGCCGTCCTGTGGAATGTGAGTGTTCTCTGATATCTCTAGGTGGCTGAACAGTGCCAAGTCTAACCATGATGTACACATAGTCTGATCCATTTTGACAACCCCTGAGCTAAGATATGCTCACATTTGGTCTTATGGTCAACGATAACTGCCACCAACTTCCAGAAAAATTGAACAGAAGTGTACAAAAATTTGTGTATCAATGCTTTAAGTTGCTCTCCCCTTGGTGTGGATGGGCAGAATGGAAAGTATGCACCAACTCCATTGTACAGAATGAGTGCAGGAAATGGGTTTCGAAGTTGCTGGTGGCACAATGAGTTGGTTCCAGCTAAAATGTGTATGTGGCGAGTTTCTCATGGGAAATTTCACCCTAAAAAGCAAAACCTATCTGTACTTGCGAAAAACTGAAAACAAACCTTAACAGTACTCTCTCATGCTATTTGCCAGGGCAGTGAAGACATAGCTCTCATTTGGTACACTACATACCTATTGCTAATCCACTACTAGGCAAACAATCCAACATCACTTAAGACAATTTGCTCTGACTTACTGGTTGGTTAATGTGAAACCTTGTAGGCATTCTTCTCATAATAGCAGAGTCAAGATCCTGAGGACGATTGGTAGCTCCCATCACTATCACCTTAATACAGAAAAACAGAAGGATTAAACAGCGGAGAAAAATTATTATTTCAAGAATCATCATAATGGGGGCTCACAAAACACAAAAGCCAAACTGGGTAGCTGTTCTATCTTCCATCAAGCAAATTGGCCAACAGAGAAGTTGCGTCAATCTTTCTGACACTGGCTCTAGCAGCAGGATTTAAACAAACATATTATGAGGTTATTTTAAACAGCTGGAAGCAGAATAGTTAGTTCAAAGTATTTGGAGCCTTTCACATCTAGTTTGAACATTCAAATTCAGTCCAAGTCAACAGGCAGAATATAACAATTTTTGGTCACTAACATTTGGTCTCTGTGGACAAGTTTTCTCCAGAACTAATAATGGGGAGGTATTTTGGTAGGGTAGCATGAGGAACCACTCTCTCATTTCCTATGTAAATAAAAAGCAGATTGGATTCCAGGACTAGTAATATAGCATTTTTCACAAGCACTAATTCACTAAAAAGAATGTCTGATTTTTAAAAAAACTAAACAGCTGAAAAGCCAAAATAAATTAACTGCTTTGGTATTATTAACTGGATGTGAAGCTACAGGAAGTTTTACAAAGGTTTCATTTCATGTACCATGAACCCATCTTATTTTTAAAATCCATATTTAATACAGGAACAATATTTACACCATTGGACTACACTTTGAGTGTCATTTTAAGAGCAAATTTACCTAGTGTATACATCTCATTTTCTCACTTGTTATTGTAAATTATGTACATTGCAAATGCTCAGTCACAAAAAAACATGAACATCAAAAGAAATTAATCCCATATAATTTTAGATTCCTAAAAGACTATTGTTTTTAGCTCTCTCGTTTTGGATCTTTGCTCCACAACTGGCCTTGGCAAATTGAGAGCTATGCATCAGAGCAGGGGTAGGCAACCTATAGCACGCATGCTAAAGGTGGCACACAAGCTGATTTTCAGTGGCATTCACACTTCCCAGGTCCTGGCCACCAGTCTGAAGGGCTCTGCATTTTAATTTGATTTTAAATGAAGCTTCTTAGACATTTTAAAAACCTTATTTACTTTACATACAACAATAGTTTAGTTATATATGTGACGGAGTCAGACCAGAAGGATATAGGAGAGTGCTGGAAGGCAGGTATATTAGTCTGAGGATGTGCAGGTCCCTGTTCCCTGGATAGCCAAACAAAGGCTACTCCAGGCCAGTCAAGACACCTGAGGCCAATTAAGAACCTTCTGGAAAGGAGTAGAAACAGCTAGCCTAATTGGGACACCTGAAGCCAATCAGGGACTGGCTGAAACCAGATAAAAACCTCCCAGTTAGTCAGGTGGGTGTGGGTGTCAGGAGCTGTGGAAGGAGGTTATGCTGTTGGTGAGACTGAGTGGTGGACAACATATCATACTGAAGGAAGGAGGCCCTGAGGTAAGGGTGAAGTGGAGTTTGAAGAAGCGGAGACTGTTGTGGGGAAGTAGCCCAGGGAATTGTATTGTGTTTTGTGGATAAAAGGTCAGCCATCTTAGCTGATACTATTAGGGTCCCTGGGCTGGAGTCCGGAGTAGAGGGCAGGGCCGGGCTCCCCCCATTTTCCATCTTCCATACTGGCCTGTGATGAAGGTAACTCACTAGGTGGTGACTCTTGCCAATTATACTGAGAAAGGGAGGTCACGCTGGGGCCTAGATGAGTTTCTGAGGCCCCTAAATCTGCCAGGAAGCGCAGGACCCACAAGTACAGACTTGGAGCTTTGTCACATATATTATAGACTTATAGAAAGAGACCTTCTAAAAACATTAACATATATTACTGGCATGGGAAACCTTAAATTAGAATGAATAAATGAAGACTTGGCACACCACTTCTGAAAGGTTGCCGACCCCTGCACCAGAGCTATGTTGCTTTCACAGGTTAGAGTGATGCTGCCACCTAGAGGCACAAAATTGTGGCATAAGTTACTGGACAGTAAGATGATAAGCAGACATTAAAAAAATATATTTTATGTTCAACAAAATATTGTAAGCGAAAGGTTCATTTAATCAATGGTCTAACAATCTTTATTAGAACCACATATAGAAGTAGTTAAGGGGTCAGATTCTCTGGTCTGCACATGACACCGCATTTGGAGGTGAAAACCACACTTATGCCTTGTTGCTGGGGCCCGCCAGATAGCACGCCAGTACCTTTGCAAAAGTCAGAGGAGCTTGAAGTTTGATCTAACAATTCTCTCTGCTGGTGGCTCCAGCAGTCTTTTTGGCAGCAGACAAATGACCTGACATTAGGTGGTTCAGTACAGAACAAGGATCCCAATACAGTCTGTCTTCCTCAGGGCCCTGTGCCCTAGAACTCTTCCCACCCCTTCTCTGCTCCCATTCCAACCTGCTCCCAAAGTCCCCACCCCAACTCCACCCCCTCCCTGCCCCTGTATCAACTCCTTCCCCAAATTCCCACTCCGCCCCTTTTCCACCTCCTCCAGAGTGTGCAGCTCCCCGCTCCTCCCTCCGGAAAAGTGCTAAGTGCTGCCGAACAGCTGTTTGGCAGCAGGGAGCGCTTGGAGGTACGTAGAGGAGTGGGGATGTGGCGCGCTGAGGGGGGAAGAGGGAGCGGTGGTGAGGGGAACTTGTCAATTGGAGGAAATAACTCTGTGTTTGAGACCCCTGTCCTAAAGGGAGTTTTAGATCACCGCTACTGCTTGTATCTCCATCAGCAAGGGAAAATGTAAAGACAATTTGCCACACAATACTCCAGATTTCAAGACTATTTTTTGAAATAAATCAATAATTTAAAAACCATTTAATTTCAGCAAGACACAACAGGCTGCACATTGTGCACACTACTGTTCATTCTTGGGAGGCAACCACATCTACATGTTGTCCATCATGTCTAATTGTTTAAATTATGGAGACTTGAGTACATTTTCCTCAGAATGTTAAGAATTTTACAGCAGTAATAAAAGTTGGAATGAATCCTTGCTATCAGAAGGAATTTTGTTTAGATTCAGACATAGCATAACATTCCCAACTAAACATTTACTAATAAAATATTTTGAAGAAATTGTAACTGTCTGCTCTCAAAAAATATAGGGCAGTCTTTATAAGTGCTCTGGACATTTCAAAATAATTGTCTGAAGAATGATTTTTCCTAAATAGTACGAAGTGCAATACGGGAATAGCCTGAAAATGGTCCTAAAGGACATGTCCAATAATTCTCAAAAATATTTTAGATATATTTTCATAATCGATTCCCAAAACTCTCCAACCAGGTGTTTTGTGCTATATTTTACTCAAATGGGGCTCCCACTGTGCCAAGAAGTATGAGTGAGGGACCACAATGACTTCTTCAGACTCAGTAGTGGAAGCAGAAGACCAAATATATGTTTTACTGAAAGAAAGGAATGCTTCATTTGACTGTTTCAAAGACACTTGCACAATGTTTAAAGAGGCATCATGTTAAAAACACTGGGAACGGTCTGTGCCTAAGGGAACATCAGGTGACTCAGCCTGAACTTCAGGTTCTGTGTGGCATAGTTATTAGCACTAATATCCTATTGACGTATTGTATAGTTCTATAATGAGTATTGATATAATTGGGATTAATATTCAAATCTCTCATTAAGGCTCCTGGAGTCCAAGATTTACGAGTCATGCAAGTGAATTTCAGAAGGAACAGTGTGGGTTTATTTCCTTGCCAGTTAGACAGGCCAAGAGTGGTTTGTATTTGTCTTCGCCATTACATTTAGCCTGAAACAACTGTTCATGTGATTTTGTTTCAAATAATAAAGCTCCAAATTTAAATCATCTCAAATCTTGTAGTTATATTATTGCGGGGGGAACACTTTTTTAAAGTGTCTATAATTTACTATTGTCTACAGTAACGCGAAGTGACTATTAACAGGGTTCTTGTTCCTACATATTCTTCTATTCAGCAATAAAATAGAGAAATTCCTCTGGCAGCTAGTATGTCCAATAGACTATTTTTATCCTATTTCTAAATGGAAAAAATATATATATTAAATTTCTCTGAGAATTATGGTAGTTTTCGCCTTATTTTTTTAACTCACTTGGCAACTGTAGTCAGTGTCCAGACCATCCCACAGACTCATGAACTGAGCTTTCATCATAGCTGTAGCTTCATGATCAGAACTTGAACGGCTTCGCAGAAAGGAATCTAAATGAAAGAGATTCAATGAGCATTATTTACCTTCACATTCAACAACAGCAACTATTATATTTCTCAAGGACAAATTTATAAAATTGTAATCACAAAAGAAAAATAATGTAGGATCAAGGAGAGAAATGCTGAATATCACTGAAATTTTAGTCAGATCTTCTCAGTTACATTATCTAAGCACTATGTAAGTACATGAAATATCACATGAAACTGTCTTGGATTTTGTGAAATAATCACAAAATATTGCAGAAAACCTAGAGGAAAACAATCTGTATTTACCAATGTTTTACTTTATCAGGGATCTTACTAGCACTTCCTATATAATTGGTATCTTAGGCAGCTTCCATTCCTAGATATGTGAAAAAATGAATTTTCATCCTTGCTCCTCATACAATCATGCTCCCTCTGAGAATACAACAAGCTAAGAAGGTATCAAAGGAGATTATTACAGCACAGTTGCATGTTTAATGTAAAGTGGCCCACTCACTTTTCATGCAGCGTTCTAGCTCTACTAATCATCTCCAGAAGCATATACTATTGTTAAAAGAGTAAGAGCGCTTCCAGAAGGAAGATATATTGTCGTTGTAAAAAGACTCCACCATAAATATGAAGCTGGAGAAAAGTGGAAGTTTCATTACATGTTTGACAGTGAATCTTGTTTCTTTGTGTCATAGAATATCACCGTGCGAAGGGACCTCAAGACATCATCTAGTCCAACTCCCTGCTCAAAGCAGGACCAATCTCCAATTAAATCATCCAACAGTGTTTTTTCCCCATATCCCTAAATGGCCCCCTGAAGGATTGAACTCACAACCCTAGATTTAGCAGGCCAATACTCAAACCACTCAGCTATCCCTCCCACACAAGAAATTTCATACTAAGGTTCATATTAATTGTTATGTCAAATGCCCTGCAAATTAAATAACTAGTGCTATTTAAGGTAACATATCAGGAATATGGATTGTTCTAAGGGATTTGTGATTACCATAACATGATCCATCAGAGGTTCTGGTGAAGAGGTTCTGCCTAGATGTGCAAGTTGTGATGATCAGAGCAGATGATACTATAATCAGTAGATAGTGTTATATCACCCAGTTTAGTGTTAATCTGTTAACTGTACAGCACTGCAGAGAGTGTTACTGCTCAGTTCCAAAAGGTGGTCAACAGAAGAGTTCAGCCTAGCTGGTTATCTGCTCGAAGTTGGAAGACTATATATGCAAATATTACCATATCCACAAGGATAACACAGGAAAACAAACTGATTTCTAAATTTGTTGAGGTACGCTTTTCATGATGAAAAAAATCTGTTATTTTTGGTCAAAACTTTTTTCAGTCTTTGAAGCCTCTGCCAAGTTTCAGAGGGGCATTTCCAAAATCCACAGTGAAGGTGAATGGGTACTTGATGCTGCATTTGACAGAAGTCCCACATCGGATTTGCTTTATGCCACTGTATGCAGGGTTCTTTTTCTAAGATCAGAGGAGGTCAGAAAAAAGAGAAATTTTGTGGCCCTTTTATATAAAGCTTTAGCTCTTCTGGCAGCATTAATCAACATTAGTTTATCCTTGAACTTCAGCAGCTTGAAGATGATGGATCTGGGCCTGTCAGACTCCTGCCTTTAGCACCAAGCATTTGATTGGCCCTTTCAACATCTAATGGCAGCTGGAGGCCATGGTGATGTTTATCCCACACAAAGCAGAGCAAATTAAGTGAGGTCAATTAACCTGATTGGCTCTCCCCCAGGTGCAGCCTGTGCTTGAAAGGCTGATTGAGGATGGAGCCCTGCTGAGAAGGAACATGCAGAGCTGATATAAAGTCAGGAAATTGGCAGCAGAACGGTGTTGAAATGGAAGTGAGGTGTGTCTGAAGCTACAGAGCTAAGTAGTCTGCAGTTGCTGCCTGAAAGGAAGGAGTTTAGGCTAGTAAACCAAGAGAGCAGGGGAGCCACAAGATAAGTAGGAAGGAGTCCAGGGAAAAAGCAACAGGTAAATAGCAAGCAGACCATAGTTGCTGGACATTGAGTCCTGGGAATTGAACCCAAAGCAGCAGGTCGGTCCACCTTCCTCTACCAGCCATTGGGAAAGTGACATTGGAACCTGGCCATGGACTGGAAGACTATCTGGAGCAGATGAAGACAGCTGATCCAGGGGGGCTTTGATATCCTGGAAGAGAAGGACTACATAGTGACTTGGCCAGACGGCTGAGTCGCAAAGAGGGAGCACCTGAGTTCCAGAAACAGAATGAGAGAGGAAACAGTGTGAGCAACCGAGATCTGGATAGACCTAATCCCCAAGCAGCCAAGAAGCCATGGAGCAGCCATTAGCTATGGAGCTAATCCCCAGAGCAGCCTAGCAGTGAGTGAATCCCATTACAGGGGCCAATTTAAATATGGTATGGAGCAGCTTCTGAAGAAAGTTGATACCATCTTTCTCATGAATGAATCATTTGGGATTTTACCTCCCATACTTCTTTAGAGAGGCCACAAATATCCTTTGAAATTGAATCCTGTCTGTCTGATAAATTATTTCAGTGCCATGATATCCTGGGCTAGATGCTGCTGTGTTTCCCACTTCAGCTGCTTAGATGATTCAGGTTAGGTCTTTCAGTGCCTCTCATTTTTTCATTGAAAGCAGTCTGAAGTTCATCTAGGAAATTAATTTACATTTATGACAAATTATTCCCAATTTGCTAGGAAAGTAATTAAAAAAGAGATGATCTGATACGTGGAGAGGTCTGGGGATGAGGCAGCTGTCTTTCTCACGAGTACCATACAACTATTCCGTTAATTCTAACCACCCATTTCTTTGCAGTCTTCTAATTCCAAGCCCTTAGCTTCCTCAACGTTTTACTCCTGGAAGGGCTAGTTTAATCGGCCCAGGCCTTCCAGAGATAACGATGCATTTCAGAAAGCCTTTCCTCTCTAAACATGAGCTTCCTAAAGGTCCAACTTAACCCCCTGGAGAAAGGAAGAACAGTGGTCCTGTAACCCACCAGCATATATTTCCAGAATTGACACTCAAACTGAGAATTTCCATTCACTGTGTTATTTCTCCTATAACTAACCCCAGCTGTAAATTCACAAACAATAACTACTAATGCTGGAAAAGCTTTTAAGGAAAGGCTTATTAAGAAAGACCTTGTACAGGGATAACAACTTAAAAAATTAACTCTTCTCATAGGACTTCTGCAATATGAGACATTCTATTTTGCCACAGATGTTCTTCAATACTATTTACACTATTAAATCTTGTTTTATTACCATTTTGTTCTGTATGCTAATACAAATTTTTCTGAGAATTAGTGATATCATTAGACACTTAAATTAGACACTTAAATTGCACAACTTGCACTTAAAAGTTTAATGTTGCATTTCTACGATTAAGAAAAAGTATGTACGTTACCTATTTCATCGATAAAAATGATGGAAGGTTGGAGTTTTATAGCAAGGGAGAAGACAGCAGCAGCCAGTTTCTGAGATTCCCCATACCATTTATCAGTCAATGTTGAAGGCTGGAGATTAATAAATCGGCAACCTGCTTCCTTTGCTGTAGCTTTAGCAATCAGAGTTTTACCACAACCTGGAGGGCCATAGAGAAGTACTCCTGAAAAATAACAGCATTAAAGTTTTAGGGTCACGGAAAGGAAGGAAAGACCCCAGTGTGATTAACACAGCAATGTATGAACTCACATTCTATCTAGATTTCCCTAAGGCTGGCACCCGAGCACCTTTCAGTAACTACCACCAAACTCCATGTACACAATTGTACTGCAATTTTACTGTCTTAATATAAAAAAGCAATTTCAAATTATTCAAGACCACTTTACCTTCTTTCCTTAGTGAAGAGTTAATACATAACAGCTCATTTTAAACTTAAGAAACACCTAAAGCTTTGTTTTATGCCTATTACAGTTATAAGTAACACTCTATATTACATTCATCTGTTGAAGTGGGTCTTAACCCACGAAGGCTTATGATCCCTAAGATCTGTTAGTCTATAAGGTGCTACAAGACTGTCGCTTTTGCAGATCCAGACTAACAGAGCTACCCCTCTGATACTACTCTACATTACTATGATTCAAACAAGCTAGTGGGGGGATGGGGATCAATCTTTTTCAGTTTGTTTACTTGGGGCATTTGCTAGGGCTTTATTTATAGTCACTCTACCTTCCTGAAAAGATGTATGAAAAAATCTGTAACGAGGTAGCAAAATCGATAAGTTATTTTAAAAGCATTTTTTAAAAATTCCATGCATATTTAGAAGTACATAATCTCAATTTTTTTATATTAAGTTTTTTCCCCTTAATTTAAAGGTTTTTGAGGCTTTCTACATCTACATTTAGACAATTACTTAAGAGATGCATCTTCATGATTTAAATGACTGATATAATTGAGGGGCATGGTCTGTTTGGAAGGTCTGCATAAATAATCCTTTCTTCATCTTATTAAAGCACATGACAGAACACCAATTTTCCAGCCAAGATGAATTCCTAACAAGCAGACAGTATTTTGTATAAAATTGAAACATTTATTTCCAAACAAAATGCCCCAAAATAAAAGGGACAATTGATAGATGTATGCAATAATTAATTTTACAAATTTTACATATAATACAAAGAAAAGATGGAAGAGATCTTATCAATAGGAGAACACGAGTATAAGGCTTATTTTCTATCTAACTACCTGGGTCCAAATTTTACTTTCATGTACATGAGTACAAAGCAACTGTGACTAAGAACTTCAGTGGAGATAATTCTACTTTATACCATGATAAATAAGAGCAGATTTTTGACCTTTTCTCTCTCCGGTTGCGTTGATTTGGCAGTAAACTTATCTAACTAAACACCAGAGGAGGAGAGATTCACACTTGCATTCCCTTACTGCCTGAACAACTGAGATCTGGGTCCAATACAGTCAAAAGGGACCTGCAAAATTAGCTTGCAATAAGTCTTCTCATTTAAGACCTTTGTTTCTATCAGTGCACTGGCATCCTTATCAAAATGTAGAAACATTTCCTACCATAAACCACAGAGTTGTATCTGATCTCAGCAAAAAGAACAAAACTAAATGTGAAGAGCAAAAAAAAACCCAAGCAGAAATCCAAAATTAATGCACAAGTTGGATGTCTCTTGGAAATGTGTATTTGGACTGGTAGAACATGCATGGATAGGACATCTATTTTTATTGAGGTCATATCCATGCATTATAAATAACAGAGAAGACTGAAGTAGTGCAAAGACCTTGACCATTAGACTAAAAATAAACAATCTCACAAAAGAAATGAAAAGCCTCAAGCAAGGAGGTGATTCTATAATGTCCAAGCCTCATAATAAAAGTGATAGAAAAATACCATTCTGAGGAATTACACTTCAAATATCAGGTTGTGATTTGACCCTTCTCCTTAACACAAGGCTCATCACTGCTAATACTCAACTTGTCTGTAACAATCATCTTGGAAGCATAAAAGTTTAAAAAAAAATTGTCCTAGATAGTCATTACATTTTTTGTTAATTATATCTAGAACAGTGGTTCTCCAACTTTTGTACTGGTGACACCTTTCAAACAGCAAGCCTTGGAGTGCAATCTCCCCCTTCCTTATAAATATATTAAAGTGTTTTTAATTTAATATACTTGTAAATACTGGCCACAAAGCAGGGTTTGGGATGGAGCTGACACCCACCCCACCCTACCCCTGCCATGTAATAACCTCACAAAACCCCTGAGGGATCCTGACCTCCAGTTTGAGAATCCCTGGTCTAAAATGGTTTTTTCCTTACCTTTTGGTGGCTGCAAGAGTCTGGAATTCTCAAACAAATGTTTCTTCCTAATAGGTAAAATGACTGTGTCCTTCAGATCTGTAATGACATCATCTAAACCTGCAATATCACTCCAGGTTACCTGATGTACAACAACAGTATTGGGGGGGGAAAAAGTTAATGAATGTATCATATCCACAGCCGGCAAATATAACCCTGATTCCTGGATGGCCTCCGAGGAATCTTAAAAAAAAGACAGTAGGAAATCTCAAGATTCAAGACCATGTAAATTTAATTATTTTTATGAATAATGTAACAAAATGCAGAGAAAAATGCAGGTTTCTCTCTACAGTTAAAGATGCAGTTAAAATTTCGTGGTAGGAAATAATTTTCTACTTGGATACACTATGACAATGATGAGCTTTTAAAGTTTCAAAGTTCTACATTTATGAAAAATACAATTCCTATACAGTAACTCCTCACAAAGTCGTCCTGGTTAAGTTGTTACATTGTTGATCAATTAGGGAACACGCTTGTTTAAAATTGTGCAATGTTCCCTTCTAATGTAGTTTGGCAGCCCCTGCTTTGTCCACTGTTTGCAGGAAAAACAGCCCAATGTAGCTAGCTGGTGAGGGCTTGGAACCAGGGTGGACCAGCAGTCCCCCTAAGTTTCCTGTGCAGCAGCTGCCCAATTGGTTATCTATTGCTGGCAGTTGATCTGTCCCTCCTTCACTGCCATGTGCTGCTCCTGCCCTCTGCCTTGGAGTTGCTCCCAGGAGCCTCCTGCTTGCTGCTGACTAATGTCAGGGTGTCTCCCTCCCCCCTGCTCCTGCACCCTGCTTACTCCTCCTCCATATAGGGCTGGTCTTCACTAGGGCGGGGGATCGACTGCAGATACGCAACTTCAGCTACGTGAATCACGTAGCTGAAGATTGCGTATCTACAGCCGACTTACCTCCCGTCCTCATGGCGAGGGCAGTCGGCGGCACGCTCCCCCGTCGACTCCGGCTTACTCCTCCGAGGGAGCTGGAGTTCCGGAGTCGACGGGGGCAGCACTGGCGATTGATTTATCGCGTCCTCACAAGACGCAATAAATCGATCGCCATAAAATCGATCTTTCCCGCGGTAGTGAAGACAAGCCCATAGAGCAGGGTGGGGACAGAGGAAGAGACAGAGAGCTAGGGTCATTGCGTATCTCTCTCTCTCCCACACACACACAAGGTGTGTCTGTCTCTGCCTGCCATGCTGTCTCCCTTCCCTCCATTCCTGCTGCCTTGCAGAGTGTGAAGCTACATTAACAACGTGTTAACCCTTAAGGGCTCATCCAAAAGCTAGTTCATCATTGAGCATTAAGACATTTCCTGGGAAATATCCCACCCTCTGACTCCTCCACCTCAACCAAGCTTCACAATCATCATTGCTGTGCATAGTATTAAACTGTTTAAAAATATACTCTGTGTGTATATATGTATAAAATATATAGCTTTTTGTTTCGTGAAAAAATAATTCCCTGGAACCTAATCTCTTCCTCCTCCCCCCGACCCCATTTACATTAATTTTTATGGGAAAACTGGATTCGCTTAACTTTGTTTTGCATAAAGTCACATTTATCAGGAACATAACTACAACGTTAAGTGAGGAGTTACTGTAGAAGGATAGATTTGACTACTAATGACACTATTAAGAGCTTCCATGTATTGAATGTTGCACATTGTTTTATACGTGTAAAAAGTGCCACATTTATTTTAGGAATAATGGGGGCAAAATGAGCGGTGAATATAGTGTCTTACATGCATGCTAAGAGGGTCTACTAGATGTGCAGCAATGCTCATTTCATATTCAGTAAGCTTGACATTTTTCACCCCAATCTGCTTCATTAGCTTTTCTGCCTAGAAAGAGAGAACAGAAGCCATGAACATTAGAAAAAGAAAATGGTTAAATAGCTTAAAATCTGTTTTTTAAAAGTTGCTATTTTGGGAGTTGGAAGTTAGGAGCTAGAAATGAGATAGGAAGTCATTTGCTGAATATTGCTTGAGTCCTTTGCAATAAAAAGGCATTACTATCTACTCAGTGGCCTATGTGAAACTAATTCATGGCCTCAGTTTCTGACAAATGTTATATCAAAAAATTATAGACAATACTTTGAGTGCCAGTCACAACAGATGCATCAAAGACTAAAAAGACATAATATCCTGCTGTCTCAGTCCTTTAGAACAGGGCTGAGGCACATTAATGGGTGGGGGCTGCAGCTCTCATTGGCCGGGAATGGGGGAACCGTGGCCACTGGGAGCTGCAGGGGGCCGTGCCTGCAGAGAGTCAACATAAACAAAATGTCTTGCCGACCCTCCTTCAAATTACTCTCAGGGGCCACATGCTGAAGGTTGCTGACCTCTGCAGTAGGGGGTGGTACTCCCTCTGTACAAAAGCACTGCCCCAGCATAGGACTATAAAGAACTTTGTATTAAAGATGCACTCTTAAATGATGCTGGAGAGTGGTCCTGACCACTTATCAACCACAGAACCCATGAAGGGAGTTAACGCTAATTAGTTTGGCCAAGATGCTGGGATAAGTATATCCATTTCGCTAGATATCTTTTGTACTAAGGCACTATGTGAAATACAAAGTTTCAGTTGGATATGCTAGTGTTCACTTCCTGTCTTAAGCCAGGGCTTGAAAAATGTATACCACTTACTAGTCAAAAGGATCAAACTTTAGATAGATGCAAGAGACTTAGGAGGGAGGGAATGAAATAGCCAGGTCCAGGGAAAACACCTTCGTGAGAAATCAAAATCCACTGCTTTCCAGAAGTACTAGGAATAGATAGGATGTGGGACCGCTGCTAGGGTGCTATCCAGATTCTGCTTGAAGACTGTCAGCCTCTGGTTAGTACGTGACTGAAATGTAAAACTCCAACCACTCTACCCACTGAGAAGGCTTTTGTCTCTATCTCTTCCCTCCTGTCCAGAGCATCTTAGCTGCTGTAGATAGAGAATCCTAGAAATGTAGGACTAGAAGGAACTTCAAGAAGTCTTCAAGTCCAGCCCTCTGAGCTGTGGCGGAACCAAGTAAACTTAGACCATCCCTGCCAGGATGGATACCAGTGGAGATGAACAGCTGATCATTGTCCTCTTTATAACAGCTCTTACCATACTTGGAAGACTTATCAGATCCACTTCCCCTCCCCCGATCTTCTTTTCTCAAGACTAAACAAGCTCAGGTTTTTAACCTTTTATCAAAGGAAACCAGACCTAAACTTTTTACCATTTTTGTTGCTCTCCTCCTGATTCTCTCCTAAAGTGTGGTGCCCAGAATTGGACAATACTCCAGCTAAAGTCTCACCAGTGCTAAGTAGAGTAGGACAGTTATCTCCCATGTCTTATGACACTCCTCTTAATACACCCCAGAAATAGATTAGTTCGCAGCTGTATCACAATGTTGATTCAATCTGTGATCCACTATAACCCCTGATCCTTATCATCAATACTGAAAGCCACTTATTTCCCATTTTGGAGTTGTGCATTTGAATTTTTTACTTTAAGTGAACTACTTTGCACCTGTCTTCACTGAATTTCATCTTATTGAATTCAGAACAATTCTCCACTTTGTCAAGGTCATTTTGAATTATAATCCTGTCCTTCAAAGTGCTTGCAACCACTCCCAATTTGGTGTCATCTGCAAGCTGTATAAGCAAACTCTCCACTCCATTATCCAAGCCATTCATGAAAATATGTACTAGTGCCAGAGCCAGAACTGACCCCTGCAGGACACTACTAGATATGCCATGTCCTGCCCCCTCTAGTTTGACAACAAACTATTGCTAACTACTCTTTCTTTAAGAATGGCCTTTCAGCCAGTTTTGCATCTACCTTGAAACCCATTTCATCTGGATCACATTTGCCTAGCTTGCTTATGCAAATGTCATGTTGGACTGTGTCAAAAGCCTTACTAAAATGAAGACACATCATAGACAGCTTCCTTCCTATCTACCAGGCACTAAACCTATCAAGGAACAAAATTGCATTGGGTTTGGCATGACCTGGTGACAAATCCATGCTAGTTATTTCTTATCCCTATTATCTTCCAGGTGCTTATGAATTGATTGTTTAATAATTTGTTTCAGTATCTTTCCAAGTATCAAAGTAAGGCTGGTCTGTCTTTCCCTGGGCCCTCTTTGTTCCCCTTTTTAAAAGACAGGTACGCTGTTTGCCCTTTTCCAGTCTTCTGGGACTTCACCCATCCTCCAGAACAGGGTTGGGCAAACTTTTTGGCCCGAGGGCCACATCGGGTTTGTGAAATTATATCGAGGGCTGGGTAGGGAAGGCCCCACCCCCAATCCAGCTCCCTCCTACTTTCTGCCCTGAGAATCCCTGACCCATCCAACCCCCACACCTTGTCCCCTGACTGCCCCTTCCACAGACCCCTAGCCAACCCCCAGGACCCGACTCCACATCCAATTCCCCTGTCCCCTGACTGCCACAACCCCTATCTACCTTCCCACCCCCAACCACCCCAGAATCCCACCCCAACCACGCCACCCTACTCCCCGACTGCCCCTCCAAAGCCCCCATCACCACCCTGGAACCCCCCGATTCCCCCTTACCATAGCTACTGTGGGGTGGGGGAGGATGCAGCCCTGGCTCCCAGGGCTCTGCCCACGCAGGGTGGCTCCTGGGGAGAGGGGGAGTGCACAGCCCCGCCTCCCAGAGCTCTGCCTGTGCAGAGTGGCTTCGGGAGAGGGGCCAGTGCGCAGCCCCAGGCCCCCAGAGCGCTCCCCGCGCGGCTCCGGGGGAGGGGCCAGCGCGCAGCCTGGGGCCCCCACAGAGTGCTCCCCGCGCGGCTCCGGAGGAGGAGCCAGCGGGCAGCCCCGGCCCTCAGAGCGCTGCCCCTGCGGCACAGTTCCGGGGGAGGGGCGAGCACGCAGCCCCGGCCTCCAGAGCGCTGCCCTTGCGGCGTGGTTCCGGGGGAGGGGCCAGCGCTGCCTCTGAGGCGCGGCTCGGGATGGGGGGCACAGCCTCCCGCCACGGGCCGGATGGGAAGGTCTCACGGGCCGGATGTGGCCCGCGGGCCATAGTTTGCCTACCCCTGCCCCAGAAGTTCTAACAGATAATTGCTAGGGGCTCCTAGATTGCTTTAGCTAGTTCCTTAAGTACCCTAGGATGAATTTCATTAGGCTCTGCTGACTTGAATATATCTACCATATCTAAATAGTCTTTAATCTGGTCTCTTCTATTCTGGCTTGCATCCAGTCTCCCTTGTTGTTGTTGTTATTCCTTGACTTGAGTATCTTCTTACCATTAACCTTTTTTGGGAAGACTAACGCAAAGTCAGAATTAAACACCTTCCTTGACATTATCTGTTATTAGCTCTTCTTTCCCCGCTAAGTAGAGGACCTACTTTCCTCCTCCTTTCTTGTGCTCCTATGTATTTAAAGAACCTCTTCTTATTGCCTTCTGTCACTTGTTAGATGTAACTCATTTTGTGCCTTAGCCTTTCTGATTTCATTCCTACATGTCTGTGCTATTCTTTTGTACCTCTCCTTAGCAATTCGTCCATGTCTCCACTTTTTTGTAGGATTCCTTTTTGATTTTTCATGTAATTAAAAAGCTCCTGATGGAGCCAAACTGGCCTCTTATTATTCTTCCTATCTGTATCTGCCTATATTAACTCAAATTCCCCAAAAGCTGCAGCAGTAGCAGAGAATTAAACTTTCTTTAGTTTTTACAGCTGCCCACAAAGTTTTAAAAAGTAACAGTGAGACTGATGAGGGTATTAATTTCACCCTGCTGCTAACTAAGCTAAGCTATTAGCAGCATAAAAGGCACTGGAGCTATCTGCAGACTTGAGAAAGACAACATTGCATCACTTTACATTTGGAAGGTTTTCACAACCATATGAGCTAGAAACCTGATTTTAAATTAGAGTTTAATTTTTGCAGAGATTAACATCTTAGGCCCTGATACCTGCCAGAGAAATGTTCCCACCCATTTCTACCAAATGGGTTCTTTTAATCCCTGTCCTAAATGTGCTTCAGCAGCTGGTGAACTGCCTTCTGTGCATATATAGAGTGGTTTGTATATAAGTTCTTTAGAAAGTAACAAATATTTGAAAGTTTGGTCTTACCTGTTTCTGGGCTTCTACTTTTTGCTTCCTGGTTGGATCAATTGCATCTACCATCCATTTAATGGTAAAATAAGTTACTGCACCAAATATTGTCAAACGAAAAATTAAACCAACAACTTCATTCCGACTCAGGGGGCGAGAAAAAGCTTCAGCATGAACCATTTTGATTAAACACTAAACAGAAGCAGGAGGAAAAAAGTTTTAGACTTGAAAAATATGCACTTTATTTTCTTAAAAAAAAACATTTTAGAAATATTTATGTACTTCCATAGCAGTTAGATTATTTTCTATTTTTACAGTAGTGGCACAAGATTATATGTAACTTCTTGCTAAATTAAACTAGTTGAATCTGGAACTTAACAACTAAAGGACACATTTGTGATTGATGATATGTAAACTTCTGACTATCTTCAAACCAGAAACAAGAGCAAAAATTAGAGTGGAAAGGGTTAAAAGCTTAGTCAACATCTGGTTTCATTTTCATCTTTGTTAGAGTACAAAAGGCAACCAGTTAAATCCTTGTTTCTATATTTTAATGCAGGTGTGGGCAAACTTTTTGGCCCAAGGACCACATAGGGGTTGCAAAATTGTATGGAGGGCTGGGTAGGGAATGCTATGCCTTCCCAAACAGCTTGACCCCACTCCCTAGCCAACCCCCTCCCACTTCCAACCCCACGATTGCTCCTCACAGAATCCCTGACCCATCCAAGCCCCCCCACTCCTTGTCCCCTGACTGCCCCTCCAAAGACTCCTGCCACCGCTAATCACCTCCCCTGGGACCCCACCTTCTAAGCCCCCCTGCTCCTTGACCCCTGACTGCCCCAACCCCTATCCACCCACCTCCACCCCATGACATATCCCCGGGACTCACCTATCCATCCACCCCCACCTCAGTTCCCCATCC